>JAVGWX010000010.1:61600911-62130911 GCA_036924085.1 Ariolimax columbianus
CCTTCACTAACCGATATGGCACATGATGCTGATGCCTACCCCTCCACTATAATTATTTTATGCAACAATACACCGACTAGGCTGGTAGGCGGAAGGGAGTGGCTGAACATGTTAGTCAGGGTCAGAAAAACACACTGATCAGAATATCTAAGGTAATAGCTGTCCATCGTTGTCGATGAGGACCACCGACATCATCCTTGTCACAGATTTCCCTGTTGGGTGTGGGTATGCATGTGGCTGAACAAGGCAATGAGGGCACGAAAACATCTGATACATATCGGGCACACAGGTAGGGTCAGGTGAAACATACTGATCAGACTAAGTTAGTCAGGGTCATGTGAAATATATTGATCAGACTATGTTAGTCAGAGTCAGGTAAAACATTCTGATTAGACTATGTTAGTCAGGGTCATATGAAATATACTGATGTTATTATGTTAGTCAGGGTCAGTGAAACATACTGATATTATTATGTTAATAAAAGTCAGGTGAAACATGCTGATCAGACTATGTTAGTCAGAGTCAGGTGAAACATGCTGATTATACTATGTTAGTCAGAGTCAGGTGAAACATGCTGATTAGACGATGTTAATCAAAGTCAGGTGAAACATGCTGATCAGACTATGTTAGTCAGAGTGAGGTGAAACCTGCTGATTAGAATATGTTAGTCAGAGTCAGGTGAACATGCTGATTAGACTATGTTAGAGTCAGGTGAATCATGCTGGTCAGACTATGTTAGTCAGAGTCAGGTGAAACATGCTGATTAGACTATGTTAGTCAGAGTCAGGTGAATCATGCTGATTAGACTATGTTAGTCAGAGTCAGGTGAAACATGCTGATTAGACTATGTTAGTGATATCGGGTGAAAAGTACTTATCAGAACCACACCTCACTTCCAAGCAGTTCTCGATGGAAACAGTTTCACGGCAGTCTACCTAACGAGGTGGGAATCGACAATGTGATCCCCATAGTTTTGAGCTTACTGAGTAGTCTCGCATTGTACTATAGCCAGGAGAGGCCCGGTCCACCTTCTCAAGTAAACCTCAGAATGTGAACGGAGCAGCTGTATCCCCGTACTTCTGCAATCAAAGAACGTCGACAAGCACGAGTGGCATTAGCATCAACGACAACAGCAGCAAGATCAACAAACAGGATGACGAGCTAAACAAATGAGCAGAGAAAGTTATCTTCATGATTGACGAATAGCAAACAAGTTTACTATCGCTACTTTGTGAATATTCAACGTGGGTAGCGCAACGACTTACTGGGGAAATAAAGAAAAAGGCATAATGTTCCTTCAAGCATGCAGTCCAGCGCAATTAATGAGAGCTGTGTATGAGACTAGCAACTTGTGCATTTTGTCACTAGTGAATGTTCACATTCCAAACATCAGATGGAAGATACAATTACGAAATAAAATATAGAAAAGACCAAGCAGATTCGGTCTTCCAGACCATGAAAGGAATATTGTGCAACAAAATCTTGTCGCTGGAACTGAGAAAGAGAGTCCTTAGATCCTATGTGGAATCGGTACTGACATATGGCAGTGAATCATGGAGAATCAGCAAGAAAGTATAATTGATCTTTGGAAGTAATAGAAATAGATTTTATATAAGAATTCCTGCGGATTCCGTGGACGGCAAGGAATGACACATTACTTGAAGAGGAACAAATACAAAAACAACTTATTACAAGGATCAGAACAAGGCAGCCATCCTTTTTCGAGCATGTTATGAGAAGAGGCAGCTTGAAGCACGTTGTGACAAAGGGAAAGAAAGCAGGAAAGAAGACAGGGAAGGGTGAGAGAGAAGATGTTGGATAACCTGAGAGAATGGCAAGGGCGACTATCAACAACAGAGTTGGCACACGACACACATGATAGTAGTGATGGAGGTCTATGATCGCTACCGTCAACCGACAGGGCATCTGATGATGATGAATGCCCACAATGAGTAAGTTTACTCTTTTGTTCGCCCTGAACAGGACGTTTAATGTCGGATTGCAGAAACTTTGCTCACATCATAAGCGTGATTATGAAGGTGATCCGGGGTCTTTCAGGCGGAAGTGCATTAAATTTGCTTTATCTGCGTGTCGCTCACTGCTACAGGGATCTCGTACATCTCCCACCTCATTAGCCTGACCGCCATGTTGGTGTTACAGATGCAGCTCATCTGGTCTCTCGCCCTTCAAGCTAATACCATGTAATGGTATCTGCAAGTGTTTATCAATTCCAGACTCCCATAAATCAGCCAGTTTCTAGGGAGAACTGTGTGAAAGTGAGATTAAGGTCTTAGTCAGTATATTTCACCTGAGTCTAACATTGACTGATCAGTATGTTTTCCCTGACCAGACGTTTAGTATCCTCGCCCTACCTTCACATGTAAATCAAATCGTTTGAGAATCCACCACTGAAATTCGGGGCGTGTTCAAATGAAACTTGACCTAACTGCACCAAGTGAACATACATGCGACGCGCATGATGCCGTCCCTTCTGGTGTAAACAGCACATACCAATCGTCAAATTTGCAAAATTCAATCATCTCAGACTCATAGTGTCTTCAGCAGACCTGTTGAGAACATGGCGATTGTACTACAGAATCCGCCCAGAGCTGATCAGCTGAAGGGTGTCGACCAGTAGACATTCATCGCAAAATGTAGGCAGTGTATGGTGACCAGAATTGCAGCATTAATTTTGGCGATGGCATCTTCTGACGCAACAATATGGCTGATCCGGTCTCGGAAGATCGGCCGTTAACTCTCGTCCTTCTTTAAACATCGTTGTCCAGATTTCTACTGTTGTCTTCGACACACTTTTGTCCCCATACACTGCCTGCCTTCTGCAATGAATATCAACTGGTCGGCATCCTTCAGCTGTTATAAACCGAATCACCGCTATTTGATCAACTCTGGACAGATTGCGTATCACACCCGCCACGTATGTTCAATTGGTGCAGCTAGGTCCGGTTTCATTTGAACACGCCTCGTTTTACACGAAGTGAAATGACTGGCAGAGACCAACTGTAGTGGCGGCTCTATGATTCGACTGGAACGACACGATCTACACACATCATATTAATGGAAACCTAGAAAAATCGCATGAAATATTTGAAATATGTGACAGCCATTCACCAAGCAATACACAACAGTTGGGTTTGAACATAAATACATGAACTTCTATACCAGTTAAGGTTACCACGATAAGAACACTGTCCCTGAGTATAAATGCCCCCGGACACATTACAGCGTGTTTACGTTAAGTGAATGGAATAGCAATAATTCAATGAGAACATTAGGGACACGAGTAAGTGAATTGGCAACCCGAAGCGCTGAGATTTCGGCAATTGTAAAAAAACGGCAAATGGCGCTGTCAACATGTCTAGACGCGGATACTAAATCCTAGGATGACGATGCAGTGTATTCATGATTTGTGACTGCTTTTAAAGTCCAGGCGAAGGAAAAAAATCAAGCGAATACAACTTGCTGAAAAGCTGGAAATAAAATGGAAGTTACATATAAAATATCGTTTCTAGCATGTTAGGGTCAGTCAATCCGGAGTTTAGCCTTTTATTGGTTTGTGTGCTTTTCAACGCTGCCTACGAGTAAGGATAAGGAAGGCTATTATTTCATGAAGGCCGATTTGTAATAACATCAAATCATTGGTACTGGGAACAGATTTAGGGCAAATGTAACGATAACATTATGTCGTTAACAGGACAAATAAATGCAATTATGTCGTTAACAATGAAAATGGATGAAAGTATGTCATTAACAAGAAAAATAAATGAAATTATGTCATTAACAATGAAAATGGTTGACAGTATGTCATTAACGAGAAAAATGAATGAAATTATGTCATCAACAAGAAAAATGAATGAAATTATGTCATTAACAATGAAAATGAATGAAATTATGTTGTTAACAATGAAAATGAATGAAATTATGTCGTTAACAATGAAAATGGATGAAAGTATGTCATTAACAAGAAAAATAAATGAAATTATGTCATTAACAATGAAAATGGTTGACAGTATGTCATTAACGAGAAAAATGAATGAAATTATGTCATTAACAAGAAAAATGAATGAAATTATGTCATTAACAATGACAATGAATGAAATTATGTCGTTAACAATGAAAATGAATGAAATTATGTCGTTAACAATGAAAATAGATGAAATTATGTCGTTAACAATGAAAATGGATGAAATTATGTCGTTAATAGACACATAGATGAAATTATGTCGTTTACAATGAAAATGGATGAAATTATGTCGTTAACAGTACAAATGGATGAGATTATGTCGTTAACAAGACACACGGATGGAATTATGTGGCTAGTAGGATAAATGGTTGGAATCATGTGGCTAGTTGAACTAATGGATTGAATCATGTAGTCAAAAGGACAAGTTTAATAATTTAATCATGCCGTAAACAGAACAAGTGTAACAATGAAAACAAGCCGCAAACAGGACAAGTGTAACGATAAAAACAAACCGCAAACAGGACAAGTGTAACGATAAAAACATGCCGCAAACAGGACATGTGTAACGATTAAAACAAGCCGCAAACAGGACAAGTGTAACGATTAAAACAAGCCGCAAACAGGACAAGTGTAACGATTAAAACAAGCCGCAAACAGGACAAGTGTAACAATAAAAATAAACCGTAAACAGGACAAGTGTAACAATTAAAACAAGCCGCAAAAGGTGAGTACAGTTGTGAATGACACTCGTTAACAGTTCCATCATGTAAAACAATTTTCTAAATACACTATTAGTAAAAAAAAAAGCCCATATAGTCAGTCACGTTACTCAGTAGCGCATATTCAATATGCGCTAGGTCTTAGCCGGACGTCCAAGTGAAACTCATGAAATATAATTTCAATAGTGGTTATGTGATTATATTAATGAATTCAAACACATATTATTTTGCTATTTTTCGGAAAATTGTGTTGCCGCCCTGAAAGACGCATCTAGACGTATATGTCGCTGACTGCTATGTATAGTTATCAAGAGTATCATGCCTTTGTATGCGTGCGGCAAGAAACGCAGCACACGTGTTGATGCTAGAAATCAGTGAGAGAGGGCTGGCGCTAAGGACGTCACGGATTGGTATTAGCGTTAAACTATCCATTGACATGTGTGCGTCCTATTTCACGCACCCAGCTAGATTAATTGTGAGTGTTTTGCGTGTTAAAGACGTTTTATAGTTACAGAAGTGTGCTAACTAGTTTATTTACTATTGTGGAGAGCTTCTATTAGTGTAAATTATGCTGTGAAATGTACGTTATACACTTTTTAAGTTACATGCAGCAGTCAGCGACCCATAGCTGACTGCTAGCATCAAGGCAAGTGAACCAGGTCTGCCAAGACCCTTCTATGCCTCTACGATCTTATCCTCGATAACAGACTGGCTAATGAGACGGATCGAAGAGGAAAGGCTAACCCGGTACTCAAAATTGCAAGCTTAGTCGGGCCGAAAGGTGCAAATATCACAATCAAGCTGTAAGCTCTGACACAACACATTCCGTTCTCTGGACAACATCCTGCAACTTGTAAATCCCTGTTCATGGCTCAGTAACGATAGATTGAAAACGAAGAAGAAGAATGATAATAATAATAATAATAATAATAATAAGAAGAAGAAGATAACGGTAAAGGTCAGTCTTATGGCAAAAATTGCCGTCAAGGATCAAGATAACTTTCCAAGCAGTAAGCCGCAGCCTATGTAAGGTGGCGTGCTAGTTCCATTCCTTGCTCTTTTTAACCTTCCCGAACACATAGGTCAGGTATTTATTTACAGCTGGGTAGACTAGAGAAGCGGTCGCCTCAGGCACGATCCACTACACTGATTATGTTTCTGTCCGTTCCTGAGCTCGAACTCCTGACATGCTATAATTCCAGTCTAGTAAGCCAGCTCAATGTCAACTAGGCAACACACGATGCATTTCCAATGAACTTATGACGTGGACAAGTAATTAATTCCTTCTAGAAACAATGATTTGATTGGTTATTCAATATTAAGAATGTAGTGCAATTTGTATAAGTGACCAGGTTACGCCAGCGGGTGAGGAGGGTGCAGACCGAATCAGGTAACATCAAAGTTTAACACAAAAATGGCTGTCTATAAAATGTCTGTGCAGTGTTTCAGGGAACATTGTCAAAAGGCAAACTTATTTTTATAAAAACTAAATGCGATAGGACAGTAAAACCTTTCCGATCGTTCGATATGATCAATTGAAAGTGTGTTGGAAAACTGCATTGATTTCTATTTAGTGATTTACAAGTTCACAGCTTTGAAGACCAGGAAATGAAAGTTCTGATTTAGTCTAGATTTACGAGTAACAGTACAAAAGAATAAAATACAACTAAGACTACCGCCGTTAAGGAAATAAAGTCGCACGACAGTTCAATACAGTTTACGACAGAACGAACGACGTTGCTAATAATCCTGTATGATCCGGTACGAGAGGAGGAGGGCCATAATGGGGGACATTATGAGTTACTGCACCGAGTGACTCCAACCCTAGTTACGCCACTGCTCGTAAGTAATTAAATTAAGCTGGGTTATCATAATGGGACCAACTCCAGTTGTAGTCCCATGTTTCATAAAGAGTGAAGTAGAGAAAAATACTCATTGACATCATGTGAGTGGTACTCGGGGAGGAAGCAAGAATACTCATTGACATCATTTGAGTGGTACTCGGGGAGGAAGCAAGAATACTCATTGACATCATTTGAGTGGTACTCGGGGAGGAAGCAAGAATACTCATTGACATCATTTGAGTGGTACTCGGGGACCACGCAAAAATACTTCGGAAAACTGCAAGTTTGTCCTAAAATGTGGCCATGAGGTTTTCCATGGCGCTAGCAGATTTACAATCTCCTGTGAGAATAAGTTTGTTTGACATGACAAGCAGTTTACAAGTGTGTCGACATCAGAAGCGCGCTGTGGAGATCAGTGACTATTACTTATGAGCTGGCTAATTGAATAGTACTGCTTTTGGCCGAATGTACCCGAGAGTGTTTCTAGACGTCGATGAATCGGAATAACCACTAAGCTGAAGGTCTTCCGTGTCGCTATCTTACCCACCACGTGGGTACGAGTTGGACGGTCTACGCTGGTGACGCCTTGCGGCTAAATTATTTTCACATGAATTGTCTGAGACGCATACTGCATATCCGCTGGCTATTTCACATATCATAAAGTGCTATTCAGAGCCAACATGCAAAGTATTCATGCACTTTTGCAAAATAAAAAACGATTGAAATGGACTGGGCACATTGCTTGAATGTCAAACGAGATGCTTCCAAAGCGGCTTCTGTATAGTGAACTGAGTTTCAAGGATGGCCTGAAATAGTCACTTACCTGCTGTCAGATATTTACAACCTGGCTCAGAAAAGTTCAACCTGGAAGCGTGCGGTCACAAACGGCGTTAAAATCAGCGATGGACCCCCGTGTTCAGGTAGCCCAGGATAGACGCGCAATCAGGAAGTCTAGAGCAGAAGGGACACAAGCGACAGATGCGGACTATGCTTACCAGTTGTGTTATAGAACTCTCCGCGCTCACATTGGCTTGATCAGTCATGAACGCACCCACATACTCAAGGATGCATGGGATGATGCTGGCGGTTCTCATTAACGACGATTGACGTATTATTTTTAGAAGACTTATCTTTAAAACTAATCTATACAAACATTGGTACTTATGCTTAGTCTGAGTCTACTTGTGCTTCTACAAGGGCCTTAGCCCTTTTCTCTGCTTAGCAGGCTGGGCTCGAGCAGTGCTACATTTTTTGGTTGTGTGATTGTTTCATTTCGGTTTCCAGTCGATTCTTTCTCGGGCACGGGTTGTCCAGTGGATGGTCAACTTGTTTGCATTAAGATCGCAAGTGCTGTGCGGCTCGAGTTTATCTTGCCATCTAGTGGCGTGTTTGCCAGGATGTCTTTGTTTGTCGCTCGGGTACCACAGGGTGGTTGCTGTGCTTCAGCGTTCGTTTTTTCTTCTGAATTTTGTTTTTTGCGTCGCCTTATTTCTCTAATCTCCAAGGCCGTGTACGTTGCACTGTGGTTTTTATTTTGCGCCTGTCGGCCAAGTGCATCCGACTTCAGTATGCAATTTATGTGAGGGTCTGCTTCCTGCTGCATTTTCTATGGGGTTTGCTTTCCCGGGGTAATGGCCGGTGCTGTGATGAGGATCGGACCGTCGGATTGTGAGCCGTGCCACTTAACCACTAGCCCACGCCGTCCCCGTCCTTCAAACTGAAATAATTGTTTTAAATGATGGGACTGTTACGCCCAAGCACAACCTTTTTCACAAGCTATTATTTAACCTGCCATGACCCTTGCCCGTGTGCGTTGGCTTCTATTTCTCCAATTTTAACCAACTTCCCTATAGGTGACATTTTGTACACAGCTACTAGTGTCTAGTGTCGTCTCACTTTCTACCGAATTGTAGCCCAATGTCGTCTCACTGTGTACCAGGTTATAGCCCAGTTTCGTCTCACTTTCTACCGAATTGTAGCCCAGTGTCGTCTCACTTTCTACCGGGTTGTACCCGAGTATCGTCTCCCTTTCTACCTGGTTGTAGCCTAGTGTCGTCTCACTTTCTACCGAGTTGTAGCCCAGTGTCGTCTCACTTTCTACCGGGTTGTACCCGAGTGTCGTCTCACTTTCTACCGGGTTATAGCCCAGTGTCGTCTCACTTTCTACCGTGTTATAGCCCAGTGTCGTCTCACTTTCTATTTGGTTATAGCCCAGTGTAATCTCACTTTCTACTTGGTTGTAGCCCAGTGTCGTCTCACTTACTACCGAGTTGTAGCCCAGTGTCGTCTCACTTTCTACAGGGTTGTAGCCCAGTGTCGTCTCACTTTCTACCGGATTATAGCCCTCTGTCGTCTCACTTTCTACCGGGTTGTAGCCCAGTGTCGTCTCACTTTCTACCGGGTTGTAGCCCAATGTCGTCTCACTTTCTACCGAATTGTAGCCCAGTGTCGTCTCATTTTCTACCGGGTTGTACCCGAGTGTCGTCTAACTTTCTACCGGGTTGTAGCTCAGTGTCGTCTCACTTTCTACCGAATTGTAGCCCAGTGTCGTCTCACTTTCTACCGGGTTGTAGCCTAGTGTCGTCTCACTTTCTACCGAGTTGTAACTCAGTGTCGTCTCACTTTCTACCGGGTTGTACCCGAGTGTCGTTTCACTTTCTATCGGGTTATAGCCCAGTGTCGTCTCACTTTCTACCGTGTTATAGCCCAGTGTCGTCTCACTTTCTATTTGGTTATAGCCCAGTGTAATCTCACTTTCTACTTAGTTGTAGCCCAGTGTCGTCTCACTTACTACCTGGTTGTATCCCAGTGTCGTCTCACTTTCTACAGGGTTGTAGCCCAGTGTCGTCTCACTTACTACCGGATTGTATCCCAGTGTCGTCTCACTTTCTACAGGGTTGTAGCCCAGTGTCGTCTCACTTTCTACCGGGTTGTAGCCCTGTGTCGTCTCACTTTCTACCGGGTTGTAGCCCAGTGTCGTATCACTTTATACTGGGTTGTATCCGAGTGTCGTTTCACTTTCTACCGGGTTGTAGCCCAGTGTCGTTTCACCTTCTACCGGATTGTAGCTCAGTGTCGTCTCACTTTCTACGGGCTTGTAGCTCAGTGTCGTTTCACTTTCTACCGGGTTGTAGCCTAGTGTGTCTCACGTTCTACCGGGTTGTAGCCCAGTGTCGTCTCACTATCTACCGGGTTGTAGCCCAGTGTCGGGGTATGTATTTGTCTATCTCATCTCCCCTTGCCCGAGTGACATTTTTCCCCATTTTACCGTATGACTGGTTGCCTCTATCCATCTTTTCAACGGTCGACCTCTCGCCCTTCTTCCTGATGTTTTCTGGTAGAAGGAACAATCTCGTCTGATCATATTCTCACAATGTGGTCTGGTAATATTCTCACAATGTCATAGTCTCACAATGTGGTCTGGTCATATTCTACCAGTGTGGTCTGGTCATATTCTAACAATGTGGTCTGGTCATATTCTCACAATATGGTCTGGTCATATTCTCACAATGTGATCTGGTCATATTACCACAATGTGGCCAAACCAATTCATTCTCTGTTGCTGGATGTACTGTAGGCAGGGAATTGTTCCGACCTTCTCCCGAATATTCATATTTGTGATTCTGTTTCTTCTGGTGTTGTTAGTGACCTTTCGTAGGCACGTCATTTTTCGAGTGACTAACTTTCGTTCCTAGAGCCTATTCAACAACCATGTCCGACATTTTCAGCATACTGTAGGAAGAATATCATATTTATCTTCTGCTTTTTTTCTTGGATGGAATTCTTGGGGCATCTTAGAAGTGGAGGCAGCATTTAAATAATAGCGCTTGCCCTCTGCACCCTCGTCTCTATCTCTCTATAGAATCTGCCGTACTCAGTAAAAACATCTTTTAAATTCCGAAATTCGTGTACCTTTTTTTTCCTCAACCACATGAATATCAACTGTGGTGTGCTTTCTACCTATATTAATTGTCTCTATTTTTGATGTGTTGATATTAATGTTGTACTATTTACAATTTAGAAAGTACAGTGAGTCAAATTAACGTTGTAGTATATGTTCATTGTTGTGAACTAAACACTGGTTATCTGCGAAAAGCAATTAGTTGAAATTACTATCCTGTTTTGTATTTGCCTCCTGGGTAATTTTATTCATATAAGTGACACAGAGGCGAGGTGAGAGAAAATAACTCTGTCTAACGCCTGAAGAAATGGGGAGCCACTCTAAGATACCTTCTGCTGTTCGTGCTCCACTCTGGATGTCCACAATATGTAACGAGGTATATACACGCTGAATTATACACATGCACACAAAATTTGAAAATAACCCTGGATAGGTCATTCAAGGATCCATCAAAATTTGATTAGATTAACAGGTCACACTAGTAGAAGCTGTGTACTAGAATGTCAACCCTCTAGGTTATGGGGAAGTTGAATAAAATAGGAGAAATAGAAGTTCACACGTATAACGTTCTTGTCACGTTAGATACGAGCTTGTAAAAACACCGGAAGAGGTCCATGTGCATATTACTAGGCTTAATCCTAATAACAATATCAATTAATTCGCAAGGAAAGATGAAAGTGTCTTTTTTTTTTCTCACTAGGAACCTAGCATACACCATTTAACTATCACGTGAACAGAATCAAATCGCAGCTATTTTCAGATGTCATTATGTACATGCACATCAATCAATCGACCAATCAATCGATCAATCAATCAGAAATATGTCATCTCCCCGTGGAGCTTAAAACCCTCAACAAATACTCGCCAAGTCTTCCTTTCATGAGCCATCTCCCTCAACAAATACTCGCCAAGTCTTCCTTTCAGGAGCCATCTGAGCCTCAACAAATACTCGCCAAGTCTTCCTTTTATGAGCCATCTGAGCCCTCAACAAATACTCGCCAAGTCTTCATTACATAAGCCATCTGAGCCAATTCTGTCCACGTCCTATATGCTGCCTTTAATTTGTTTCCAGTTCTGTCTTTCACGAGTGTCACTGTCTTCCTCTACTTCTGTTGTTCTGTGGATTCCAGAACAGAGCTTGTCTGGTAATGTTATTCACTGGTTTCCATAATTTGTGGCCTATCCATCGCCATGGCCTCCCCTGTATTTCCCATCAGTTCCACGGCGTTAATCTTGTCTTACCGTGTCCATCGTCATCAGATATGTACAGACACATACAACACTCGATAACCGTCTCTCAGATAAATTATTCTTGTGAGACCAGACAAATGGAACACTTTTCACGAAACTGATAACAACTACCAATACGTGTATATAACATTACATAACAATGGGTTGAAGGTAGAGAGCTCGTCTGTCACATAATTAATACCAACATTAAATTACCATCGTTTTTTTCAACCACCTAAAATTGACCAGTAATACTGATTTCACACCCAATTATCAGATTTGCGAGAACATGTTATTAAACAGAACGCGAATATATCATTTAAAAACATTTCTTCAATCGTTTCCACTCGTCGCTCAAATATGTGACATATAATTAGCAACTTACAGCAAACACTGCGGATTAAAAGATTCACAGAAGCACGGTCAGCCTTTGACATCAGCACACGATATAGGCCAGTGTTAGTAAGTCCTTGGTCTGAACTCTTTATATAGTAGATCTACCACCTGTGTCTGTTTTTGAATGTTGGTCTTTATGTATAGGTACTAATATATGCGGACAGGGTATCCGCTAAAGTTGTGTATTATTCGGGGAAGAATTGCGTTTATTTATTTATTTTAATCTTATATTAGTCAAAGAATTAACGTCATTGCACACGGTTTAAACTATACGTGTTCTGTTAGTTAGTTAGTTTTCTTTCCACTTGTAATGTTGAGCGTTGCGGGAATCTTCAGTCGTCTATACTGCGCCAAGTGCGTTGCGTCGGTAAATTTGGGCTTTTGTCGCTGCACAATCACTCTAATGCCATATATCCACCTGTCTCGCGACAGCCGCCTTGCCCTGTAGCCAGATCTACCAGCGCTGTAAACCATCAGTGGACGATGATGAGGGTGCATTCTCATGAGATGACCAAACCAACTTATTTTCTGCCTGGAAATGTATTCGACACATGACGTAGTGCCGACCATACTTCGAATGTCTCTCCCGGTAACACTAATGTCTTTCCTGAAACCCTTTCAAAATTCTGCACTCATGCACCATGGGCAGAGGCCTTGTTTGGCGATTGGTAGGTAGCACAGAGTCGGCATAAATATACTGTTTATCAGCTGTTGCTTTGTTGCCAAACTAATGTTCGGGTATCTAAGCAGTGGGGACAGCTGATAAGACACCGCTGATGCTTTCTAACACTTAGTCTCAATTTCCCTGTCGATCCTGCTGTCTGCCGAAAATAATATTTCCCAAATACTTAAACTCACACAATCAAATCATCCATGTCACCAACGCCGTTGATAGCGTCAGAAAGGCTCTTGAAGAATTCCATCCTGTCCTCCACATTGCTGTTATCGTTACACGGGCGTAGACCTGGATCAGTGGCGTGGTTTTTCCACACTCCGTCAATTGTAGGCGTATGAGTCTTTCACTGGTGTATTATGTGTTCGTAATGAGCTTGGCCTTTTCAGGGTGAAGAAGAAAGCCAACTCCGTGCCTGGCTCTTTCTTTGATGTTGACACCACGCCATAACAGAACAAAACCGCCATGTACCTCCTTAATGTTCTGCCCTTTCCTTCTCGTATCTGAAATACCGAGGATTCCGACTCTAGCTTTAGTCATAACCTCTACCAACTCCGGTGTCGGTTAAGTCAAGGCCAGTAACATTATAGTGCTCTGTTCTCCAGCATTTGTTAGGAGAATATCAGCACAATGCACGGACTCTGAAGCACCGGCGAGGATCCCATAATATATTCAGTAGATTGTAAACTAATTTTGAATTTTGTCGGGCAGAGGCCATTAAGCATACTCTGTTCGATTGCCAACTGCCGAGGGATTTATAACGTGCGCGACTCTGAATGCGGATGTTCACTCTCTAATACCTAGAGATCCGTGGAAATAGCAGATAGTCCACGTGAAAAGATCCCACCCTCCATCGCGATTTGAACCCGCGACCTCCAGCACCCGAGGCCCAAGTCTTAACCCGAGACTTAATTTAACAACGTATTTAGACTGGTTTAGAAGATTCTACTGAGTCTGTATAAAACCAGTTTATTTGAGAATGGTTTAACCGATGGGCGAGTCCACGTTAATAGACTCAAACACTAGAGCTAAGTAGTTAGGTGTCATCTGCAAGTCCGCAACCAAGAATGGAATCACGCTAGAGGCACTATAAGGTTATGGCCACCCACTCTATATGCAGCACTTGCACAACGATTCACACGTTTTCTAGAAGAGAAGGAAATCCCATCAGGCTGGCGAGAGTCAAAGACTGTCTTACTATACAAGAAAGGAGACAAAGACTGTCTTACTATACAAGGAGACAGAGACTGTCTTACTATACAAGAAAGGAGACAAAGACTGTCTTACTATACAAGGAGACAAAGACTGTCTTACTATACAAGGAGACAGAGACTGTCTTACTATACAAGAAAGGAGACAAAGACTGTCTTACTATACAAGAAAGGAGACAAAGACTGTCTTACTTTACAAGAAAGGAGACAAAGACTGTCTTACTATACAAGAAAGGAGACAAAGACTGTCTTACTTTACAAGAAAGGAGACAAAGACTGTCTTACTATACAAGGAGACAGAGACTGTCTTACTATACAAGAAAGGAGACAAAGACTGTCTTACTATACAAGAAAGGAGACAAAGACTGTCTTACTTTACAAGAAAGGAGACAAAGACTGTCTTACTATACAAGAAAGGAGACAAAGACTGTCTTACTTTACAAGAAAGGAGACAAAGACTGTCTTACTATACAAGGAGACAGAGACTGTCTTACTATACAAGAAAGGAGACAAAGACTGTCTTACTATACAAGAAAGGAGACAAAGACTGTCTTACTTTACAAGAAAGGAGACAAAGACTGTCTTACTATACAAGAAAGGAGACAAAGACTGTCTTACTTTACAAGAAAGGAGACAAAGACTGTCTTACTATACAAGGAGACAGAGACTGTCTTACTATACAAGAAAGGAGACAAAGACTGTCTTACTTTACAAGAAAGGAGACAAAGACTGTCTTACTATACAAGAAAGGAGACAAAGACTGTCTTACTTTACAAGAAAGGAGACAAAGACTGTCTTACTATACAAGGAGACAGAGACTGTCTTACTATACAAGAAAGGAGACAAAGACTGTCTTACTATACAAGAAAGGAGACAAAGACTGTCTTACTTTACAAGAAAGGAGACAAAGACTGTCTTACTATACAAGAAAGGAGACAAAGACTGTCTTACTTTACAAGAAAGGAGACAAAGACTGTCTTACTATACAAGGAGACAGAGACTGTCTTACTATACAAGAAAGGAGACAAAGACTGTCTTACTATACAAGAAAGGAGACAAAGACTGTCTTACTTTACAAGAAAGGAGACAAAGACTGTCTTACTATACAAGAAAGGAGACAAAGACTGTCTTACTTTACAAGAAAGGAGACAAAGACTGTCTTACTATACAAGGAGACAGAGACTGTCTTACTATACAAGAAAGGAGACAAAGACTGTCTTACTATACAAGAAAGGAGACAAAGACTGTCTTACTTTACAAGAAAGGAGACAAAGACTGTCTTACTATACAAGAAAGGAGACAAAGACTGTCTTACTTTACAAGAAAGGAGACAAAGACTGTCTTACTATACAAGGAGACAGAGACTGTCTTACTATACAAGAAAGGAGACAAAGACTGTCTTACTATACAAGAAAGGAGACAAAGACTGTCTTACTATACAAGAAAGGAGACAAAGACTGTCTTACTTTACAAGAAAGGAGACAAAGACTGTCTTACTATACAAGGAGACAGAGACTGTCTTACTATACAAGAAAGGAGACAAAGACTGTCTTACTATACAAGAAAGGAGACAAAGACTGTCTTACTTTACAAGAAAGGAGACAAAGACTGTCTTACTATACAAGGAGACAGAGACTGTCTTACTATACAAGAAAGGAGACAAAGACTGTCTTACTATACAAGGAGACAAAGATTGTCTTACTATACAAGGAGACAGAGACTGTCTTACTATACAAGGAGACAAAGAAGACCTGGCTAACTAGCACCTTATCTCCATACTCTCAGTACTGTACAAAGTATTCACCACATGCCTCCAGGCAAGGATCCGCAACACCATCGAGGAAGCCCAACCAATAGAGCAGGCTAGATTCAAGCGCACCTACAGCACGCTGGGCCACATAACTACGTGTTGCCGTTTGATTGAGGCATAAAGGGAGCACCACACACCGCTAGTGTTGACATTCTTCGATTACAAAACGACGTTTGACTCGGTCGAACCAGAATATGCGTGGAAAGTTCTGGAAGAGCAGGGAGTCGAAGCTGAGACATGTTGAAACGTTGCAATGATGGATGTATGACCATAATTCCTCCATTCTCACGACTGATAGCAATCGCCAGGGAGAAAGGTGTACGACAGGGCGACCCCCATCTTGCCCAACCTTTTCTCTGTATGTCTGCAGTCGACGATGAGACATTGCGACTGGAGCGAGTACGGCATCAATAAATGGGCGACTACTCAACCATGTAAGATTTGCTGAGGATATCACACTTATCACAGAGACACCCGCCGAAGCGACACAGATGCAAACATCGCTGAAAGCGGAGGGCGAAAATCAGCATGCCTCACAATAAATAAGGAAAAATCGAAAGCAATACGCAACCGTTTTGCGGAGCCCAACCCCGTATCCTTAGTTGATACACCAGTTAAGGATGTTGACGAATACATCTACCTCGGCCGCCTCCTCAACATGGAATATAACTTGAAGCCCGAAATGACCATGCGCCGTCGAGCAGGCGGGGCCATCTTCAACTCGATATGGTCGGCAACAGACTCCCCAAGACTGCGAGCTGACATATTCGACTCAGTGGTCCTACCAGCGCCATGCTGTGGAAGTGAAACCTGGTCTCTGACAAAAGCCATGGAGAACCAACTAGTTAAGGACAACACATGCTTCGCTTGAACGCAGTCTCGTGAGAATATCACTTGGGCAATAGCGCTAGATGGGTTTATACAACAGTAACATCCGGCCATTGTCACACGTCAAGGATGTCATCCATCCTGCCAACAACTCCAAGCAATGAAGGACCGGCTACGTAGTCAGAAAGAAAGACGAATTCTGGAGCACAGCCACCACTCTGTGGTACCCCAGCGGCAAAATAAGACCACCTGGCAGACCTCCCCCCCCCCCCCCCCCCTCCTACAAATGGCAAGAATCGTTCGAGCTGCACAACACTCGTGATCCTGAAACAAAGAAGTTAGCCATCTACTGCACAACCCGTGCACGAGACAGAATAGATTGGAAACCGAGAGGAGACCAGCACAAAACCAAATAACAAAGCACTGCTCCAGCCTATCCCGCTAAGCAGAGAAATGCACCAGACTACTACCAACTCGCACAAGAGTTTGGACATGCACAAGGGCTAACGCCCTTGTAGCTGCAGAGGTCGACTAAGACTAAGACTAGTTTCACATGGGCAGAGTTTTTCTAGACTGGCGCAGCGTATTCAGATACGGAAAAACACAAGGCAAATGCAGATGTACGGAGGACTGGCGGTTGTGCCCCCCCCCCCCCCACCTTGTTGTGCTGCTTAGTTTTCGGATAATATTATTTATTTTCGAGTATCTTACGCTTTATTCCTGACCGTACAGTTTGACTTCAGCAAATAACAACCTCCCGCTTCCTACCCCCCACCTCACAGCAGTTGGCCAACGATCTGGCCAATCGACGCAACGGGCCTCTCTTACGCCTAAGCCAAGACATAATTTCGTGAGAGTGAAAACTCAGTTGATCCCTGCATACTGTAAGATACACGGAAATAAGGAGGCAGATAGACTGGCTATAGACGACATATCCTAAACTGACGACAGAGCGACATGTGTAGAAATGAAGATATTTATATAATGTAACTTCAAACACATATGGCACAGGATCTGGGTAAAACAGAAGCATACTCATCTTTGCCAGGAAGAGATCCAGTGACAATAGTCAGACTGCGAACGGGGCACTACAGGCGGACAAATGATCTGTTTAACAAACACAAAATTGGACAGACAAGACATGTGCCCATGTAGGGAGAACAAACAAACAGTGGAACATGTTCTGCCTGTCTGCCGGCTCCAAGATATGAACATAGTGACTACATGGCCCTCCCCAACCCAAATGCGAGATAAACTGTATGGCGATGAGACAAGCATGAGAAGGACCGCCAGGTTTATGAGGGAGATAGATGGGATTATTTTAGAGCAAACGACGAAGAAGAAGAAGAAGAAGAAGAAAGAAGAAGAAGAAGAAGACGCCTTAGCGAACTTAGTATTGAAAATGATAATTGTGTTTTGAATAGAAAAAAAACCGAACTTCGAAGTTTTGAACCCATGTCACCTTGTTCAAGATATCGATGGGCTTCTAACATCATACCACCACTTCTATACTTGATCTCCTTCCAAGAAACCCCTATCAAATTATGTATTGTCTTTTGTGGCCTTGTCACGTTTCCAGTTTTTATTTACATATATAAATGATAATACTGTCAGTTCCATTAACACCCCTCTGCAGTAACTTTATCTAAAATACAAATTCTAAGCAGTTGGACAGCTTGATTTTCGACGCAAAAGGATCGGGTTAAATCACCTGCTCGACGCTTCTGCCTACCCAGATCAACTAGATACCCGACTTACTGTTAGGGACAACATATTAGCGAGGAAGTTGTTTCCCCATCAAAATACCCATATAGCTAATATATAGCTAATAATTTGTCTAATTTATGGTGTTAAAATTAAGGTGAGACTGCGTGACAGTACTGTGGATTGCAATACCGTGCAAAAAGAATGTGTATATATATATATATATGCACGTTTAAGGGTAGACAGAGGAACCAGTGATAACATATTCATTATGAGGCATATCTAAGAAAAATGTAGAGACTTTATTATAGACCTGTACACGTGTTTCACACTGTCCGAGTATCTGGGCAAACATCAGATTGGTTCGAAGTACAAAAGGCAGTTACTCATGGATTTATCCTCTCACCTTATCTACAACATCTGTACGGAATGTATAATGAGAAATGTTAAAGAAGACGCGAACATTTAAAGTTTCGATACATTTACGATTGGCGGTTACGGAATTCCAGAGTTACGATACGCAGACGACACAGTGATACTATCAAGAAGTGCAAAAAGGCTAGAGCAGCTACTTTCAGCCGTATATGGACACAGTAAAGATCAAAACCTGTTTATAAACGTCAAAGAAACAAAAATAAGGACCACCGACAAAACACGATGTGAACATAAATTTACAGAGGGGGCAAAGAAATAAATCACGTCACGCGTTTATCTGGGCTCCAGAATTGACAATAATGGCGACTGCTCGAAAGAAATCAGAAGAAGACCAGCCATGGCAATGCAGAGACTGAACAGCCTGAAGAAATTATCTAAGAGCACTAACAAAAACGACAAAAGTGAAAGTTTTGAGAGTCTGTGTTTTTCCTGTGGCAGTTATGGCTGCGAATCATGGACGATTACCAAAACTTCTAGACAAAGAATCGAATCCTTCTAGTATTGAAGAAACTGAACACTGGAAGAGTGAGACCAGTTCTCGAGTATGGCATTGCGGCATGGGCAACAGCAGCAAAGGCGAACTTTGATAAAATTACCAAACTTCAAAACCAAGCCATGAGAGTTATAACAGGAGGCATGAAGTCAACGCCAATTATAGAACTTGAAAATATTACAAATCTGCAATCCATGACCGACAGAAGAGACTACAGAGTCCAGCAGCAAGCAGAGAAACTAAGAAGACTGACAGACCATCCAATGCAAAAGAGACTAAATAGATTTGGAAAAGGGAAACTAAAGCGGAGAAACTTTGCGGAAATAGCCAAAGCAAAGATGAGCGAAGACCCTATGAACACCATAACAACACCAAAGCCCATCCCTACTGTACGCAAACCACATGGAAACAGCATATCATTCCGGAGGTGGTAGAAAATATACCAGGTATTGGAAACAAGAACAGCCAGACTGAAAAAGAAAAATGAGACATAACCCTGAGGTACATAGCGGAAAACTACCCAAGCATGGACTGGACCCATGCATACACCGACTGTTCTGTAACAAACCCAACACAGAATGGAGGGGGAGGGGTATTCCTGAGCCTAACAAATGGTAGAAAAATAACACTGTCAGTGGCAACTGGAAAATTCTCAAGCAATTTCAGAGCGGAGGCACAGGCACTGAAGCCTGCAGTAAAAGCAATGCTGACAGGCGAAAGCAATGAAAGCCAGATAGTCCTGTTTACAGATGTCCTGGCCGTGGTTACAGCACTAAAAAGCCAGAAAAATACTGAACTCAATGATTTAAGAGCAGTACTCTTGCAACTATGCCAGCATTCCGCACCAAAAAGAGTAGTGGTACAGTGGGTTCCATCCCACTGTACAATAAAGGGCAACAAGGAGGTAGACAGACTGGCAAAAGAAGGTGCAAGACTACCACAATCAGATTCTAGTGTGACATACGAAGAGTCCAAAAGGTTTATTAGGGCCAGATACATGGCCAAATGGGAAACAGAACATACTGGCTACACAAAAATGATGCCTATTACCAGTTGAACAGAAGAGAGCAGGTCGTGGTCTTCAGACTCCGCACAGGCCACAACAGACTGAGGTACCATCTATTCAATAAACTGAAGATAGGTGGCACTGACGAATGCACCTGTGGTACAGGGAAAATGCCCACTGACCATCTGCTGCAAAATTGCCGGACATACGAGGACCAGAGAAAGCACATGTGGCATCACCAGTGTCAATACTAGACAAGCTCTATGGCAGTGTCGATAGCCTCAGGATGACAGCTGCTTTCTTCGAACAAATTCAAGTTGACGTCTGACAGCGTACGAAAAAGAAGAAGATTCCTTGTAGCATAAATTTTACAGAAAGATCCTTAAAATACCATGGACGGAGAAAAAGACAAATATAGACATTCGGCAATAGATGAACATAGAAGAGAACTGGTTTATTAATTCCATTTTCGTCCGAATATTGAAAATACTTTGGTCATATCAAGAGACACAACGGTCTTTGGAGAACATTGATGGAAGGGCAAAAGAGGAAGAGGTAGACCAAGAAGACGATGACACCAAGATATCCAGGAATATCCAGACGATATCCACAAATGCCTGTGTATGACTGTGGCAGAGGCTGGCGTTTTGGAAAGGAGAAGCGTTTCTTTCAGACAGACCGCGATGGGAGCAACGTTCTATAAAGGACATGCTACATGATGATGATATATATATATTCTTAGTTCTTAGTTGACCTGTGCTTCAACAGGGGCAGATGCCTCTGTGCAGGTCCAAGCTATGGTAGGGTCTGGATGTAGCCGGAAGAAGGATTTTCTGCCTAGCGGGCTAGGCTCGAGCAACTTATTACTCCACTACATTGGAACCAGTGCCGCGGAGTGTGGTTAACCGATGTGCGAGTCCACCGTAATAGACTCAAACACTAGAGCAAAGTAGACCCGTTGCCTGTTAATGCGCATCTATACTGCTCTAAACAAATCACTTAACCGTGGCGAGTGTTATGCACTGCCACAGTTAGTCGCCTCTTACGACATGCTCTGTGGGGCAGTGGTGCTATTCTTGTCCTTGTCATACACAAAGACCCCGGCGGACCACTCGGGAAATATATAAATATATATACGAGGGAACTTCAAATTAAAAATCTTAAAAGTGGGATAGAAATTAGAAAAAAAACATGCTTTTGTATTGAAGCTTGTTGATATGGTTGCTAAGGATGTCAATAGTGTCCTACACTTGACATCACTGTGCAGACAAATAACATGTCGTCATAGCTGCAGTTAAAAGATGACCTCCCTATTATTGCCATGCACCAAAGAGGGGCATAGTTCTGTTATCCATTTTTAGCAGTGAAGGGGGGAAACCTATATAAATTCACAGCGAATGAAAATCCAGAACAGTGATGCATGCATTTCATTCCAGAAAGTGTATGTGCGGAGTAGGAAGTCCCAAAACAGCGTGATTTATGTAACAGGCTATTCACGACCGGGTCAGGCACAGCGAGTAGTGACCCCAAAGTCGAGTGCAACCGTTGACCGTCTCATGAAAAAATATCGCCAATAAATGAAATTGCTGCACATCTGGACATCAGTCAAGGTTCAGCACATCACATCTTCCCTGATATTCTACAGTACCGCAAAGTGTCTGTAAGGTGGGTGCCATGCTTATTCCATAATTCAAATAGCGACGCGTTGATGTCTGTCAGAAATTTTTGCGGCGATTTAAAGCAGAAGGTGATGGATTCATGGTAAGATTTGTTACCGGAGATGAAACCTGGGTTGATGGTTTCCTAGCGAGAATTGTTACTGGAGGTGAAACCTGGGTTGATGGTGTCCTAGCAAGAGTTGTTACTGGTGGTGAAACCTGGGTTGATGGTGTCCTAGCAAGAATTGTTACTGAAGGTGAAATCTGGGTTTATGGTGTCCTAGCAAGAATTGTTACTGGAGATGAAACCTGGGCTCACTACCACGAGGATGAAGTGTAGGGAGCGAGCAAGAAAGCGCGCCATCTTTCCTCACTAATCTGCAGGGAAAGTTACGCTAACTCTCTCTGTGGATGAACGAGTCGCTACTTTAGAGTACTGTCTTCCCATGAGGAACCTGTCACTAGGGCCAAGTATACAGATCTTCATAGGGATCATCTTCGAACCGCAATATAATCCAAACGACGCAGGCTTCTGAGTAAAGGTGTATTTTTGGTAGGCTGACAATTATCTACCTTACACTGCATGTAAAGCTGCTACAACCATCGAGTAGCTCCACTTTCAGTGGCTATCCCATCCGCGGGACTCACGAGACCGAGCCCCAAATGATTTCCACGTCTTTGGACAACTACAAACTAAAACAAGTATTGGGAAGAAATACTTTCAGGTCAGATGAAGAGGTCCAGCGGGTGGTGCATGAGTGCAGAAACGAATGGAGAATCGAAAGTGTACCTAGAATTACCAAACAAAATTAATGAAGCGCTCAGAGGACTAACCCCGAAATTCTGTCATAATTATATTGCAGAGATCCAGACAATCAACATGGCAACTGAGAAGTTGTTGAACACGAATATCTTAACTTAACAACTTTGCAAACAGCCAAACAGCTACATAACATTGCGAACAAAGGGACTTGGCTGAACAGTTGTTCAATTGAGAATGCCTGGGAGAGAGATGTACAAGCATATGGTCCCAACTTCCTTATACTGGTTTAGAAGGCTCTACCTGAGTCTGTTTAAAACAAGTTTATTCTCCTCCACCTATACTAACAATGCTGTGAGCATACAATCTATTTTTTAATGCATTAACTCACTTTGCCACCAGCACATCATGGGGCAATGCATTCCAAGAATTCACAACTCCCTGATTAAAAAACATATTCTCTAATATATAATCTGAACCTGTCTTCAAACAATGTGTAGCTGTGCCCTCTTATTCTTGTAGTCGGTCTTACTTTCAAAAACTTGTTATAGTCTCATTTATCCGTTCCATTTATTAATTGATAAATTTGTATTGTAACCTCGAGACATTGGACCAGTTGTTTTTTGTTGGTCATTCCTCATAACTATAATTCTGAAACCCCGCGATCATTTTTGTAGCTTCTCTGTGTATATTTTTCAGCATGTTTATATCCACTCTAGGATATGGACTTTATTATGGCTGTATTTCTGACAAAGGCAAAATTAGCACTCCAAGCACTGAAGTCTGAGAAACTGCCAGACTTACTGACTGTACTGTCTGAACTGACTAACAAGCACAAGATTGCCAGTCAACAACTGGATGTATCAGCTACAAACCACCTTAAGACAAGGATGATCAAATCTATAAGAATACACCCAACATTAACACCAGATGATTACCATAAGATGAACAGACAAGAACAAACTGTTGGGTTGTGTCTAAGAACAAGACAGTCCACAGCCACGTGTACACAAAAATGAAGATTTTCGTTGCCGTCGTGGACATGTGGACAGAAATCAACGACTACAGAGAGCTAAGAGGAACCTTAACGCCATGACTGCCCCCAACAGTAGTTGATTTCGGGTGAAAGTTATCTTTCTTCTTGGTAAATTGCCTTTCCGAGTCAACGATAACCAGTTTTTTCTTCGGGTTCCTCTGAGTTAACTTGGATACGCCAGTAGCTCATCTACAAGCCAGGATGTGGTTTCAAACAATAGTCTTGGGTTTGCTGTCTTTCTGCGTTGCGGGTTTCATATACTTGAAATCGTATCTGATAAAGTGTTATGCATGTGAGCAGATATGTTCTAAATTATGAGTAAAAAATAACAGCACTGGAAGTATCTCTGTGCCACTTGAAGACTATTATTGATACCTTCCATCAATGACCTAAATCTTGGTTATCTTTACCGACTCATTTTCCGTCATTCAAGCTTTAGAAGACGGTGATCATTGAGAGTCTGTGACTGTCCAAATATCCCTAGATATTAGCCAGCTTATTATATCCCATGAAGTCAGAATAGTTATGGGTCTCTGGTGACTCAAATACACCTGGCAATGACACAAGGCTGACAGACTGAATTAGAAGGAATATCAAGTCAGTACCAACAATACGCATAAACGACCTTGCAAACAGCCAGACAGTTACATAAAACTGCGAACAAAGAGACTTGACTGAACAGGTGTACAATTGAGAATACATGGGAGAGAGATCTACAAACAAATGGTCATCCCAAATCCCAAAGACAACATCAACTTCCTGAAAAGGAGATATTGATTCACTATTTATGTGGCTTCGTACTCAACATATACAGCTTAACAGTCACTTGAACAGAAACCAAATAGAACATACTCCAAAGTGCCGGCACAGCACACATCCCAACGAAACTGTTGACCACCATATTTTTTAGTGTCCGGCTTTAGACGGTGTTAGGAAAGAGCTTCTTCCTGCGAGGTCAAGCAAATTGAACACTTTGTACGGAAATTAACAACTAACACACACTTGGAGATATCATATTATGGCAGTGTGCCCCATAGACTGCAGGGTCAATAGCCAACAAACCAACCAACCAGTTAATTAATCAACCAACCAACAAACCAACAAAATCTTGATATCCACACATGTAAGTTTGTAAATAAAAGTCGTTTTAACGGAAGCCTTGTAGAATTGATAAACTACGCAATTGAACAGCGTTATGACCTGTCAAAGAATTTAAGAACACAAACATAAGCCCTGACAACTGAAGGTATATCGTATTGGCTAGAAATTAATTCCAATTTGATGGATCCAAACCGCATTCGGTCTCTAACATGTTCATGTCCCTTTCTCTGGCGACTTTTGTACTGAAGTCAATTGGGATAGGGCTATTGTAAGCCCACAATCCCGTTCTATAAGTTTGACCTTTGCTTCGACGTCTGCAAATCTAAGGTGTATTATGTTCAATGTTAGTATACTGCCACTGTCACCATAGTGATTTTCGGATTACTGCGAGTCCAGTTGGTAGGGTTGCGCCATCGTGTCGTCTCCTTTCTTCTTCTTCTTCTTCTTACTCTTCTTTTTATTCTTCTTTTTCTTCTTCTGCTGTTTCTGCTTCTTCTTCTTCTTCTCCTTCTTCTTACTCTTCTACTTCTTTTTTTTCTTCTTCTTCTTCTACTTCTTCTTCTTCCTCTACTTCTTCTTCTTCGTCTTCTTCCTCTACTTCTTCTTCTTATTCTTCTTCTTCTTTTTTTTACATCTTTTTCTTCTTCTATTTCTTCTTCGTCTTCTTCTTCTTCTTCTTCTTCTTCTTCTTCTTCTTCTTCCTCTTCTTCTTCTTATTCCTCTTCTTCTTCTTCTTCTTCTTCTTCTTATTCCTCTTCTTCTTCTTCTTCTTCTTCTTCTTCTTCTTCTTCTTCCTCTACTTCTTCTTCTTATTCTTCTTCTTCTTTTTATTTTACATCTTTTTCTTCTTCTATTTCTTCTTCTTCTTCTTCTTCTTCTTCTTCTTCTTCTTCTTCTTCTTCTTCTTCTTCCTCTACTTCTTCTTCTTCGTCTTCTTCTTCGTCTTCTTCTTCTTCTTCTTCCTCTACTTCTTCTTCTTCTTCTTCTTCTTCTTCTTCTTCTTCTTCTTCCTCTTCTTCTTCTTCCTCTTCTTCTTCTTATTCCTCTTCTTCTTCTTCTTCTTCTTCTTCTTCTTCTTCTTATTCCTCTTCTTCTTCCTGTTATTTTTCTTCTTCTTCCTCTTCTCCTTCTCTAAATTCTTCTTTTTTTCTTTCTTCTTCTCATGTTTATTTTTCTTGTTCTTCTTTTTTTTCTCCTTGTTTTCTTCTTTCTCTTGTTGTTGTTCATCTTCTTCTTCTTTTCTTCTTCTTCACCATGTTTGTAATTAAGGTCAACTCGTGAAAGTTCTCTGAATACATATGTCTAATTAATTCTTTGTGATCAAGATTTCATCAAGTTGTTTAAGCTTATGGAAGGTCCTGTTTGTTACGTTCGGCTGGCTGTGCTACTTGTCCGCACGCACACATGAGTGATGGAGCCAGTTTGAGTCTAAGTGACAATTCAATTGGTTATGTCCCGTTATCAAGCGGAACAGGTTCACATCGATCAAGACAGTGATAGTTGTCTCTGGATTGGTTGACTTTTCGAATGGCCTTAGGGATCAAGATGCTGAGCAGCGCATAAGCTGCAGTGGTCAGCGAACCATAGCTGACTGCTAGCGTCAGGGCCAGCGAACCAGAGCTGCGAAGACCCTTCTACACCTCCACGCGGTAATCCTGGATAACAGGCTGCAGCAAGGCAGACTGGCTAAGGAGAAGGGATCGAAGAGGGAATGCTAACCCGATACTCAAACAATGCTTGGTGAAGTCGGATGTATTTGACCGAAAGGTGCAGATATCGCAGCCAAGCTGTAAACTACAACACAACGCATTCCGTTCTCTGGACTATATTCTGCTACTTAAGCCCTTCCAGGGTTTGATAGCGGGAGATTGAGAAAGAACGAAGAAGAAGAAGAAGAAGAAGAAGAAGAAGAAGATGAAGAATGGCTTTATTTTTGTTAAATAATTGATTGTGTGTTTTTCGTGTTTTTCCTTTTCAGGTTAACTTCACAGCTCCTTCGTTTCCTGCTATGTCGCATCGTGATAGTATCCAATGTAGTGCTACCCTTCTGTGTAGAGTGTAGCTTTGTAGACAGTAAGCTGTCTTACTAGACTGGGATTTTACAGCGTGCAAGGGTTCGATTTCACGGACGAAGGAAAAAAACTCCGGACCAGGATTCGTGCCTGGTACGACCGCTCCTTCTGATGACTCAACTGTAATTGGGTACCTGATGTATGCGTTTTGGAAGGTTAAAAAACAGCAAGGAAGTGAGCCGGCCACATCACCTCACATAGGCTGCGGCTTAGTACATAAAGAGCTATTTTAATCCCCGACGGCAACCGTTGCTATGGGGCTGACCTTTACCTTTATTATACCGCTCCTTTGGAGTTTTGTTTGCTAAATTCCTAGTGTAAGTCTAACAGTTAGTCTTAACTGAAGGCTTGCAGAACTAGCATTGCATTTGTAAATAATACAGCCTGCTGGCGTTGGCTTGCTTTGTTGTTTAATATTTATGTAGCAGTGCTTAGTAGCTGTGTAGACCCTCATCTTCCTGTACGGCTTCAAGACCTGGACGCGATTTCAACTGGACCCGCAGCGTCTTGATGTGTTATACCTGAGCAGCCAAATGTGCTATCTGCGATCAACTGACACGATCGGATTTCCAACAGGGAGGTAGTTCGTCGTACTCAAATTGCAGGCATTGTCTCGACTATTCATCGCCGTCGCCTCTTTCTCTTCTGTCAATTGACCCGCCTCTGCCGGGAAATCGTGGCCTACGTGATGATCCGACTGGCTGCGAGGTCGAAAAAAAACAACATGTTCTCGTCCTGGAGACGTTCTCGAGGCCGATCTAGCATCACCTGACTGAAACAGATAGCCACCTCCACAACAGGACTACATACCGCCTGGGACTCGGCCATCAGACATGTTCATGGACATAGTCAATCGAATTGACGGGGTCCTGGTCGACTACACATCCTTAGTCCTGGTCGACTAAACATTAGTCTTGGTCGACTAAAAATTAGTCTTGGTCGACTAAACATTAGTCTTGGTCGACTAAACATCCTTAGTCTTGGTCGACTATATATTAGTCTCGGTCGACTAAACATCTTGGTCGACTAAACATTAGTCTTGGTCGACTAAACATCCTTAGTCTTGGTCGACTAAACATCCATAGTCCGGGTCGACTAAACATTAGTCATGGTCGACTAAACATTAGTCATGGTCGACTAAACATTAGTCATGGTCCACTAAACATTAGGCCTGGTCGACTAAACATCATTATTCCTGTTTGACTAAACATTAGTCATGGTCGACTAAACATCCTTAGTCCTGGTTGACTAAACACCAATATTCATGTTTGACTAAACATTAGTCATGGTCAACTAAACATCCTTAGACCTGGTCGACTAAACATCCTTAGACCTAGTCGACTAAACATCCTTAGTCCTTGTCGACTAAACATCCTTAGTCCTGGTCGACTAAACATCCTTAGACCTGGTCGACTAAACATCCTTAGACCTGGTCGACTAAACATCCTTAGACTTGGTCGACTAAACATCCTTAGACCTGGTCGACTAAACATCCCTAGTCCTGGTGGACTAAACATCCCTAGTCCTGGTCGACTAAACATCCTTAGACGTGGTAGACTAAAAATCCCTAGTCCTGGTCGACTAAACATCCTTAGACGTGGTAAACTAACCATCCCTAGTCCTGGTCGACTAAACATCCTTAGACGTGGTAGACTAAACATCCCTAGTCCTGGTTGACTAAACATCCTTAGACGTGGTAGACTAAACATCCCTAGTCCTGGTTGACTAAACATCATTAGACGTGGTAGACTAAACATCTCTAGTCCTGGTCGACTAAACATCATTATACCTGGTCGACTAAACATCCTTAGACCTGGTCGACTAAATATCCCTAGTCCTTGTCGACTAAACATCCTTAGACGTGGTAGACTAAACATCCCTAGTCCTGGATGACTAAACATCCTTAGACGTGGTAGACTAAACATTGTTAGACCTGGTCGACTAAACATCCTTAGACCTGGTCGACTAAACATCCTTAGACCTTTGTACTAAACATCCTTAGACCTGGTAGACTAAACATCTTTAGGCTACGGTCGACTAAACATCCTTAGACCTGGTCGACTAAACATCCGAATCGTCTACGCCTACAGCTAGAAACCAAATGCACGAGGTCCTATAAAAATATAGATTTGACGGGATCTAATGAACCCCGTCTAATAGAAGTTAGGTCGACCGGGGAGTATCCTGGGCGGAACCCAAGAAGACACGTCTAAAAATTCATTGTATAGTGCAGCTGATACAGCCTTATCTGTATAGCGAGCCTAGAAAAAAACACATCGACACGTCATTAGTGGAATCATAATGATATGGTCCCTTTGTTACCCAGTAAGAGAATTTGAGTTGTGTTATTCAACAATTCCAATCGATTTTAGGTTGTGCTATTCTGTTCTCTTCTGTTAAGAATCGACATCCTTTCACTCCGGCAGACCCATAGGTATTCAGTGTCTTTCAGCAAATGGTGTAGAGTGTAGATACTGATTTGTTATCAAAAATAGCGCCGTACCGAATGCAGGTCTACATTGCTCTGGTTTTTTGGTTCACTATGGGTGTCGCCAGGTCACGGTTTTGCCGGGAATTCACACTAGTCGACGACTTACACTTGTGTTCACGGAAACGTGTTGTTGTTTTCCATTTGGACTGGTTAATTTGTTCGTTTTACGTGCTTTCTTATCTCTGATTATCCTGGTCTGGTCATCGGCTAAACGAATTAGTACTACGCTTAAATATGTGTCGACTTTTTAGTCTATTTCACACGGCTGAACTTTACGAGATTGACGCCCTAAGGCCTAGCTGCAGACAGAGTCGGTTTTGGTGTGACTTAACTTTAGACATGATTATCATGGACTATAACACGGCACAGGAGAGATGCCAGCACATCACTCACACGCTGAGATGTCCCTCTTGCGGTTGGGAAAGGCAAGACAAACTCATTATGGGCATTAAACAAAAACAACAACCATATTCAATACATCTTTATATTGGCCGACCTCTCTCGTAATATATATATCATCATCATCATGTACATGATAAATGCGAGCTCTGCTCTCTTCTCCTGTCTGTATTAGCTCCCCTGGAATGTTATCGCACCCCGGAGACATTCCTTTTTTTAAACTTTTGACGGCCGAGCGTACTTTGTCCAATGTAAGTTCAGGTTCTTTCTCTTATTTCTATATTATTGTAACTGTGTGCTTTGATGTGTCTTCGTATATGGTTCCGTAGTACTCCCTCCAAATACCCTTATCTTCTTTTAATATGTTGTCCCATTGATCATTGATGACACATGATACTGATTGAAACTATCTTGTCAGTGTCCTTAAATGTATCTTAACCCATGTCTTGTTGTTGTAGTTGCGTAATTTTTTTACAGCTGTCAGTTTGTCTTTTCTGATTTTTCTTCTGACTGTTCTTACACGGTTTTTATATGATGTGCTGGTTCTCTCAATTCTCTTGTCCTTTAATTGTCTCCTATTTAAGCTTAATTAACTTCATTATACTGGTTTAGAAGGATGTACATAGTCTGTACACAACCAGTTTATTCCCCTGCACGGATACTAAAAATGACTGTGATCATTCAATCTATTTTTGAATACATTAATTGATCCTTTTTCACCACATCCTGTGGCAATGCATTCCAAGCACTCACCACTCTCTGACTAAAAAAACATATTTCCTAATATCTAATCTTGACCTGTCTCGCTAAGGGAATTGACGGAAGGGCACCACCAGGTGTGGAACCTGCGGCTTAATTTGACTGAACACGCCAATACTGTAGAACAACTGACAAACCGAGAGCAAAACCTGTTTGGGCCTAATAATGAACGTACGCTGGTGTTAGACTCACGGATGACAAGTCAGCTCTCAAACACTCAAATGAAAGAACGCTACGGAAATCGTGTTCAACTCCGCAGAAACCGCAGATTTCAAATACCTGGTCATTGACAAACAAAAGCCCTCAATAAATTCGTCTGACCAAATAGTGAACGGGTGCTGGAAATAGATCATCTGAAGACAGGTCAGTTTTACCCTACGAATGACAGGGCGTTGCTACGGAAAACCAGCTCAAATCGAGAGGAGCCGCAGACACTTTGGTTCACGTACCAGGCTGATAAGCCAAGGGCGCGAGGCTACCATGTGGGGGATTACGGCCGAACCCTTGTAAGCCGCAATCCCGCCCAAAATCTCAGCACCACTGCAATGGGAGGCTCCTACATGCTCGGGACCTGGGGCTTGCGCCCCAGCCCTATCAGGTAGAGCCACAGCAAGAGGTCCTTGCCGCGCGCCAACCAAGCGGGCGGACAACTGCTTGATACTCACCCTAAACGGCGATGGGGTGCGAAAACACCAACCAAAGACTTAGTACCTGGTCGGGGTGTCGAAAACAGTAGAGCAGCCACCACACTGTGAACTGTCAAGACTCAACCACTGACCATGAGAGTTGTCCGCACACCAGGCGAACAACATCTCTGTGACATTACCAGGCTTGTCCCCTGGCTGAATGCACTCCGGCTACGATATCTACCTCTGTACGTTATCAGCCATATAACTATCATGCTGGACGCAGAAGAGATGCAGACCAGCGGACATTGCACACCTGCCCCACTGTGTCAACACCCTAGGTGGCGGGGAATGCTAGGCGTACCATCTCTGCATAGAAGCCAAGAAAATAAAGGGAAAAAGAGATACCCCACTCACATGCAAATGCTACGTTCCTGGCAGGACGTGACGATCCTGGGACATAGACACACTGGACTGCCTCTCTTCCGGGTAAACCAGTCCATCTCATATATCATCACATATCATCATTGCACCCTATAGACACGAGTAGTGAAGACTCGATAGTCTGGTAAGACAACTTCCATAAGAGAGAAAACTCTGATCGTAAACAACTGCTGCCTTGCAGATAGGCTGGGGACAGCCAAAGGCTAAGGAGGGAATCCCTACAGAAACGCCTGTTGAAATCGGATGCACGGGGCCGCAAGCCTAACAAAACAGTGCAACGTAAATCACAGTATGATGGCAGTACAACCTATCCGAAAAACGTATGGCGCTCATCCTGCGGAGTCCCGCCAGGCAGCGATAGCGCCGGGCCTCACGCCTCGAAGGGGCCCACCCTTGACTACTGGTGGTCACCCACCCATGTGTCGTGGAGTCAAGGCACATGGCTATGGGGCAACGTCTATTGGCCAAAACCTCAAGACCCTCAAAATACTACAGTGGAATGCGGAGGGAGTCACTAACAAAAAACTTTCCCTAACACACCACCTGCATGAAGGTAAGATTGACGTGGCATGTATCCAGGAAACGCACCTCAACAATAACCATAAATTCTCAATCAGAGGATACCAGACCTTCCGTCTAGATAGAGAAGGCCACAAAGGAGGGGTCCTGATACTGACCAGAAACTGCATACCGAGTAGCGCGGTATCTGTCAATCACACCGGACAAGCAGAAATTGTAGGAGTGGACATAATGGCCCAAGAGACGAAGCTCCGCATTTTCAATCTGTACGGACCACCAAACAGAGACCTATCGCTCTCGAGTATGGAGGTCAGAGACTCCAACTGCATAGTAGTTGGAGATTTCAACAGCCACTCGGAGAGATGGGGATACTCTGACACAGACAGCAGAGGTGACGAAGTGGAAGATTGGGAGATAGATACAAATCTCTCCCTAATCAATAGGCCGGAGGATACCCCTAGTTTCTATTCTAGAACATGGCGTACAACCTCGATTCCAGATTTTGCCTTCTCCTTACAGGACATACACCATAAAATAGACCACCAGGTGCTAAACCAACTGGCAGGTAGCGACCACAGGCCGATCAGGCTAACCATTGACATGGAAGTAGGCCCACAGGAAACAAAACCGCTCCCACGTTGGAATTACAAACGAGCCGACTGGGACAGATTTGCAATCCTGACAGATGGGCTGTGTGAAACCATCAACACACGAAACACCAAAATGAAGCCCATGGTAGAGAGCCTAAGCAAGGCAATAATGCAAGCCGCCACTGAAACCATCCCAAGAGGAGCTAGGAAAAACTATAAGCCCTACTGGAATGATGAGTTGCAGAAAGTGGAAGATGCAGTAACAAATGCTAGGGACATGGCAGAACGAGAAAAATCCATGGAGGCAAACATCGCCCTCAAAGCCGCCGCGGCGAAGTACAAACACACTCTCAAGCAAACAGCAAGAGAAAGCTGGAAAAATAAAACGGAAAGTCTAAACCTGGACAAAGAAGAGAACAAGCTATGGAAGCTAGTCAGAGCCATGAATGACGAAACCCCGTCAAATAAACAAATTACTATCAAGCAGGGCGAGAACTTGATCACAGGTAAGAAAGCCGCAAACGCCTTTGTCGACCACTATGCCAGAGCAAACCACATCGAGGTCCCTGCAGATAAGCATACAGACATTAGCGAAGAGCTAAAGGGACACGAAAACATAAATACGGCTCCCGAAGAGCACATGATGGCCAAACTAACAATGCGCGAAATGGAAGAGGCTATGAGGACACTAAAGAAAAGGAAATCTCCCGGAAAAGACGGGATAACAAACGAAATGCTGATGGGGCTGGGCCAAACAGCGAAGAGGAAACTACTGTCAGTCCTGAACCAAAGCTGGAAAAGGGGTATTGTACCCCAGGCATGGAAAGATGCAATACTGGTACCAGTACCAAAAACAGGAAAAGATAAAACAGATTCAAATGGTTACAGGCCCATCAGCCTACTGAGCTGTGTCGGCAAGCTGATGGAACGGATGATAAACACCAGACTGATGTGGCATCTGGAAGAAAAACGAATACTAATTCCACAGCAAGCCGGCTTTAGACAGCACAGATCCACTGAGGACCAGGTCATCCTCATAGCCCAGGAGATAGAAGATGCCTACCAGGCACAGAAACACACAGTAGCTGTTTGGGTGGATCTGGAAAAGGCATTTGACAAAGTCTGGAAAGATGGACTTAGAGTCAAGCTAAGAAGGAGTGATGTTTGTGGGAAAATGTACAAGTGGATCAACCACTACCTCAAACAAAGAACGGCCAGAGTCCAAGTACAAGGGCAGATGAGCAAAAAGGTGACACTCGAGCAGGGAGTACCCCAAGGGGGAGTACTGTCACCCACACTCTTCCTGGTATATATAAACGATATCACAGAGAATATACCAAGAAGAGTCCATAGCTCAATGTTTGCAGACGATCTGGCTATGTGGACCTCTGAAAAGAATCTCACCATAGCAAGAAATCGGATGCAGACGGCCCTAACATCGCTGGAAGAGTGGGCGAACTCATGGCTGGTCAAAATAAACGAGGAGAAAACCACGTGCACAATATTCTCGCTTTCACTAAAACCCCAAAGTACCAAATTAAGTCTAAATGGCAAAATCCTGCAGCCAAACGACAACCCAACCTATCTGGGAGTCACATTTGACCGGCGCATGACATGGAAAAGTCAGATTGAGAGAAACCGAATGAAAGCCAGAGAAAGAATGGCAATCATGAGGAAACTTGCTGGCACAAGCTGGGGAGCAGACGAAGGCATACTAAAGAAACTGTACACTGGAAGAGTGAGACCAGTTCTCGAGTATGGCATTGCGGCATGGACAACAGCAGCGAAGGCGAACTTCGATAAAGTTAACAAACTTCAAAACCAAGCCATGAGAATTATAACAGGTGGCATGAAGTCAACGCCAATTGTAGAACTTGAAAAGATTACAAAACTGCAATCCATGACCGATAGAAGAGACTGCAGAGCCCAGCTGCAGTCAGAGAAACTCCGAAGACTGACGGACCACCCAATGTACCAGAGACTAAACAATTTGGGAAATGGGAAACTAAAGCGGAGAAACTTTGCAGAAATAGCCAAAGCAAAGATGCACGAAGATCCCATAAACGCACTAACAACACCAAAACCCATCACTACTGTACGAAAACCTACCTGGAGGCAGGATATATTTCCAGAGGTGGTAGAAAATATACCAGGTATTGCAAACAAAAACTGCCAGACTGAAAAAGAAAGGAGAGACACTACCCTAAGCTTCATAGCGAAAAGCTACCCAAGCATGGACTGGACCCATGCATACACCGACGGTTCTGTAACAAACACTACACAGAACGGAGGGGCAGGAGCATTCCTGAACCTACCAAATGGCAGAAAAATAACACTGTCATTCGCTACTGGTAAGTACACAAGCAATTTCAGAGCGGAGGCAGAGGCACTGAGGGCGGCAGTGGAAGAAATGGTGACACCAGTGAAAATGAGAGCCATATAGTCCTGCTGACAGATGCTCTCGCCGTAGTCACAGCGCTAAAAAGCCAGAAAAACACTGAGCTTAATGACTTAAGAGCAGCACTCTGCAAACTGTGCCAGCAGCCCGCACCAAAAAGGGTAGTGGTACAGTGGGTCCCGTCACACTGCAACATCCAAGGCAACGAGGAGGCAGATAGACTGGCAAAAGAAGGTGCAAGACTACCACAAACAGATACCAGTATGACGTACGAAGTGTCAAAACGGCTTATCAAAGCCAGATACATGACCAAATGGGAAACCGAACATACTGGTTACACCAAAAACGATGCCTATTACCAGTTGAACCGAAGAGAGCAGGTCGTTGTCTTCAGACTTCGCACTGGCCACAACAGACTGAGGTACCACCTATTCAACAAATTGAATATAGGGTGTACCGACGAATGCCCGTGCGGTACTGGTAAAATGACTACTGAACATCTGCTGCAGAACTGCCCGACATACGAGGATCAGAGAGAGCAGATGTGGCCATTACCAGTGGAACTGCAAGACAAGCTCTATGGCAGTGGCGAGAGTCTCAGGATGACCGCCGCTTTTCTCGAAAAAATAATGGTTACTGTCTGACTGTGTACGCAGAAGAAGAAGACCTGTCTTTATATAATTTGACACTGTGCCCTTTAGTTGTGTAGCTGTTTGTACTTTAAAAAACTTGGTAAAGTCTAATTTATCCTTTCAATTGATTAATTTATAAACTTCTATTATTGTATTAAGTCATTTCGAATTCTTTTATATTCTAGACAATGCATACCAGTTTTGCTATAAGCTTTAGAATATCTTCCTTAATGTAGCTCTGTTCTTTGTGAGACACTATGTGAATCATGCTTTGCGCACCACAGATTAAATGTACCTTGAGTGCTACCTACGTGTCTGCATATATGTCTGTTATATTGATATGTCTACGTGTATTACACATATATATATATTCTAAATGTTGTTATAGCCGGGAGTGGGATTCAAGATGAACTCTCAACACCAACTAAATGCTCCGAATGCATGCGTCTCATATAGCCTCTGACAACAAAGTCAAAGTCTTGGCCTTCGCGTAACAGAACTGTTTTGATTGACAGGAGAAGGGGTGGAAGTCGATTCACTGGCGCCGTAAAAATAGCAGTTTCGGGCAGACGGGGCTCGAAAGCCTAGGAAGGCAACTCGTCTACGAGAAGGAAAAGTCTGATTTCAAACCCTCTGAATCCTTGCAGAAAAGATACTGGCGTGTCTTGTCAGGTTTTGTCAGATGGCTGTGCAACCTGTTTTCTGATAAAAGTTAGTCAGCATCTACTAAACCTGACAACCGACGATGTGCGAAGGAACACACACAATAGGATACAATGCCTTATCCTAGAGCGAGGAAAGACAATAACAGCTGAGTGTCGTGGCAGAACAGACCAGACCATTAGCCTTGGTTGGTGGCTGGTCTAGGAGTGAAGACACGACAGGTGAACAGATAGAGCATTGCTCTGCTGATCCGGCATTTTCTGCAGCTTGCCTTGTTTCAAATTTATTGGTATCACCTTTTCCTTGGAGTAAACAATGCAGAACAAGAAAGGGACCATAATGCATGGGCAACACATGGTCTCTATATTTCTGCCTGGGTTTTGTGATAATAGCACAAATACTATCGTCTGAAAAGAGCCAATGATGATGATGATGACATACACATATAATAATAATAATAATAGTTGTCCATCGTTCTCGATGAGGACCGCCGACATCATCCTTGTCACAGATTTCCCTGTTGGGTGTGGGTGCGCATGTGGCTGAACAGGCCAATGCGAGCACGAAAATATCTGCTACATATCGGGCACACGAGGTTTGTAGAAGGGGATGGTGTTCCCGCTGCTCGGGATTTCCGCGTCTCTCGTCTGTTCTGGGCTTTCACAACACGGTCATCTTCACCGGCAGCTACACCCGATTTGACTGCGCTTCTCCAGTCAGATCTGTTTTGCGCAAGACATTCCCAGGTGTCGATGTCTATCTGGCAACTTTTTAGTGAGTCCTTCAGACCGTCTTTAAAACGTTTCTTTGGGCGCCCTCTCTCGCGCCATCCCTCTCTCAGCTCGCCGTAGAGAAGCTTCTTTGGGAGCCGCTCGTCTGACATACGGACGAGGTGTCCGGCCCATCCTAGTCGTGCTTTTTCTAGCACAGATGGCAAGTTACTCAATTCCAGAAGAATGAAGGCCAAAACCAAAGTGGCTGGCGATATAATCAGGGAACTTGTATTTGCTGACGACTGCGCTCTAATGAGCAACTCAGAACTGAACATGCAGGTTGGAATGGACCAGTTCTCTGCCGCATGCAAAAATTTTGGCCTGACCATAAATGCCAAAAAAACAGAGGTCATGTACCAACCAGCACCAGGCATGCCGTACACAAAACCAGAGACTACAGTCAGCGGGCAGACGCTGAATGCCGTAGACAAATTCACATATCTGGGCAGCACTCTGTCGAGATCTGTCAGCCTAGACACATATACATACACATATATATACACATATATATATATACATATACATATGCAAGTAGCAGATGCTCATTGTAGTTTTATCCGAAAATCGTAATTTCTCCATTCTTAATTATATACATCGAGAAACCTATATTTGTCTTCGACAATTTGTAACCGATGACAGTATTTTTCATTTTGCGTGACGTCTGACGGCAAATCAGAAGATTTGTTTATCTTGAACGACGTCATAGAAAGATGTTTATATGGATTTTCTGTAAATTATAATGACCCGTTGGTAGTCTGCCATTTAAGCTATTCAACACTTCTAATCAATTTCACGTTGTGCTGTTCAACAGTAAAAATCAATTTGACCTTCTGTAGAACATTAATTAAAATGTATCTCAAGGGAAGAGAATAATTATTCTACTGTAAAATAAAAAGATTACTGATTACGCCAAAATACCAAGAACTGCGTATATAACAATTTATTTGTTGGGATTTTGTGACACTTGTCAAATTTGTATAGGGCTCCTCTGTAGTAAGAACATTTAAGAACGGTTGATCTAGGTCAGGGGTCTTTAACCTGTTCTGGCCCATTCCCCTGATTTTCCTTATGTCAGAATGCCATTACCCCACTTGCAACCTTGTCTGACCAAAAAGGTGCATTACAAATAATATGCATACAAATTGAAAAATATCGTATTTATGTATGTATGTATCTTTGTATTAATACGATTTAAGGACAGCCTTAAAGAAACCCTGCGATCCTGTCACATAGATGAAGACAACTGGGAGAGCATTGTAGAAAACAGATCGGTCTGGAGAAATGCAGTCGACATGGGTGTTGCTGAGGGAGAAAGTCACCGTTTGTGGACAGCCGCAACTAAACGTCTGATCCGGAAGGAGAGAGCAGCGAAATCACCTTTCATCACCGATAGCAGAAGACATAGTGTGCAAACCATGCAATAGAACATTCCGTGCCCGCATTGGACGGATAAGCCACATGAGGTCCTGCAAACACTACACCACAAAATGTTAGACAGTGCAGAAACAAAACAGAAACAGATCACATACAACAATAATGATGTCGGTGGTCGTCATTGACAACGATGGACAGCTATCAGACTTACACAAATTATTTTACAGTGTTTTATAAATGTAATCATTACCAAGTTCATCATCATCAATTCTGAGACTGGTTTAAGGCTCTGGATTCAGCCTTTCAATTTCAGATTGAAAAAAATCTGGCAAAGATGGCGCCATAACTGGCTGCGAGTCTACATTTCTCTACTGTTTTGGATCATTATGGATGCCGCCAGACCACGGATTTGCCTGGAATTCACACTAGTCGATGACTTACACTTGTGTTCACGGAAACGTGGAGTTGTTTTCCGTCTGGACTTGTTATTTCGTTCTTTTTTTGTGATTTCTTCCATCCGTTTGTCCTGGTCTGGACGCCGGCTGAATCAGTGAATGGTGCTATGCTTATAACTGTCGTATTTGACGCCACGGGTTAGTTCTGCCGGTTCACCTTCACGAATATGGCGTGTGGGAATTTTAGATGCTACTATGATGAGCTGAATACAGTTGGGGAGAGATGCCAGAGTCACTCACACGCTGAGTGTTGTCCATACGACCTCTTGTGGTTATCGAAAAGGCACGACAAACTGCGTTAGATGCCTTCCCACCTTTCTACCCTGCGGGTTACATGTTTACGGAAAGGCTTCGGTGGTAACTCTGAGGCAAAATCTGCATCCTATGCTTTCTCCAGTCGTCTCGATGAATTTCTTGCCACTGGCAAAAGGTAGCTTAGGCTCTGTGAGTGAGGTTGACAAAAGGCGCAGTTTCTTCCTCACTTTAATCCAAATCACCGCGCAAGTCACCCATTTCAGCGGACACATCAAGTGATACGACTGTCCACACGGCTGAACAAAGAGAGTGGTCTTCATCACTTGTGATGGACAACTATTATTAAAGAAAACAGCCAATTTCCAGGAAGGGCAACACGAGGAAACCTAGGTGAGGTTCTTTTGCCTCATTTTACATTTTGCCTGACCCTGCCTAACATGTCTGAATAGTACATTTTGCCTGACCCTGCCTAACATGTCTGAATAGTACATTTTGCCTGACCCTGCCTAACATGTCTGAATAGTACATTTTGCCTGACCCTGCCTAACATGTCTGACCAGTACATTTTGCCTGACCCTAACTAACATGTCTGACCAGTATGTTTTGCCTGACCCTAACTAACATGTCTGACCAGTATGTTTTGCCTGACCCTGACTAACATGTCTGACCAGTATGTTTTGCCTGACCCTAACTAACATGTCTGACCAGTATGTTTTGCCTGACCCTAACTAACATTTCTGACCAGTATGTTTTGCCTGACCCTAACTAACATGTCTGACCAGTATGTTTTGCCTGACCCTAACTAATATTTCTGACCAGTATGTTTTGCCTGATCCTAACTAACATGTCTGACCAGTATGTTTTGCCTGACCCTAACTAACATGTCTGTCCAGTACATTTTGCCTGACCCTGACTAACATGTCTGACCAGTATGTTTTGCCTGACCTGACTTCTTCCCAACCTACATATGGAAATTTGTTTAATTGCCGGGGTGAAGATGTTGAGCAGTGGATGGGTTGTAGAGGTCAGCGACCCAACGGCTGACTGCTAGCGTCATGGCCAGCGAACCAGAGCTGCTGAGACCCTTCGCCACCTCCACGCGGTGATCCTGGATAATAGGCTGCAGCAGGGCAGACTTGTTAAGCAGAAGGGATCGAAGAGTGAAGGCTAACCCGGTACCCATAAAATTCTTGCTGAAGTCGGATGTGTCGGTCCGAAAGTTGCAAATATCGCAGTCAAGTTGTAAGGAACGTTACACCGCATTCCGATCTCCGGACACAATCTTGCTACTTGCAAAGCCCTTTTGAGGGCTTGGTAACGGGAGGTTGATAACGTTCAGGGCTTGGTAGCGGGAGGTTGATAACGTTCAGGGCTTGGTAACAAGAGGTTGATAACGGTCAGGGCTTGGTAGCGGGAGGTTGATAACGTTCAGGGCTTGGTAGCGGGAGGTTGATAACGTTCAGGGCTTGGTGGCGGGAGAAGGAGAACGATCATAGATTGGTGGCGGGAGTTTGAGAACGAACGATGAAGAAGAAGTTCACGTGCTCGATTTAATAACAACAGCAAACATGGATGAAATTTACAATTTGAATAGAAGATGGTGCTAATAAAATATTCAAAACCAATTATTTGACAGAGTAGATACAATCAGGGGTATAGCGAGGTCTGGGCTGGGCGTCTCGCTCGTTAAAGGAAAGTGAATCGTCTGATATAGTCTCTCCTTTCCAGGTGTAGAGATCGCCGCTGGATTTACTGTTCGGCTTGCGGTTCAGGAGTTTCCATGCCAATGGCCTCTCCTACATTATTGTGTCCCCAGCAGCACCTTCATGAGGGGCCCCCTGTTTCTTACAGAGCCTGCTGTGGGGCGCGACCGAATACGCGGCGGTATTACTGGGCGGGCAGATTGGGCTCATTAGCCTTGGTTGGCAGCCAGTCTAAGAGAAGGTAAACTATGATTCCAAACCCAGATAGACGAAGATCGTTAGCCTGTTCAGGCAGTTTGCTCAAGAGAGACGGAACTCTGAATTTAAGCCGACAAGTCCCAGGGAGTTCTGGCTAGTCTTGGGACGATGAGAGTATCATCGGATGTCTCGAGTAACTAGCATCTGCGGGGAACGACTCCATTGCCATGTAGAAACCTCAGGAGAGGGTAGGGCTACGGGAGTAAACCCAGACAGAAAATTCAGAGGGGTAGCACCTTAGGTGGATGGTTTCAAAATTGCTAACTCATTCCGGCTGCTCCTGCAGCTGAGCTGGTGCCAAATTGTCATCCTTTCCACTCCTTTGGATTACACCAGCGAGGGCGAGAGGGGGTATCGCAGTTTGGGCAGCTAGGAGTCTCCATATTTATCGCCCAGGCTTGCTCCCTGAGAGGCTACTCACAGGGTGCCACGCGCATGGCCTGCAAAGATTGAGACGCCTATGATGAGATACAATCAGAATTTATCACCAACTTCTCTAGCCGCTTCTCATCCTCTTGAAAGGTGAAATTGTCTCCTGAGTGAGGACCACTGATTGAGGCGATTCAAGAATGCTAGCGAACACTGAACAAGGACAAAATCTACTGTTTCGCTAACTTGATCGGCTACTGATATCGATGCTCCATTGACACCCCTGATAATACACTAAATGGCTGCTCTATCCAGAATCTGTCATTCATAAACTATGCTGATTAATTCCATATACTGGATCATAGAGTTTAACGGATAGTACACGACGAATTTAACAGTGTTCTATTAATCCTCAAACGTAGAAGACTCTCTAACTCATGACATTACTCACCTCGCGGGGAGTAGGTCTAAAGTCTGGTCGGGACCAGGATATTGATCAGACACGTTAGTCGGAGTCCGGTAAAATATACTAACCAAGACCCAAACCTCGACTTCCTCGTAGTCGTCCCTGAAAGAGGGTTATTTTCATGGCAGCCTGGCTTACAAGGTGGGGATTCAAAGTGATTCATGTAGCAGTGAGCGACACGCAGATTAAGCCAAGCATAGTACAACCGTTTGGAGGAACCCAGTTTACCTTCATCAGCACGTTCGAGATGTGATGACAGCTTCCGCAAACCGCCACTATAACGTCCGTTTTAGGGCGCACAAAAGAGTCAACGTACTCATTTTGTTCATTCAACAACAACAACAACAACAACAACAACAACAACAACAACAACAACCCCCGATTTAAGTCAACTGAGTCAGTAATAACCTTCTGTGAATGATAATACCAATTTCAGAAGTAATATAGCTTAATGAATCATTAATAATGGAATACAAAATAACTCTTATTGCTTGGGAGAGTAAGAAAGATGTGGTCGAAGATGCAGCACATTGATTGATCTTGGCAAGAGTAAACGACTCACAGTTAGCTGCTTGCGCCATACGCAGTGAATCAGAGCTGACCAAAACCCAATTCCGTTAACAAGTGGCGGTCCAAACTGCACTAGCTTAGTCTCGTTGAGATAATAAGGATTGTAGTGGATAGAAAAAACTGTTCCACAAAAACAAACAGCTGAAATTAGATGTGTCGGGCTGAAAGGCGCAAATGTTGCAGTATCGCTGTAAACTACCACACAACGTCACAACGTTTTATTCAAGACGACAGAAGAAGAAGTAGTAGAAGAACAAGAAGAGAACGAGAAAAAATGAGGAAGAAGAAAAAGAGTTTTGCTACAAATACGTTTGTAATTCTAGCTAATCACTATATGCTAAAGAGCAAGCTGATCGTTCATGTAGCTCGCTGTTTATACAAAAACCGGATACGTCCTACCAATGTCCCCTCTCGTTCAATTTTACTTTCATCTGGAAACCTGCATTCTTGTTTTTCCAAATTCCTCTGTTACTTTAATATATTATTTTGAAAATTTTGAGCGAAAATTGCGCTAAAAAAGACAAGGTAGCCACACAGCACATTCTGTTGTCAGAGACGAAGTGTTAGAGATCATGATATTGTTATTATTTCAGTGGTACTCGAGCTCTCTCCCTTCGGCCCAATGACAGGTCGTGATCGGAACATTTGTGTTAGTGTTTCATTTGATTACGTCTGACCTTTTTAAGGTGTGATGAGTTCCTTTCCTATCTGTCTCGCCCACCATACATGATATCAGGTACCCATTTGCAGCTAGGTAAAATAAAGTTTTCTGCTTTCGCCTGAATCGTTCCTTTGCATCGAGAAGAAAGTACTCTTATCAACACACATCTGAAGTTTTATATTCTTCTTTTCTGTCATCTGCGAACATTTAGGCTGTGACTTCGGACTCTTCAATACATTCTGCAGTCTTTTTCAAGGTCTCAACCGCGCCGTACAGTTTATTCCCGAGGTAAGTCAGCGCTGGCCACATCTGTCTCCTCTGATCCTTATACAGGGGACAGTCATGCAGTACATATGCTGCTAACATGTTTACCAATTCGCAGTAACATAGGCTGGTGGTAGCTATCTTGAATTTTGTGAATAGAATGTGTTTCATTCTGTTGTGGCCAGTTCGGAGATGTAGTATCTTCTTCTTCCTCTTCGTCCATTTTCAATCTCCCAGTACCAAGCCCTGAACGTTCTCAATCTCCCGCTACCAAGCCCTGAACATTCTCAAGCTCCCGCTACCAAGCCCTGAAAAGGGTTTTGCAAGTGGTGGAATGTTGTGCGGAGAATGGATTTGCATTTTGTCGTAGTTTACAGCTTGACTGTGATATTTGCACCTTTCGATCAGACACATCCGACTTCAGTAGACATTTTTGAGTATCGGGTTAGACTTCCATCATCTATTCCTTCTCCTTAGCCAGTCTGCTCTGTTGCAGCCTGTTGTCCAGGATCACCTCGTGGAGATGTATAAGGGTTTCGTCTGCTCTGGTTCGCTGGCCATGACGCTAGCAGTCAGCTATGGGTCGCTAACTCTGCAGCTAATGCACTGCTCCGCATTTTGATTCTAGAAACGTGTTATGATAACGTGGCTTTTTCTAGACAGCTGGTAGTTTCCGTCATCTGGGTGGTTTTTGGGGCGTTCTTCCTCCCACTTTACATCGTATTACTCTTTTATTATAGCTTATGCTTATTCATAGTTGACAAGATATTTTTCTTTTATGACTTTTTATTTTCTTTGACTAGAATGCCGTTATGCATATGACATGCTCAATCCTCACACCCAATGATGCCTTACTGTTTGTCTAGGTACAGGGACAAATTCAAGCAATATCATTAGACACTTTTTTTCTAATTTGTATTCCTTAGCTCTTGTGACTAAATCAGAGCAGTAACTATACGTTTCTCTTAGTCTCACTCCTATCCTTCCACTTTGTTCGTGGGTGCACGCCCTGTTGGTATCTGTGCCATCTAAAGCGTAGATTTACGAGTAGACAGTAGAGACGGGAAAAAAGTTATTTCAATTATCTGTTTCAACCAGGGGTTTTCAACATTCGTTCCGGGATATGCCCCTATGGGTTCCCTGAAAGGTTTCGTGATCTTTCTTGAAAGGTCTCTAGGAGTTCTGTGAAAGGTCTCTAAAAGTTATGTGAAAGGTTTCTAGAGGTTCATCAACACGTCTCTATAGGTTCCTTGAAAGGTCTCTATGAGTTCTGTGAAAGGTCTCTAGAGGTTCATCAACACGTCTCTAGAGGTTTCTTGAAAGATCTCTATGAGTTCTGTGAAAGGTCTCTAGAGGTTCATCAACACGTCTCTAGAGGTTCCTTGAGAGGTCTCTATGAGTTCTGTGAAAGGTCTCTAGAGGTTTATCAACACGTCTCTAGAAGTTTCTTGAAAAGTCTCTATGAGTTCTGTGAAAGGTCTGTAGAGGTTCATCAACACATCTGTAGAGGTTCCTTAAAAGGTCTCTAGGAGTTATGTGAAAGGTCTGTAAAGGCCCATCAACACATCAGTAGAGGTTCCTTGGAAGGTCTCTAGGAGTTCTCTGAAAGGTCTGAGGTTCATCAACACGTTTGTAGAGGTTCCTTGAAAGGTTTACGGGGATTTATTTAATGGTCTCTAATGGATTCTTCAAAGGTCTCCATGAGTTCCCTGAAAGTTATCTAGGGTTTCTTGAATTAAACTAGCGGTTCTTTGACAGTTTTAGGTGCTTCCCAAAATGTCTCTAGAGGTTCATTGAAAGATATATAGAAGTTCCCTGAATGGCCTCTATGTGTCCATTGAAGGTCTTAAATGGTTCCTGACCGGTCTGTAGAGGTTCCTTGAAAGATCTGTATGGGTTCCTGACTCAAATTTTTCCTTGACTGATCTGCATACGTTCTTTGAAAGATATGTGTTCCTTGAAAGGTCTGTATGGGTTCCCATCTCTAATTGTTCACTGACTGGTCTGAATGGATTCCATGAATGGTTTTCAAGGTCTTCTTGAATGGTCTGCAGAAGTTTCCCTGTCAGGTCTGCATGGGTTGCTTGAAAAGTCTCTAATTGTACCTTGAGGTGTCTGTATGGGTTCCATGAAAGGTATGTTTTAGTCCATTGAAAGGTATGTAAGGGTTCCTTCAGAGATCTGTAGTGATTATTTAAAGGGTCTGTCGAAGTCCCTTTATAGGTTTCTGTGGGTTTCTTGAAAGATATATAGAGGTTTCATGAAAAGTCTATACAGGCACTTGACAGAATTATGCATGATCCTTTAAAAGTATGTAAGGCGATAGGCGTGCGATTGTGATTAACAAAAAATAATAAAAGTGAGTTTTTAACATATCTACAAACAAGACACAGCATCTCTTTGTATCAGTGCGTCCTAGTCTTAGCCAACCTGTGCATCAGTGCGTCCTAGTCTTAGTCAACCTGTGCATCAGTGCGTCCTAGTCTTAGCCAACCTGTGTATCAGTGCGTCCTAGTCTTAGCCAACCTGTGCATCAGTGCGTCCTAGTCTTAGCCAACCTGTGCATCAGTGCGTCCTAGTCTTAGCCAACCTGTGTATCAGTGCGTCCTAGTCTTAGCCGACCTGTGCATTAGTGCGTCCTAGTCTTAGCCAACCTGTGCATTAGTGCGTCCTAGTCTTAATCGACCTGTGCATCAGTGCGTACTAGTCTTAGCCAACCTGTGCATTAGTGCGTCCTAGCCTTAGCCGACCTGTGCACCAATGCGTCCTAGCCTTAGCCGACCTGTGCACCAATGCGTCCTAGCCTTAGCCGACCTGTTCATCAGTGCGTACTTAACTTAACTTTATTATACTGGCTTAGAGGACTCTACACCGTTTGTATACAACCAGTTTCTTCTACTCGTTGTCTCTTCTTGTGTTTTCCGTAACTGCAAGAGGTCGCAGGGGCATGACTCAGTGCGTAAACGATGTGTCTTCGCCATGTTGCTAGCCAGTCAGCGTCCAATCGTTCCTGGGCGATGTGAAAGTCCTTTATTATTGGCCCGTGTGTACATTTCACAACCTCGCCAATATCGGCACTGTCAGTAAACAGTTAGAAGGGCGCCTTTCTTGTGAAGTTCAGCCGTCTTGTACTAGACCAAGGAAATACGACACTTGGTAACCGCTAAATTATGCCAAATGACCGATGACCTTGTCAGTATAATCCAGTGTTTCTCAATGGGGGCGATTTGCAAATGTCAGGGGACGTTTTCGATTATCATAATTATTGGCGGGTGTTATTGCCCTAATGGGGTGTTTTTCGAAATGCTCGATAATATCAGTGACTGCATTTGATAAATATTAATAATGATAGCGAAATAATTATTCGCTGACACTAGCGTGTTATTTATTCTCAATTATTAATATTCAAACGTAGAATTAAGATGTGCCGTACTTGGGAACATTTAAAAAATATAATTGGAGATTGGCTCTACAACTTTACAAAATCTGGACATGTCGCAATTGAAGTAATCCCAAATAGCACTATTTAAATCTGAGTCAAACAAGAGACATTATTGGTGTATGATGTAACTGTCTTTATTCCATTAACAACCGTTATATATTTAAAATGTCATAAATAAGGAGAAAATGTCGATTATTCGAACTTTTACCAATGTGTTTATTGTGTCAACATGTGTTTTCTAACGAAGCAATGAAGCCATTGCGACTTAATGAACATTTGATAAAGAAGGATGCTGATAAGGTTGACAAGAACATTTCTTTATTCCAGGATTTACAGCAAAACTTTGAAAGCCGTAACAAAGTTGCTTAAAAAAGTTTCTAGTCAGAAAGTTAAAGGTCTCATAGTTTCTTACAGGATAGCACGAATGGTTGCAAAATGCGGTAAGCTCTGCAGTATTGGAGACAATTTAATATTACAAGCTATACAAAATGTGATTAGTACCATAATGGAAAATAAATCCAAGTGAAATAGTTAGCTCTATCCCACTGAGCAATGATACTGTCTCTAGAAGAATTGATGAGAGGACAACTAATTTTGAAAATCAACTGTGCTAGATTTTGACATCAACTACATTTTCATTACAGCTTGATGAAAGCGCAGGGTGCTCCTCGCGTGTTAGGATTGGTGAAGAATCAACAAGTTGTGGAAAAAATGTGAATCTCAAAATTGTTGAGAACAGATTACAAGGGCTTGTCGATCTTTGATATCTTTGAAAAATATTTAATTACAAAACACATTCCTTTTTCTAATGTTAAGTGCAACAGATGGGACTTCCAAAAAGTTTGGTCGCTATCACAGTTGTCTGCGCATTAAAAAAAGGTGGCATCAAATGTCTTAAAAAGTTATTGTGTTATTCATCGGTATCACTTAGTAGTCAAACAACTAGCTACAGACTCAACAAATCAATGAGTATAGTTATCAGTGTGAATAATAAGATCAAGTCCCATTCTTTCAACGATCGATTATTTCGTCAATTGTATAACGACAATGATGATGAGTTTGAACATCTTCTCCTACACACGAAAGTAAGATGGCTGTCTAAAAGCAATTGTGTGAAAAGATGTTGGGCATTGTTTGATCTCATTTTGGAGTTTCTTGATTCAATGAAAGAACAGATTCATATTGAAACTGAAGTACTGCGTAAAGACGTGACCTATGTTTCAGATTGATTTAGAAAGTTAAATGATGTCTTTCTTAAGCTACATGGGAACGATATCACTGATATCAAAATGAAAGGAGTTATGGGGTTCATCAGCAAATTGGGATTGTTTAAAAGTAATCTTGGTCGTCGTGAACTACAAGTTTCCATGTTGTGCAGCAGTTAGACAAGGACAGCTTGAAAGATACAGGTTTGAAATGAATTGCTGCCATTTGGAGGCTGTTTAAGAAGGATATGATAGTCAGATTTAAAGATGTGTAGGATCTTAACATACCGTAATGGCTGATTGATCTGTTTGATACAGACCCGGAACTTGTTAGTGGGCGTCTCCAAAATGTTGGATCCAGATTAGGATGTCTTATCATCTTCTTTGGCAACAAATTAAACAGTTAATTACATCATTTCCAACATCATATTTAGCAGAGAAGGGTTTAATTATGTAGTGATGCTGCTGCAAAAACAACGCAATCGATTGCAAATATGTGACAGAGGAGACGAGATTTCTTTTAACAAATATACTAATATAACCAGATATTGTTCAGTTAGCTGTGTCACGAGATGCCGATGGAACACACTACATTTATTTGGTTAATGAATTTTAAAATAACTAATCAATCTTTCAAAGAATGATTGACAAAGAATGATTGACAACGAATGATTCAAAGTAATGTGATTGTTGTGGGAAGGTGGGCATTTATCGCATTTTTGTTTTTAATGTGGCACCATCTTAGTTATGGTTGTGGTATAATCGGCGGGAAAAACGTCACACAATGAACGAAATAATTAATTCAAATGAAAAACCATAACACGTTATGTGGAAAAAAGTGTAAGTCTTCAACTGATGTGAATTCCAGTCATATTTGTGTACTAAAACACGAGAGTATAGTTAGACCCGCGGCCTATTATATAGTTGCAAATAATAATAATAATAATAATAATAATCTTTAGTCATATTGTATTGATATTTAATTGTTAAAAGGATTATTATATTGTTGTGGTGTTTTTAAAAATGAAACATAATTAATTGACAATTATCTTTAATTTATAATATTTACCACTTACTGAAAACTAGAGCTACAAAAATTAGCGATTCAAGTAAAGAACAAAAGTCAGATGTATGGATTGAACATTGACCCAAAGAAAACCCCCAAAAAATGATATATTAACAAAATAGACTCGGAATTCAGCTCTACAGACACAACTTTACGGTCAGATACTAGAACAGGTCAAAAGTTTCATCAATCTTGGAAGCATAATAACAGAAAATATGAGACACGATATGGAGATCAGAAGGGACAATGATGCTAACGTCTGGTTAGGCAAAACACACTGATCAGAGAATGTTAGTCAGGATCAGGAGAAATGTACTGGCAAAGACCCTCACCTGACCTCCTCGTTGCTCGTCCTGGAAACGGGCTGTTGTCGAGTACAACAGTCTGGCTAAAAAAACATGAACAAAAACTTGTAAAAGTTGATTCAGGTTGAGTTTAATCAAAATTTTAAAATGGGTATGGTCAGATACCGCACCGAGACGAGAACACAAATAAACCTACGTTACGACTAAGGTTTGACGTGATCCCCGTAGTAGTGAGCGACACGTAGATGAAGCCAAGCGTAAAACAACCGCCTGGAGGATCCCGGTCCACCTTCATTAGCACGCTCGGGATGTGAAGAAAGCTACGACAACCCGCCACTTAACGTCCTTTTTAGGACGCAAAAAAAGAGTAATGCTACTCATTGTGGGCATTCAACAACAACAACAACAACAATAACAACAACAACAACAACAATAACAACAATCGAATCAGAAAAAGAATAGAGTGGTTGCTTTCATCAACGTAAGGTGTATGTTTACATCCAGTAGAATCACTCACAAACATTATAAATGAAATTGATCATGAATCCATCAGAAAGCAGTACTTCTTCTTCTCCTTCTCCTTCTCCTCCTCCTCCTCCTCCTTTTCCTCCTCCTCCTCCTTCTCCTTCTCCTTCTCCTCCTCCTTCTCCTTCTCCTCCTCCCCCTCCTCCTCCTTCTCCTCCTTCTCCTTCTTCTTCTCCTCCTCCTCCTTCTCCTCCTCCTTCTCCTTCTCCTTCTCCTTCTCCTCCTCCTCCTCCTCCTCCTCCTCTTCCTTCTTCTTCTTCTTCTTCTTCTTCTTCTTCGTACGCTGTCAGACGTCAACTTGAATTTGTTTGAACAAATAGCTGTCATCCTGAGGCTGTCGACACTGCCATAGAGCTTGTCTAGTGTTGGCATTGGTGATGGCCACATGTGATTTCTCTGGTCCTCGTGTGTCGGGCAATTTTGCAGCAGATGTTCAGCGGTCATTTTCCCTGTACCACAGGTGCATTCGTCAGTGCCACCTATCTTCAGTTTATTGAATAGATGGTACCTCAGTCTATTGTGGCCTGTGTGGAGTCTGAAGACCACCACCTGCTCTCTTCTGTTCAACTGGTAATAAGCATCATTTTGGTGTGTAGCCAGTAAGCAATACTATTCAGATACAATGGATACAAAGTCAAGGGCCGACCATGCAAATGATGGAAAGCAAGAATTACAGAAGAAGTAAAATACTCCCCATGTACGACGCACTATCAAGGTCAGGTCAAGAAATCTCTTCATATCCTGACTCTGGAAAACACAGAGAGGACAAAGGAAAGGGGAAAAAAAAGACTCATACATGACATAAAGTCGTAAATGACAAACACTGGTCATGAAATTTGATGTAAATCGCATGAACGTCTCCCGACATTAGACTACAAGCTGGTTGAGGCTAGATTCACAAATTCATTTAAACGGACAATTGTCCGAAAAAATAACCGGGATAGCGCAGTGGTTAGTGTATTGGCTGCCCAGTTGAGAGATCTAGGTCCAAAACTCAAATGATGTTAGATATTTCATCGATAGCAGATGACTTCATGGTGGACATAGCTTAAAAAATGTGGTTTCAGAGGAAAGTCCAAAAAATGAAAGAGTCCGTTGCTATGCTGACCACACAATATCTAGTGTGCCGTTGGTCAATTGTTCTGTTGGTCAAGTGTACATTTAGTTAAGTGTGTCATTGGTCAAGTGTGTCGTTGGTCATGTATGCCGTTGGTGAAGTGCGTGGTTGGTCAAGTGTGCCTTTGCTCAAGATAATATCATATATACAATCCTGCCAAGCGTGTAAAGAGGGTCGTTGTTCTTGTTCAGTGCCCACAATGACCACCTTTAATCATTTATGAGGCCCTAAAAAAGACGTTGAGTGGCCGCTTGCAGCAGCAGCGTGTTGATGAATATGGACTGTGAACCATCAGAGGGTGTAAGAGGGGTATTTTAACGTGATCTTTGAGATTAGCATATATTTTTGTAGAGAAAATTGATTCTACTTTGCTGTTCTACTATGTGGCGTGTTTTTGTTGTTGCTGAATACCCTCAGTGAGTATGTTTACTCTTTTCCGCTTCCTGAAAACTGAAAATGGCGTTTGGTGGCCGGTTGCAGTAGCTTTCTTAACATCAAGAGCATGCTGATGAAGGTAGAACGTGGTACTCTAATCGATTTTGCTATGCTTGGCTTCATCTGCGTGTCACTCACTACTACGGGGATCAAAATCTGGCTTAAAATGTCCACTTCAACCATTTACAAGACCTTCGGAGAAGACGGATATATTATGTAGATTTTAGGCCTGGGAAAATGTCGGCCGGCTCGCGTGTCATTTGTTGCCTAACGCTGAGTTTATATACTTCCAACGTTGCGATCTCTCTTATGTTATTCGTCCATTGTAATCGATGATGACCACTTTGTCATAATCCACTGTTTGCATGAGTTCGAAAATAGCTAAATAAACCAGTCTGAGCCTTGAATTGTCATTTGCAAGTAGTACAGGAAAATGAGACACCTCCTTGCATCGAGGCTGACGCAGGATTGATGTGAGCAGATTTGCAGAGCGATTGTCTTTGAATAGCCTCATTTATTCTTGAAGTCTCATATCTCTGAACACCCTCCGCAATAGTGCTGCACCTGTCTGAGCGATTGGTAGCGATTCTCTCCCAGTAATCGTGGTTAATACTGCACTGAATCAATGATCTCTTAAGTGTAGTCTTTGTACGCTTTCCGCTGCCTACCGCTTGCTGTCTTGCCATTTTGGAATTCACCATAGAGGAGGTCGTTTGGTAAACGTTGATTTGACATGCGTACCACATGGTCAGTCTATCGCAGCTTTGGTGCACATATAATGGTGTCTATACATTTCATGCCCGTATCTCTCCTGTAGAAGTCATTAAGAATGATTATTAAAAGTTCATCTTTAAGTTGTAGTCTATTCCTGATCTTCATTAAAACCCTGAATGATCAGATCAAAACCAAATGCTGATGACCAGACAATATGGTTGAGCAATGAAGACATTGAGAGTGGACACGAAGGCTAAATGGAGATCCGATGAGATTGCATGACGACTGCCAAACATAAACACTAAAAAACAATTGTGAAAAGACAGTGTATACCATCTTCGCCAAGAGCCACAACGTTGCCAATCAAAATATAATTTTGAGATTCGAAGAGCACCAATTGATTAGAGAAGAATATCCCCCATATAATGGAGTCGCGCTTGACCAACTACCCCGTCACAAACATCACATGTAGAAAAGAATCAATAAAGCAGTGAGGCGCTTGCTAGTACGAAGTCTTGCACTGTATGGTATTGGGTCGAAAAGCGAAAGTCCGGATAGTGCCGGATCCGTAATAATAAACACAGGAATCCAAACATAGATAAACGTATCAGGTGATTCCGTGTGATTTTAACTTTCTAAATAATCTGTGATGAGGTACTCTATCAAAGGCCTTTGCAAAATCTAGATAAATGACATCCACTGGTTCCCCTTGATCTATCATTTTAGTAACCTCGTCCATGAATTCTAGAAGATTTGTTAAGCACGTCTTTGTTCATTAGCTTGCTTTCGTCCCCATAATTTCTTCCGATTGTTTGAATGGCAACATTTGATCCGAATATGATTCGTATTGTCACGTACTAGGCACAGTCGAAGGGGCTAAATACAAGAGGCTTCATTTTACCGGGAGCTTCAGTCTTATGGATATGATCTGCCAACTCCATTCTTGTATTTCTTCTTCAGAGCAGTCAGGTTTCATCTCTAACCGAATCAACTGGAACGTACGGTAACGCGGTCGTAAACAAAGTTCATGGGATAAAATCAATTGAGCAGGCGATTCTCTCCTTCTTTCTTCCCGTAACTAAGGATATTGCTGCAGGATAACATATCACTTAATATTAAGGATTTGTGTTTCCTTCTGTCAGTCCAGCGTCATTTTGAAACATTCGGAATGAGAAAATAACGAACGAGGGGTGTCAATATTGATAAAAGACAACTCGACAAATATATATATGTGGTTATTGGACAGTGATTGAATAGTGCTGGTGAAGTTGAGAGCTAAACGATTCAATATTTCCATTTTCAAATGTATTCACCAACTCAAGAACACAGTGATGAAGAAATTCAAGACTATCCTTAGACATTGCAAGATACCCTCAAACCAATGTAATATATTGATCTTCTGATAGTAATAGAAAATGCTACCTCCAAAAAAGAAGAAGGAAAAGACAAAACTTTAGTGAAGCAATTTGGGTTGAGAAAAGGAAATAAGAGAAGAGATAGGCTGGCCCACTTTTGTGAAAGAAAACAATTACTTATATGGGACACATTTTTGTCTGAGGACGGCGTGGGCTAGTAGTTAAGTGACACGACTCACAACCAGAAGGTGCTGGGTTAGATCCCCATCACAGCACCGACCGTTACCGAAGGGAAGGAAACCCTTATAACATGCAGGAGGTCGCAAGCTCTTACATAAAACGTATGCTGAAGTCGGATGCGTCTGGCCGACAGGCGCAAAATAAAAACCACAGTTCAACGCACACCCGCCTTGGGGAATAGAGAAATAAGGAGAACGCCAAAAAAAAAAAATCTCTTTGTTCAAGAATTATCTTCTTCTTCATCGTACGCAGTCAGACAGTAACCATTATTTTTTCGAAAAAAACGGCGGTTATCCTGAGGCTGTCGACACTGCCATAAAGCTTGTCTTGTGTTGCCACTGGTGATGGCCACATCTGCTCTCTCTGATCCTCATATGTCGGGCAGTTCTGTATCAGATGCTCAGCGGTCATTTTCCCGGTACCACACGGGCATTCGTCGGTACCACCTATCTTCAATTTGTTGAATAGGTGGTACCTCGGTCTATTGTGGCCAGTGCGAAATCTGAAGACAACGACCTGCTCTCTTCTGTTCAACTGGTAATAGGCATCGTTTTTGGTGTAGCCGGTATGTTCAGTTTCCCATTTGGTCATGTATCTGCCTTTAATAAGCCGTTTTGACTCTTCGTACGTCATACTAGTATCTATTTGTGGTAGTCTTGCACCTTCATTTGCCAGTCTGTCTGCCTCCTCGTTGCCTTGGATGTTGCAATGTGATGGGACCCACTGTACCACTACCCTTTTTGGTGCGGAATGCTGGCATAGTTGACAGAGTATTGCTCTTAAGTCATTAATCTCAGTGTTTTTCTGGCTTTTTAGCGCTGTGACTACGGCCAGAGCATATGTAAGCAGGACTGTATGGCTTTAATTTTCTTTATGTGTCACCATTTCTTCCACTGCCGCCCTCAGTGCCTCTGCCTCCGCTCTGAAATTGCTTGTGTACTTACCAGTAGCGAATGACAGTGTTATTTGTCTGCCATTTAGTAGGTTCAGAAATGCTCCTGCCCCTCCGTTCTGTGTAGTGTTTGTTACAGAACCGTCGGTGTATGCATGGGTCCAGTCCATGCTTGGGTAGTTTTTCGATATAAAGCTTAGGGTAGTATCTCTCCTTTCCTTTTCAGTCTGGCAGTTTGTGTTTCCAATACCTGGTATATTTTCTACTACCTCTGGAAATATATCCTGCCTCCAGGTAGGTTTTCGTACAGTAGGGATGGCCTTTTGTGTTGTTAGTGCGTTTATGGGATCTTCGTGCATCTTTGCTTTTGCTATTTCTGCAAAGTTTCTCCCCTTTAGTTTCCCATTTCCCAAATTATTTAGTCTCTGGTGCATTGGATGGTCGGTCAGTCTTCGGAGTTTTTCTGACTGCAGCTGGGCTCTGCAGTCTCTTCTATCGGTCATGGATTGCAGTTTTGTAATCTGTTCAAGTTCTACAATTGGCGTTGCCCTTCATGCCTCCTGTTATCTTCTTCTTCATCGTACGCTGTTTACAGCGATATTTACCTTGCACTGTTTTATTTTGTTAAGCCTGTGGCTCAGTGCATCCGATTTCAACAGGCGTTTCTGTAGGGTTGCCCTCCTTAGCCTTTGGCTGTCCCCAGCCTAACTGCAAGGCAGCAGTTGTTTTTGGTCAGAGTTGTCTCTCTCAGGAAGTTGTCTTGCAGGACTATCGAGTCTTCCCTACTCGTGTCTATAGGGTTTGGCAATGATGTGATGGACTATGCACTAGTTTGTACTATCCCGGAAGAAAGGCAGTCCAGTGTGACTTTTTCCCAGGATCGTCACGTCCTGCCAGAAACGTAGCATATGCATATGAGTGAGGTATCTCTTTGCTCCCTTTATTTTCTCGGCTCATCTGCAGTGATGGTACGCCTAGAATTCCCCGCCACCCGGGAGGTTGCCACAATAGGGCAGGAGGTGCAATGTCCGCTGGACTGCATCTCTTCTACGTCCATTAGGATGACTGATAGCAGACAGAGGCAAAGAGCGAGGCAGGAGTGCATTTTACCAGGTGCATTTCTGCGGCTCGACCGAGCCGGGCTGAGACGCAAGCCCCAGCCATGTCGTAGCCTCCCATCGCAGCGGTGCTGAGATTTAGGGCGGGATTCTGGCTTAGAGGCGTTCGGCCGTAGTCCCTCAGATGGTAGCTTATCAGCCAAGCACGTGGACCAAATATCAGCGACCTGTGATTCCTCTCGAAATAGTGCATTTGACCAGGGGACAATCCTGGTCATTGCATGGAGATGTTGTTCGCCTTGTGTGCGGACATATCTCATGGTCAAGGGTTGAGTCTCAGCAGTTCGCAGTGAGGTAGCTGATCTACTGCTTAGGGCACCCCGACCGAGAACTAAGTCTTCTACAAATGGTTTCATACCTCATCGCCGTATGGGGTGAATATCGAGCTTCCCGCCCGCTTTGATCGGTGGACGGCAGATACCTCATTCTGCGACTCGACCGGGTGAGGCTGGAGCAGAGCCCCAGGTCCCCACCATGTCGAAGCCTCCCTTTGCAATCGTGCGGAGCTTTTGGGCGGGATTTTGGCTTAGAGGCGTTCGGCCGAAATCCCTCACCTTGTAGCCTCGCGCCGTTGGCTGATCAGCCTAGTACGTGAACCAAATGTCTGCGGCTCCTCTCGAGTTGAGCAAGATTACTGTAGCAACGCCCTGTCATTAGTGGGGTAAAACTTAACTGTCTTCCGAGGGTCTATTTCCAGCAACAGTTCAATATTAGACCGGACGTATGAATAGAGGGCTTTTTAGTTTGTCAATGGCCAAGTTTCTGGAACCTGCGATTTCTGCAGGGTTAAGACCAGATCACCATAGCAGACGCTCTTTCATTAGGGGGTTAAGAGACTGACCTGTCTTCATTGGGTCTAATACCAGCACATTGTTTAGTCTCTGGTGCATTGGATGGTCGGTCAGTCAGTCTTCTGAGTTTCTCTGATTGCAGCTGGGCTCTGCAGTCTCTTCTGTCGGTCATGGATTGCAGTTTTGTAATCTTTTCAAGTTCTACAATTGGCGTTGACTTCATGCCTCCTGTTATAACTCTCATGGCTTGGTTTTGGAGTTTGCTAACTTTATCGAAGTTCGTCTTTGCTGCTGTTGTCCATGCCGCAATGCCATACTCGAGAACTGGTCTCACTCTTCCAGTGTACAGTTTCTTTAGTATGCCTTCGTCTGCTCCCCAGCTTGTGCCAGCAAATTTCCTCATGATTGCCATTCTTTCTCTGGCTCTCATTCGGTTTCTCTCGATCTGACTTTTCCATGTCATGCGCCGATCAAATGTGACCCCCAGATAGTTTGGGTTGTCGTTTGGCTGCAGGTATTTGCCATTAAGACTTAATTTGGTGTTTTGGGGTTTGATTGAAAACGAGAATATTGTACATGTGGTTTTTTCCTCGTTTATTTTGACCAGCCATGAGTTCGCCCACTCTTCCAGCGATGTTAGGACCTGCTGCATCCGATTTCTTGCTATGGTGAGATTCTTTTCAGAGGTCCACATAGCCAGATCGTCTGCAAACATTGAGCTATGGACTCTTCTTGGTACATTCTCTGTAATGTCGTTTATACACACCAGGAAGAGTGTGGGTGACAGTACTCCCCCTTGGGGTACTCCCTGCTCGAGTGTCACCTTTTTGCTCATCTGCCCTTGTACTTGGACTCTGGCCGTTCTGTTTTTTAGATAGTGGTTGATCCACTTGTACATTCTGCCACAAACTTCACTTCACCTTAGCTTGACTCTAAGTCCGTCTTTCCAGACTTTGTCAAATGCCATTTCCAGATCCACCCAAACCGCAACTGTGTGTTTCTGTGCCTGGTAGGCATCTTCTATTTCCTGGGCTATGAGGAAGACCTAGAACTCAGTGGATCTGTGCTGTGTTCAAGAATTATGATACCACATAATTGTTCGAGAATTATGATACCATATCATTGTACATGAATTATGATACAAGCCCAATGTATAAGAATTATGAAAATTATCTCTTTGTACAAGAATTGTGGTACAATCTCATTGTACAAGAATTAAGATATTATCTCAATGTACGAAAAGTATGATATTTTCTCATTGTACAAGAGTTATGATACCGCCTAATTGTACAAAAAATATGAATTCATTATGATTGGTGATGAATTATGAAAGTACTATGAGTTCTATATTTCCGTTTCGGTTTTTTTTATATCCAATATTTCTGTATCATCCAGGTCTTCCCATCCAGAATCTAATTTGTATCTCTCAACCTTATTTTATGTTTTTGCATCTCTCTCTCTACCTACCCCCCCCCCCCCCCCCCTTCTCTCTCTCTCACTCTTTCTATCTCTCTTTCTGTGGCTCACTCTCGCTACCTAGATTATTCCCTGGAGTACAGTGTTCAGCAGTGACAGAATCTGATAGTTCTTTTTAATATGGACAGACGCAAATTGTAAGCCTGGCAAGGTTCGCAAAATATCATCCAAACGTTCGCGTGATACATACTAGAGAACATGAAGTATCTATCTATCTATCTATCTATCTATCTATCTATCTATCTATCTATCTATCTATCTATCTATCTATCTATCTATCTATCTATCTATCTATCTATCTATCTATCTATCTATCTATCTATCTATCTATCTATCTATCTATCTATCTATCTATCTGTCTGTCTGTCTGTCTGTCTGTCTGTCTGTCTGTCTGTCTGTCTGTCTGTCTGTCTGTCTGTCTGTCTGTCTGTCTGTCTGTCTGTCTGTCTGTCTAATCTGATCTGATCTGATCTGATCTGATCTGATCTGATCTGATCTGATCTGATCTGATCTGATCTGATCTGATCTGATCTGATCTGATCTGATCTGATCTGATCTGATCTGATCTGATCTGATCTGATCTGATCTGATCTGATCTGATCTGATCTGATCTGATCTGATCTGATCTGATCTGATCTGATCTGATCTGATCTGATCTGATCTGATCTGATCTGATCTGATCTGATCTGATCTGATCTGATCTGATCTGATCTGATCTGATCTGATCTGATCTGATCTGATCTGATCTGATCTGATCTGATCTGATCTGATCTGATCTGATCTGATCTGATCTGATCTGATCTGATCTGATCTGATCTGATCTGATCTGATCTGATCTGATCTGATCTGATCTGATCTGATCTGATCTGATCTGATCTGATCTGATCTGATCTGATCTGATCTGATCTGATCTGATCTGATCTGATCTGATCTGATCTGATCTGATCTGATCTGATCTGATCTGATCTGATCTGATCTGATCTGATCTGATCTGATCTGATCTGATCTGATCTGATCTGATCTGATCTGATCTGATCTGATCTGATCTGATCTGATCTGATCTGATCTGATCTGATCTGATCTGATCTGATCTGATCTGATCTGATCTGATCTGATCTGATCTGATCTGATCTGATCTGATCTGATCTGATCTGATCTGATCTGATCTGATCTGATCTGATCTGATCTGATCTGATCTGATCTGATCTGATCTGATCTGATCTGATCTGATCTGATCTGATCTGATCTGATCTGATCTGATCTGATCTGATCTGATCTGATCTGATCTGATCTGATCTGATCTGATCTGATCTGATCTGATCTGATCTGATCTGATCTGATCTGATCTGATCTGATCTGATCTGATCTGATCTGATCTGATCTGATCTGATCTGATCTGATCTGATCTGATCTGATCTGATCTGATCTGATCTGATCTGATCTGATCTGATCTGATCTGATCTGATCTGATCTGATCTGATCTGATCTGATCTGATCTGATCTGATCTGATCTGATCTGATCTGATCTGATCTGATCTGATCTGATCTGATCTGATCTGATCTGATCTGATCTGATCTGATCTGATCTGATCTGATCTGATCTGATCTGATCTGATCTGATCTGATCTGATCTGATCTGATCTGATCTGATCTGATCTGATCTGATCTGATCTGATCTGATCTGATCTGATCTGATCTGATCTGATCTGATCTGATCTGATCTGATCTGATCTGATCTGATCTGATCTGATCTGATCTGATCTGATCTGATCTGATCTGATCTGATCTGATCTGATCTGATCTGATCTGATCTGATCTGATCTGATCTGATCTGATCTGATCTGATCTGATCTGATCTGATCTGATCTGATCTGATCTGATCTGATCTGATCTGATCTGATCTGATCTGATCTGATCTGATCTGATCTGATCTGATCTGATCTGATCTGATCTGATCTGATCTGATCTGATCTGATCTGATCTGATCTGATCTGATCTGATCTGATCTGATCTGATCTGATCTGATCTGATCTGATCTGATCTGATCTGATCTGATCTGATCTGATCTGATCTGATCTGATCTGATCTGATCTGATCTGATCTGATCTGATCTGATCTGATCTGATCTGATCTGATCTGATCTGATCTGATCTGATCTGATCTGATCTGATCTGATCTGATCTGATCTGATCTGATCTGATCTGATCTGATCTGATCTGATCTGATCTGATCTGATCTGATCTGATCTGATCTGATCTGATCTGATCTGATCTGATCTGATCTGATCTGATCTGATCTGATCTGATCTGATCTGATCTGATCTGATCTGATCTGATCTGATCTGATCTGATCTGATCTGATCTGATCTGATCTGATCTGATCTGATCTGATCTGATCTGATCTGATCTGATCTGATCTGATCTGATCTGATCTGATCTGATCTGATCTGATCTGATCTGATCTGATCTGATCTGATCTGATCTGATCTGATCTGATCTGATCTGATCTGATCTGATCTGATCTGATCTGATCTGATCTGATCTGATCTGATCTGATCTGATCTGATCTGATCTGATCTGATCTGATCTGATCTGATCTGATCTGATCTGATCTGATCTGATCTGATCTGATCTGATCTGATCTGATCTGATCTGATCTGATCTGATCTGATCTGATCTGATCTGATCTGATCTGATCTGATCTGATCTGATCTGATCTGATCTGATCTGATCTGATCTGATCTGATCTGATCTGATCTGATCTGATCTGATCTGATCTGATCTGATCTGATCTGATCTGATCTGATCTGATCTGATCTGATCTGATCTGATCTGATCTGATCTGATCTGATCTGATCTGATCTGATCTGATCTGATCTGATCTGATCTGATCTGATCTGATCTGATCTGATCTGATCTGATCTGATCTGATCTGATCTGATCTGATCTGATCTGATCTGATCTGATCTGATCTGATCTGATCTGATCTGATCTGATCTGATCTGATCTGATCTGATCTGATCTGATCTGATCTGATCTGATCTGATCTGATCTGATCTGATCTGATCTGATCTGATCTGATCTGATCTGATCTGATCTGATCTGATCTGATCTGATCTGATCTGATCTGATCTGATCTGATCTGATCTGATCTGATCTGATCTGATCTGATCTGATCTGATCTGATCTGATCTGATCTGATCTGATCTGATCTGATCTGATCTGATCTGATCTGATCTGATCTGATCTGATCTGATCTGATCTGATCTGATCTGATCTGATCTGATCTGATCTGATCTGATCTGATCTGATCTGATCTGATCTGATCTGATCTGATCTGATCTGATCTGATCTGATCTGATCTGATCTGATCTGATCTGATCTGATCTGATCTGATCTGATCTGATCTGATCTGATCTGATCTGATCTGATCTGATCTGATCTGATCTGATCTGATCTGATCTGATCTGATCTGATCTGATCTGATCTGATCTGATCTGATCTGATCTGATCTGATCTGATCTGATCTGATCTGATCTGATCTGATCTGATCTGATCTGATCTGATCTGATCTGATCTGATCTGATCTGATCTGATCTGATCTGATCTGATCTGATCTGATCTGATCTGATCTGATCTGATCTGATCTGATCTGATCTGATCTGATCTGATCTGATCTGATCTGATCTGATCTGATCTGATCTGATCTGATCTGATCTGATCTGATCTGATCTGATCTGATCTGATCTGATCTGATCTGATCTGATCTGATCTGATCTGATCTGATCTGATCTGATCTGATCTGATCTGATCTGATCTGATCTGATCTGATCTGATCTGATCTGATCTGATCTGATCTGATCTGATCTGATCTGATCTGATCTGATCTGATCTGATCTGATCTGATCTGATCTGATCTGATCTGATCTGATCTAATCTAATCTAATCTAATCTAATCTAATCTAATCTAATCTAATCTAATCTAATCTAATCTAATCTAATCTAATCTAATCTAATCTAATCTAATCTAATCTAATCTAATCTAATCTAATCTAATCTAATCTAATCTAATCTAATCTAATCTAATCTAATCTAATCTAATCTAATCTAATCTAATCTAATCTAATCTAATCTAATCTAATCTAATCTAATCTAATCTAATCTAATCTAATCTAATCTAATCTAATCTAATCTAATCTAATCTAATCTAATCTAATCTAATCTAATCTAATCTAATCTAATCTAATCTAATCTAATCTAATCTAATCTAATCTAATCTAATCTAATCTAATCTAATCTAATCTAATCTAATCTAATCTAATCTAATCTAATCTAATCTAATCTAATCTAATCTAATCTAATCTAATCTAATCTAATCTAATCTAATCTAATCTAATCTAATCTAATCTAATCTAATCTAATCTAATCTAATCTAATCTAATCTAATCTAATCTAATCTAATCTAATCTAATCTAATCTAATCTAATCTAATCTAATCTAATCTAATCTAATCTAATCTAATCTAATCTAATCTAATCTAATCTAATCTAATCTAATCTAATCTAATCTAATCTAATCTAATCTAATCTAATCTAATCTAATCTAATCTAATCTAATCTAATCTAATCTAATCTAATCTAATCTAATCTAATCTAATCTAATCTAATCTAATCTAATCTAATCTAATCTAATCTAATCTAATCTAATCTAATCTAATCTAATCTAATCTAATCTAATCTAATCTAATCTAATCTAATCTAATCTAATCTAATCTAATCTAATCTAATCTAATCTAATCTAATCTAATCTAATCTAATCTAATCTAATCTAATCTAATCTAATCTAATCTAATCTAATCTAATCTAATCTAATCTAATCTAATCTAATCTAATCTAATCTAATCTAATCTAATCTAATCTAATCTAATCTAATCTAATCTAATCTAATCTAATCTAATCTAATCTAATCTAATCTAATCTAATCTAATCTAATCTAATCTAATCTAATCTAATCTAATCTAATCTAATCTAATCTAATCTAATCTAATCTAATCTAATCTAATCTAATCTAATCTAATCTAATCTAATCAAATCAAATCAAATCAAATCAAATCAAATCAAATCAAATCAAATCAAATCAAATCAAATCAAATCAAATCAAATCAAATCAAATCTAATCTAATCTAATCTAATCTAATCTAATCTAATCTAATCTAATCTAATCTAATCTAATCTAATCTAATCTAATCTAATCTAATCTAATCTAATCTAATCTAATCTAATCTAATCTAATCTAATCTAATCTAATCTAATCTAATCTAATCTAATCTAATCTAATCTAATCTAATCTAATCTAATCTAATCTAATCTAATCTAATCTAATCTAATCTAATCTAATCTAATCTAATCTAATCTAATCTAATCTAATCTAATCTAATCTAATCTAATCTAATCTAATCTAATCTAATCTAATCTAATCTAATCTAATCTAATCTAATCTAATCTAATCTAATCTAATCTAATCTAATCTAATCTAATCTAATCTAATCTAATCTAATCTAATCTAATCTAATCTAATCTAATCTAATCTAATCTAATCTAATCTAATCTAATCTAATCTAATCTAATCTAATCTAATCTAATCTAATCTAATCTAATCTAATCTAATCTAATCTAATCTAATCTAATCTAATCTAATCTAATCTAATCTAATCTAATCTAATCTAATCTAATCTAATCTAATCTAATCTAATCTAATCTAATCTAATCTAATCTAATCTAATCTAATCTAATCTAATCTAATCTAATCTAATCTAATCTAATCCGTCCGTCCGTCCGTCCGTCCGTCCGTCCGTCCGTCCGTCCGTCCGTCCGTCCGTCCGTCCGTCCGTCCGTCCGTCCGTCCGTCCGTCCGTCCGTCCGTCCGTCCGTCCGTCCGTCAGTCTGTCCGTCAGTCTGTCCGTCCGTCCGTCCGTCCGTCCGTCCGTCCGTCCGTCCGTCCGTCCGTCCGTCCGTCCGTCCGTCCGTCCGTCCGTCCGTCCGTCCGTCCGTCCGTCCGTCCGTCCGTCCGTCCGTCCGTCCGTCCGTCCGTCCGTCCGTCCGTCCGTCCGTCCGTCCGTCCGTCCGTCCGTCCGTCCGTCCGTCCGTCCGTCCGTCCGTCCGTCCGTCCGTCCGTCCGTCCGTCCGTCCGTCCGTCCGTCCGTCCGTCCGTCCGTCCGTCCGTCCGTCCGTCCGTCCGTCCGTCCGTCCGTCCGTCCGTCCGTCCGTCCGTCCGTCCGTCCGTCCGTCCGTCCGTCCGTCCGTCCGTCCGTCCGTCCGTCCGTCCGTCCGTCCGTCCGTCCGTCCGTCCGTCCGTCCGTCCGTCCGTCCGTCCGTCCGTCCGTCCGTCCGTCCGTCCGTCCGTCCGTCCGTCCGTCCGTCCGTCCGTCCGTCCGTCCGTCCGTCCGTCCGTCCGTCCGTCCGTCCGTCCGTCCGTCCGTCCGTCCGTCCGTCCGTCCGTCCGTCCGTCCGTCCGTCCGTCCGTCCGTCCGTCCGTCCGTCCGTCCGTCCGTCCGTCCGTCCGTCCGTCCGTCCGTCCGTCCGTCCGTCCGTCCGTCCGTCCGTCCGTCCGTCCGTCCGTCCGTCCGTCCGTCCGTCCGTCCGTCCGTCCGTCCGTCCGTCCGTCCGTCCGTCCGTCCGTCCGTCCGTCCGTCCGTCCGTCCGTCCGTCCGTCCGTCCGTCCGTCCGTCCGTCCGTCCGTCCGTCCGTCCGTCCGTCCGTCCGTCCGTCCGTCCGTCCGTCCGTCCGTCCGTCCGTCCGTCCGTCCGTCCGTCCGTCCGTCCGTCCGTCCGTCCGTCCGTCCGTCCGTCCGTCCGTCCGTCCGTCCGTCCGTCCGTCCGTCCGTCCGTCCGTCCGTCCGTCCGTCCGTCCGTCCGTCCGTCCGTCCGTCCGTCCGTCCGTCCGTCCGTCCGTCCGTCCGTCCGTCCGTCCGTCCGTCCGTCCGTCCGTCCGTCCGTCCGTCCGTCCGTCCGTCCGTCCGTCCGTCCGTCCGTCCGTCCGTCCGTCCGTCCGTCCGTCCGTCCGTCCGTCCGTCCGTCCGTCCGTCCGTCCGTCCGTCCGTCCGTCCGTCCGTCCGTCCGTCCGTCCGTCCGTCCGTCCGTCCGTCCGTCCGTCCGTCCGTCCGTCCGTCCGTCCGTCCGTCCGTCCGTCCGTCCGTCCGTCCGTCCGTCCGTCCGTCCGTCCGTCCGTCCGTCCGTCCGTCCGTCCGTCCGTCCGTCCGTCCGTCCGTCCGTCCGTCCGTCCGTCCGTCCGTCCGTCCGTCCGTCCGTCCGTCCGTCCGTCCGTCCGTCCGTCCGTCCGTCCGTCCGTCCGTCCGTCCGTCCGTCCGTCCGTCCGTCCGTCCGTCCGTCCGTCCGTCCGTCCGTCCGTCCGTCCGTCCGTCCGTCCGTCCGTCCGTCCGTCCGTCCGTCCGTCCGTCCGTCCGTCCGTCCGTCCGTCCGTCCGTCCGTCCGTCCGTCCGTCCGTCCGTCCGTCCGTCCGTCCGTCCGTCCGTCCGTCCGTCCGTCCGTCCGTCCGTCCGTCCGTCCGTCCGTCCGTCCGTCCGTCCGTCCGTCCGTCCGTCCGTCCGTCCGTCCGTCCGTCCGTCCGTCCGTCCGTCCGTCCGTCCGTCCGTCCGTCCGTCCGTCCGTCCGTCCGTCCGTCCGTCCGTCCGTCCGTCCGTCCGTCCGTCCGTCCGTCCGTCCGTCCGTCCGTCCGTCCGTCCGTCCGTCCGTCCGTCCGTCCGTCCGTCCGTCCGTCCGTCCGTCCGTCCGTCCGTCCGTCCGTCCGTCCGTCTGTCTGTCTGTCTGTCTGTCTGTCTGTCTGTCTGTCTGTCTGTCTGTCTGTCTGTCTGTCTGTCTGTCTGTCTGTCTGTCTGTCTGTCTGTCTGTCTGTCTGTCTGTCTGTCTGTCTGTCTGTCTGTCTGTCTGTCTGTCTGTCTGTCTGTCTGTCTGTCTGTCTGTCTGTCTGTCTGTCTGTCTGTCTGTCTGTCTGTCTGTCTGTCTGTCTGTCTGTCTGTCTGTCTGTCTGTCTGTCTGTCTGTCTGTCCGTCCGTCCGTCCGTCCGTCCGTCTGTCTGTCTGTCTGTCTGTCTGTCTGTCTGTCTGTCTGTCTGTCTGTCCGTCTGTCTGTCTGTCCGTCCCTCTGTCTGTCTGTCTGTCTGTCTATCTATTTATCTATTTATCTATCTGCATGTCTGCCTGACTGTTCCTTCTGTCTAACTGATCTCTCTTAATTATTATATAAATAAAATCCGTAATTATAAATTCGTTAAAATAGTTTCTAATTTCTTCACTTTATTAATATGAATCATTTTCCATACTGGTAATTGAATGCTGGTGTTGTTTGTTTAACAAATAATTAACCACTATCATGTTACACAAATAAACGTCATGTTAAAGCGTCACAGAAGCTTGCCGATTGGATCCCAGCGAAACCTCCTCGAGAGGAAAGAATAGGGCCACAGCACCACCACTGCAAAAGGTGGCTAAAGAGTGGTGCATGAAGTCAGCGTCCAATGCACAACAGCTTTCTACGGACACCTTTACCGCAAATGCGCATAAGCTGCATTTAGTGCAGGCTTTCTAAAGTTAGCCAAATGATGGCTCGATACTCCGGCTTGAGTAAGGAAAAGGTGAATAGGAAGAAGAAGAAGAAGAAGAAGAAGAAGAAGAAGAAGAAGCAGAAGAAGAAGAAGAAGAAGAAGAAGAAGAAGAAGCAATAACAAACTGTTTTGTTGCGCCTTATAATAGGACACAACCGACTCCGCAGCCACATGTACACAAAAGTGAAAATTGGCAACTCAGCCATGTGTACATGCGGACAGACACCCCAGACAGCAGAGCACATACTACAAAACTGCCCCGAAAATGATATAAAGAGAAAATCTCACTGGCCCATAGAAACAACACTGGAAGAGAAACTTTATGGACCTGTATGCGAACTACATAAGACAGTGAAGTTGATACAAAAGACAACATTACAGAAATGGACAATATTTTAAAGCAAACGAAAGAAGGAGAAGAAGACAAGAAGAAGAAGAAGAAAGAAGAAAGAAGAATGAAAAGAGAAGAAGAAGAGAACGAAGAGAGAAGAAGAAGCGAGAAGAAGAAGAAGAGAAGAAGAAGAAGAGAAGAAGAGAGAAGAAGAAGAGAGAAGAAGAAGAGAAGAGGAAAAGAGAAGAAGAAGCCATAAAGAAGGAGAAAGAGAGAGGAGAGGAGGAAGAAGGAGGAGAAGAAGGGTCACAGATGTTAGAAGATACCAGAGTGAAGACAGTGATCAGGAGGGCAAAAACATATTTGCGAAGTTCTGCCGGTGTACATACCTTCAGCGTGTTGCTGGGCTGTAGAATGAAGGTCATTATACCGTTGATTTGTATCCAGTCCTTGGGTGATTCTGATCGTCTGAGGATGCTCACGCACGAGGTGAAGGGGAACATTGTGATGAGCCCTAACCTCACGATTAACTAGCCGATGTCGCTAGACCTGGTATGCACAATTTCCTCAACACATAAAGCCGAATGTGTCAATAATCTGACGGGCTCAAACGATCCATAGCAGCAACTATAAACATATATATATATATATACGAGGTGTGTTCTAATGAAATCGGACCTAACTGCACCAAGTGAACATACGTACGATGCGTATGATGACGTCATTGCTGGTGTCAACAGCACATTCCAACTGTAAAATTTGCAAAATTTCATTATCCTCAGACTCATAGTTTCCTCAGGACTGTTGAAAAATGGCAGGTATGATACGGAATCCATCCAGAGTTGATCAGTGATTCGGTTTCTGGCAGCTAAATGATATCGACCAGTTAACATTCATCGCGGAATGCAAGCAGTGTGTGGTGACAAATATATGTCGAAGAAACCGAATCAGAGGCTCGCTGATCAACTCTGGACGGATTCCATATCACACCCGTCATGTTTTTAATGGTCTGATGAACCAACTATGAGTCGGAAGATAATGAAATTTTGCAAACTTGACGGTTGATAGTTTCTGTTTACACCAGAAGTTACACCATCAGGCGCATCATACGTATGTTAACTTGTTGCAGTTTGTTCCGGTTTAACTTGAACACACTTCATATTAGTATATACATATATATATATATATAAACAAGCACACACACACGGAAGACAGTATTATAAATAACATCAATTTTATTATAAAGTGCATGGAAGAGTTGTTAGTCTCCTCTCCCCACCTGACCAGCCAGACTCAAAGTGGCTTTTAAGCAATGCCTGATGTTGGAATTGGGAAGATCGAGCAGTAAGCGGACGCAATTATTGCGGACAATACAGTCGTCCGAATGTTGACTTGCGTCGTGACAGAACAACGTCGTTTATAGTCAGATCGTGTGAAATCTTCTGCAATCTACAGAAGAATAGAGGTTCAGTTTGGAGACAATTATTTAGTCACAGAACAGTATATTAATGGGTAGAAAGATTTCAACAAGAAGACAAAACGTTATTAATGAATCGCGGCATGGGAGACCAGCAAGCGTGGCAGCTAACACAGTAAAACAGCAGATCTACCAGCTAGTCGGTGGCGACAGGCGAGTCACTATTGATGAAATAGCCGTAGATGACGATACGAGTCACGACGCTCACACAAAATCATCCAAGATGAACTCGGTTACCCCGTCAAATAAACAAATTACTATCAAGCAAGGCGAGAACTTGATCACAGGTAAGAAAGCCGCAAACGCCTTTGTCGATCACTATGCCAGAGCAAACCACATCGAGGTCCCTGCAGATAAGCATACAGACATTAGCGAAGAGCTAAAGGGACACGAAAACATAAATACGGCTCCTGAAGAGCACATGATGGCCAAACTAACAATGCGCGAAATGGAAGAGGCTATGAGAACACTAAAGAAAAGGAAATCTCCCGGAAAAGACGGGATAACAAACGAAATGCTGATGGGGCTGGGCCAAACAGCGAAGAAAAAACTGCTATCAGTCCTGAACCAAAGCTGGAAAAGGGGTATTGTACCCCAGGCATGGAAAGATGCAATACTGGTACCAGTACCAAAAACAGGAAAGGATAAAACAGATCCAAATGGATACAGGCCCATAAGCCTACTGAGCTGTGTCGGCAAGCTGATGGAACGGATGATAAACACCAGACTGATGTGGCATCTGGAAGAAAAACGAATACTAATTCCACAGCAAGCCGGCTTTAGACAGCACAGATCCACTGAGGACCAGGTCATCCTCATAGCCCAGGAGATAGAAGATGCCTACCAGGCACAGAAACACACAGTAGCTGTTTGGGTGGATCTGGAAAAGGCATTTGACAAAGTCTGGAAGGATGGACTTAGAGTCAAGCTAAGAAGAAGTGATGTCTGTGGGAAGATGTACAAGTGGATCAACCACTACCTCAAACAAAGAACGGCCAGAGTCCAAGTACAAGGGCAGATGAGCAAAAAGGTGACACTCGAGCAGGGAGTACCCCAAGGGGGAGTATTGTCACCCACACTCTTCCTGGTATATATAAACGATATTACATAAAATATACCAAGAAGAGTCCATAGCTCAATGTTTGCAGACGATCTGGCTATGTGGACCTCTGAAAAGAATCTCACCATAGCAAGAAATCGGATGCAGACGGCCCTAACATCGCTGGAAGAGTGGGCGAACTCATGGCTGGTCAAAATAAACGAGGAGAAAACCACGTGCACAATATTCTCGCTTTCATTAAAACCCCAAAGTACCAAATTAAGCCTAAATGGCAAAATCCTGCAGCCAAACGACAACCCAACCTATCTGGGAGTCACATTTGATCGGCGCATGACATGGAAAAGTCAGATTGAGAGAAACCGAATGAAAGCCAGAGAAAGAATGGCGATCATGAGGAAACTTGCTGGCACAAGCTGGGGAGCAGACGAAGGCATACTAAAGAAACTGTACACTGGAAGAGTGAGACCAGTTCTCGAGTATGGCATCGCGGCATGGACAACAGCAGCGAAGGCGAACTTCGATAAAGTTAACAAACTTCAAAACCAAGCCATGAGAATTATAACAGGTGGCATGAAGTCAACGCCAATTGTAGAACTTGAAAAGATTACAAAACTGCAATCCATGACCGACAGAAGAGACTGCAGAGCCCAGCTGCAGTCAGAGAAACTCCGAAGACTGACGGACCACCCAATGTACCAGAGACTTAACAATTTGGGAACTGGGAAACTAAAGCGGAGAAACTTTGCAGAAATAGCCAAAGCAAAGATGCACGAAGATCCCATAAACGCACTAACAACACCAAAACCCATCACTACTGTACGAAAACCTACCTGGAGGCAGGATATATTTCCAGAGGTGGTAGAAAATATACCAGGTATTGCAAACAAAAACTGCCAGACTGAAAAAGAAAGGAGAGACACTACCCTAAGCTTCATAACGAAAAGCTACCCAAGCATGGACTGGACCCATGCATACACCGACGGTTCTGTAACAAACACTACACAGAACGGAGGGGCAGGAGCATTCCTGAACCTACCAAATGGCAGAAAAATAACACTGTCATTCGCTACTGGTAAGTACACAAGCAATTTCAGAGCGGAGGCAGAGGCACTGAGGGCGGCAGTGGAAGAAATGGCAACACACAGTGAAAATGAGAGCCATATAGTCTTGCTGACAGATGCTCTCGCCGTAGTCACAGCGCTAAAAAGCCAGAAAAACACTGAGCTTAATGACTTAAGAGCAGCACTCTGCAAACTGTGCCAGCTGTCCGCACCAAAAAGGGTAGTGGTACAGTGGGTTCCGTCACACTGCAACATCCAAGGCAACGAGGAGGCAGACAGACTGGCAAAAGAAGGTGCAAGGCTAACACAAACAGATACCAGTATGACGTACGAAGAGTCAAAACGGCTTATCAAAGCCAGGTACATGACCAAATGGGAAACCGAACATACTGGTTACACCAAAAACGATGCCTATTACCAGTTGAACCGAAGAGAGCAGGTCGTTGTCTTCAGACTTCGCACTGGCCACAACAGACTGAGGTACCACCTATTCAACAAATTGAAGATAGGGTGTACCGACGAATGCCCGTGCGGTACTGGTAAAATGACCACTGAACATCTGCTGCAGAACTGCCCGACATACGGGGATCAGAGAGAGCAGATGTGGCCATTGCCAGTGGAACTGCAAGACAAGCTTTATGGTAGTGGCGAGAGTCTCAGGATGACCGCCGCTTTTTTCGAAAAAATAATGGTTACTGTCTGACTGTGTACGCAGAAGAAGAACTCGGTTATAGGAAAGTGCGTATTAGATGGGTACCAAGGCAGCTGACAGCGAGGTAATAGAGGGTTTGAACAATTGTTTTCCTATTACACCAAAAGACTATTGTCTAAAAAGCATTTATAAGCTAATGGGCAGGTGGACAAAGTGTAATGCAAGACATGGGGACTATGTCGCAAATTTTCTGGGCTGCACTCTATTAAAAATGTTTTAACTAAAATTGCTTTGACTTAATGACTGCACTTTGTTTGTGTGTGTGTGTTTGTATATATATACACACACACATACATGCATACACTTCACTGCAATCTGAAAACCAAGAACAGCTTTCACTACACGAGAATATGTTACGGTATTGAAATTAGTTAGATTACGCATGGCCAAGCAATTATGATACTAGTCTTCTCCCGTAGAGGACACGGACTTAAAACACCAGTTATATCACTTCTCCAGGTAAGGGCAGTAATTGCAATGAATTATACTATACACCTGCCAAGACACTTTCGCAGTCAAATAGGTTGGCAGTTTTAATATCGATGTTCTGTAAAAAAGATGTTACTTGCTTATTTACATTTCGAAAACTAACCTGCACACTGCATGGCGACTTTAGAGACAAACATCAGTTGTCTTCTGCCCTATACACCTCACCGGCGAACCAAAGAAATGGCTAATTGGTTTGGTTTTTTATTAGTTGGTTTTTGGCAGATATATTGAAAATTTAAGATGTTATCGCAGAAGGAACAATTTCGTATGAATACTGCATACAGTAGAAAATAGTTTCTGTGCCTCACAATTTTAGAATCATACATATATGAAATAAACTGAAGGTTTGTGCTAATGACGAATTTACTTGTGGTACTGGGAAAATTACCCTTGAACATCCGCTGCTAAATTGCCCGACATACGAACACCAGAGAAAGCATACGTGACCAATCACCAGTGACAACACAAGACAAACTTTCTTTGAACACAAGTCGACGTCTGACAGCGCACGAAGAAAAAGAAGATATATACACACATGAACAGAATATCACTGCAGGTCACGAGGAGCACCTTCAAAAACATGTTGAGGAAGAAAGGACTCTCCAGACATGGCTCCGTTGGAATGTTGACTCTTGCTGTCACTTAAACGGACGAGATTTAGGAACATAGCGCCGTCGAAGACGGATGTGTCGGACCGAAAGGTGCAAATATCGCAGCCAAGCTATAAACTAGCGACACAACGCACCCGTTCTCCGGAATACATCCTGCTACTTGCGAAGACCTGTACAGGGCTTGGTAGCGAGAGATTGAGAACGAACGCAGAAGAAGAAAAAGTAACATAGAAGAAATCGGGTCAAATGCGACTAAAGTCTGATGGAGATCCTAAACAATAACTTCCAGAAATGCTTCCAGCAGTCAGACAACCCATGAGAAAAGTTTGTAACCTAAGAAGGGGCCTATTTCGAACTTGAGAAGGTTTTTGAGCAAAAAAGGGAAGTAAGTTTCTTTTTCCCAGCTTAATCTTCCACTCCCGGGAAACACTGCTCCATTTGTTTTGAGAATACCGCTGTGCCGGACCAGCTCGGTAAGAGTTGTTTTAGATGTGGTTGCCAATAATTAACTATAAATTAAACGATACATTCTTAGTACGAAATTTGGGATCAAGATGCGGAGCAGCGCATAAGCTGCAGTGGTCAACGACACATAGCTGACTGCTAGCGTCAGGACCAGTGAACCAAAGCTGCCAAGACCCTTCTACACCTCCACGCGGGGATCCTGGATAACAGGCTGCAGCAGGGTAGACTGGCTAAGGAGAAGGGATCGAAGAGGGAAGGCTAACCCGGTACTAAAAAAATGCTTGCCGAAGTCGGATGTGTAGGACCGAAAGGTGCAAATATCGCAGTAAATCTGTAAACTTACGACACAGTGCATTCTGTTCTATGGACTACATTCTGCTACTTAAGCCCTTTCAGGGCTTGGTAACGGGAAATTGAGAATGAACGAAGCCAAGCCATGCCAGTTCGAAATTTAAGCGGTAAATTAGACTTCCAACATCCGGGAAACATTTGTTTACAAGATTCAATTGTACATAGCTGTATTCCTTGAATGTTTGTAAACATTCTGTTCTGATTTCCCAAATATTTTTGCTGTTGCTATACTGCTATGGCTAGTCATTTGCCTAGAAGTTCTAAGTCTCTAGAGCGTTTAGTTTACTACAAAATATCATGGACAGTGTAGATAAGTTTGTGGAGCCACAGAAACGGATAGTTTGTAATCACATTATGAAAGCGATGCAGAAATGTTCGATAAATCAAACACTTCTCATGGAGGGCACGTTGTCCCAGCCTGGTCCATAAAACTTGTTTCAAGATACACGCACCAAAGTACAAGTAAAAGAATTAATAAAACATGTAAATGAAATGTAAATAAACTGTGGAAGGTGGTGTTGTTATTTTCATTTAGCACATTAAACCTGGCGTAGAAAATAATTTTACAATTAAAATGTATTTTGTTATATTTTGTTGTTGTTGTGAAAATCCAGTTGGCCACAGGTAAAATTTTCTTAATTATATTTCTTAAGCTAACATTGGATGTAACTGAAATCGTGTGATTTATAAAATAGATTACTCTGATGATCTATGACTGAGAAAGCAATTAAAATAACTACAACAGTAACTGGACCTCGATTAGTTCATATTTTGATTTTACTGTTTTGATGTGTTTATTTAACATTAATGATTTTTCATCTATACATATTTCATTTTGTCAATTAAATGTATCTTACCTCTGCAGGTTAATTTGATAAATAACATTTGCATATTCAATTAAATAAACCACAAACAATTTAGAATGAAAGAGGTACACCCCTAGTCTAAAATTCTGAACAAAAATTAATTCCGGCAAAACGTGCAAAATAATTCCGGAGTGGAAGCGTTAACGTCTAATATTAGACCATTTGAACCACTCAACATAAGGGTAAATGATATTGCTTTTCAACAGGTCCATGAGTTCAAGTATTGAAACAGTATTTTTTCAGCAGATGGCAGGATCAACAGGGAAATGGAGACTATGTGTCAGAAAGCATCTGAGGTAACTTATCAGCTGTCACCACTGCTTAGGCACCTAAACATTAGTTTGGCAAAAAAGCAACAGCTGATAAACAGTATATTTATCCCGACTCTGTGCTACAAGTGCCAAACAGGGCCTCTGTCCAGGACGCTTGATAGCAGAACTTTGACGTGTGAAATGAGGTGTTTGAGGAAGGTTATCGGTGTTACCAATGGAAGACGGAATGCGAAACGACGACATTCGTATTTTGGTCGGCACTACGTCTTGAGCAGAGTACATTTCCAGGCACAAAATACGTTGGTTTGGTAATCTCATGAGAATGCACCTTCATGAACTTCCATTGAAGACTTACAACGCTGGTATATCTAGCAACAGAGCAAGGGAGTGCCCGTGAGACAAGTGAATAGGTGACATGAATGATCGTGCAATAACACGGGCAAACATTGACCGACGCAACGCACTTGGCGCAGAACAGAAGACTTAAGCTCCCCACTCCACCTAACGGCATAAGTGAAAAGAAAACTAAGTTCTAATACTCTTTGGTCAGCTGCAGAAGGTAATTAATAGAAAGAAACCATCCAGACACTTACTACTAATAGCCAATTGAAAGTCCCAAACGTAAACACGTGAAGACACGATACAGCCCCTACTAATAACCGACCAGATGTGTTTGCAGAACGAAAGAATAGCTTTGGCTACATAACATAAAATATGCCTGATTGAATAGAAGTTTCAGTACCTATGTGTCATGTCGTCTTGAATGCACAAACTATTTTAACTGTCTTATTATAATTTCGTTCGTTTATTATTTGGAAAAAAATAGACTTTACAAGCACGTACAATCAATGAATCAATGATTCAATTTATGAATGACTAAACGAATAGGTTAATCAATGATTGAATGAGTACATGAATCGATCGATCAACAAATGAAAGAATGAATCAATCAATAGATAAATAAATCAACGAATAAATGAGTAATTAAATGATTCAACGAATGAAACAATTAATGAATTAATCAAAAATGAATCAATGCACCAGTAAAGGAATAAATCCAATAATTAATCAATCATTCAATTGATGAATCAATAAATGAATCAATCAATGAATAAAGTACCCAATCAATCAATTAATGAATCAATTATTGCACAAATTAAGATATTAACGAATGAATAAATAAACACATTAATTTAACTTTCAATCATTCAATGAATGAATCAATGAGTTAATGAATGTATCTATGAATAAATTGATGAATCAATAAGTGAATCAATGAAATAATAATAGAGTGAACCAATCAATCAATCTATGAATGAATCTATCAATCAATAGATGAATCAATACATGAGTTAATAAATAAATGAAAAAATGAATGAATGAGTCAATCAATGTATCAATCAGTGAAGCAATGTATCAATCAATGCATCATTTATTCAGTAAAAGAGTTAACCAATGAATGAATCAATCAATGATCCAATAAATCAATTGGAGAATCAATCAGTGAATCAATGAAGCTATGAATGAATTAATAAATGAACGATTCTACAAATCAATAAATTATTAAATCAATGAATCAACCAATCATTCAAAACCATTCAACTGAACATCAAGATCGCCAAGATATGCACGCTACGTCATCCTGCCCTGCACCACTCTAATCAACTCCCTTCCCGTTTGTCCTATCTCGTTCAAATTTGTTTTCCGCTAAGATCTCCCCATGTTTTGTTTTTCTCTTTTTCTCTTACCACAGGGCTTTTCCAAATACCTTTCACTTCACAATATCTCAAAATATCGCGGAAAACAAACGAAAAATGGATCATAGAACCGATTTCATTGCCCCTGGATGCTCAGTTAGTTTCATTGATGAAAGTACGACCGACAAAGCGTGAACTCCGACGCGTCTACGGGGAATACGAAATTTTCTCCTGTCTTCGATCAGGTACAAATTTGCAGCTAGGTCGACTTAGAGAAGCGGTCATACCACCTCTAAAATACTGGTGAAATGCCTGGAAAATATGCCAACATTTCAGTGAATGTAAAATCTCAATTCTCCTGTCACGTTGTATTTTTACTTTTTATTTTGATGTTTGAAAATTCTTAATACGAATTCTGGAGATTTTTCTAAACAAAAACAGCAGGAAATTCGGCGGCTGAGATTTCTTACAGTTGTCTATGACTTGTAGTATTAACCCACAAGAAGAATTTTTTTCGTTTTGGATGGTTGTATTTTTTCATTGTATATACCATACGTGTGGTTGATTTCAGTTGCAGTTGGCTTACAAATCAATAGAATGAAAACGCTGTTCATGTTCAACACCTTCTGCCCAAAAGGAGATACGCGCCTTGGAGATTGTCCGGTCGAAAACATAAATTCGTATAACTTTTGAACCAAGAGATCACGAACTATCGTTAAATAAATTGGGAGATCTCACGAAGGATAAGAGCGGGCAGGATTAGCTTCAACTATATTAAACCCACACTGCAACATATGTGAAATATTAACGCTAGGGCTCACACCTTCAATAGTGCGAGTATTTAAGCCATAGTACCTGGCTGCGAGATGTGGAACGTACGGAAAGCTGACACAGATAGACTACGTGTTGCCTAACGAGCGATGGAGCGATTAACATTGAAGATTTCAATTCCAGACCTAATTTGCAACACAGAGATCCGATGTACAACTTTCTTCTCTGATTTCATAGATGTCGCGCTGTTACGAAAATACAAATGGGCCGGTCACGTGATGCGTATGTCGGCAGCAGGCGCGCAACTTACCCACTCCCGGCACGGGGAGGTAGTGACGAAAAATAACAATACGGGACTCTTTCGAGGCCCCGTAATTGGAATGAGTACACTTTAAACCCTTTAACGGGGATCTATTGGAGGGCAAGTCTGGTGCCAGCAGCCGCGGTAATTCCAGCTCCAATAGAGTATATTAAAGTTGTTGCAGTTAAAAAGCTCGTAGTTGGATCTCAGGCGCAGGCGGGCGGTCCGGCTCGCGCCGGTTCACTGCCCGTTGTCTCCTGCCCTACCGTCTGCCGGCTCTCTCCCACGGGTGCTCTTCGCTGAGCGTCCTGGGTGGCCGGCGCGTTTACTTTGAAAAAATTAGAGTGTTCAAAGCAGGCCTCGGCTGCCTGAATAATGGTGCATGGAATAATGGAATAGGACCTCGGTTCTATTTTGTTGGTTTTCGGAACTGGAGGTAATGATTAACAGGGACAAACGGGGGCATTCGTATTGCGGCGTTAGAGGTGAAATTCTTGGATCGCCGCAAGACGAGCTACTGCGAAAGCATTTGTCAAGAATGTTTTCATTAATCAAGAACGAAAGTCAGAGGCGCGAAGACGATCAGATACCGTCGTAGTTCTGACCATAAACGATGCCTACTAGCGATCCGCAGGAGTTGCTTCGATGACTCTGCGGGCAGCTTCCGGGAAACCAAAGTATTTGGGTTCCGGGGGAAGTATGGTTGCAAAGCTGAAACTTAAAGGAATTGACGGAAGGGCACCACCAGGAGTGGAGCCTGCGGCTTAATTTGACTCAACACGGCCAAACACTGACAGGATTGACATGCCGAGAGCACTTTCGTTGGGTTTAATATGGAATGGGTGCTGGAATTAGACCCTCGAAAATCTGGGGCTACCCTCTAAGTAACTTGATTGTGTCGCTAAAGGAATTGACGGAAGGGCACCACCAGGAGTGGAACCTGCGGCTTAATTTGACTGAACACGCCAATACTGTAGAACGACTGACAAATCGATAGCACTTCCGTTGGGTATAATAATAAACGTACGCTGGTATTAGACTCACGGAAGACAAGTCAGCTCTCTAACACTCTAATGAAAGAACGCTACGGAAATCGTGTTTAACCCCGCAGAAACCGCAGATTTCAAATACCTGGTCATTGATAAACAAAAGCCCTCAATAAATTCGTCTGGCCATATAGTGAACGGGTGCTGGAAATAGACCATCTGAAGACAGGTCAGTCTTACCCTACTAATGACAGGGCGTTGCTACGGAAAACCAGCTCATATCGAGAGGAGCCGCAGAAACTTTGGTTCACGTACCAGGCTGATAAGCCAATGGCGAGAGGCTACCATGTGGGGGATTACGGCAGAACCCTTGTAAGCCGCAATCCCGCCCAAAATCTCAGCACCACTGCAATGGGAGGCTCCTACATGTTCGGGACCTGGGGCTCGCGCCCCAGCCCTATCCGGTAGAGCCGCAGAAAGAGGTCTCTGCCGTCCGCCGATCAAAGCGGGCGGACAGCTGCTTGATACTCACCTTATACGGCGATGGGGTGCGAAACCACCAACACAAGAATTAGTCCCTGGTCGGGGTGTCGAAAACAGTAGAGCAGCCACCTCACTGTGAACTGTTGAGACTCAACCAATGACCATGAGATATGTCCGCACACTAGGCGAACAACATCTCTGTGACATTACCAGGCTTGTCCTCTGGTTAAATGCACTTCGGCTTCGATATCTACCTCTGTACGCTATCAGCCATATAGCTATCATGCTGGACGCAGAAGAGATGCAGACCAGCGGACATTGCACACCTGCCCCACTGTGTCAACATCCCAAGTGGCGGGGAATGCTAGGCGTACCATCTCTGCATAGAAGCCAAGAAAATAAAGGGAGAAAGAGATACCCCACTCACATGCAAATGCTACGTTTCTGGCAGGACGTGACGATCCTGGGGTACAGACACACTGGACTGGCTCTCTTCCGGGTAAACCAGTCCATCTCATATATCATTTGACATATCATCATCGCACCCTATAGACACGAGTAGTGAAGACTCGATAGTCTGGTAAGACAACTTCCATAAGAGAGAAAACTCTGATCATAAACAACTGCTGCCTTGCAAATAGGCTGGGGACAGCCAAAGGCTAAGGAGGGCATCCCTACAGAAACGCCTGTTGAAATCGGATGCACGGGGCCGCAAGCCTAACAAAATAGTGCAACGTAAATCGCAGCATGATGACAGTACAACCGATTAGAAAAACGCATGGCGCTCATCCTGCGGATTCCCGCCAGGCAGCGATAGTGCCGGGCCTCACGCCTCGAAGGGGCCCACCCTTGACGACTGGTGGTCACCCACCCATTTGTTGTGGAGTCAAGGCACATGGCTATGGGGCAACTTTTATTGACCAAAAACTCAAGACCCTCAAAATACTACAGTGGAATGCGGAGGGAGTCATTAACAAAAAACTTTCCCTAACACATCACCTGCATGAAGGTAAGATTGACGTGGCATGTATCCAGGAAACGCACCTCAACAATAATCATAAATTCTCAATCAGAGGATACCAGACCTTCCGTCTCGATAGAGAAGGCCACAAAGGAGGGATCCTGATACTGACCAGAAACTGCATACCGAGTAGCGCGGTATCTGTCAATCACACCGGACAAGCAGAAATTGTAGGAGTTGACATAATGGCTCAAGAGACAAAGCTCCGCATTTTCAATCTGTACGGACCACCAAATAGAGACATATCGCTATCGAGTATGGAGGTCAGAGACTCCAACTGCATAGTAGTTGGAGATTTCAACAGCCACTCGGAGAGATGGGGATACTCTGACACAGACAGCAGAGGTGACGAAGTGGAAGATTGGGAGATAGATGCAAATCTCTCCCTAATCAATAGGCTAAAGGATAGCCCTAGCTTCTATTCAAGAACATGGCATACCACATCGACTCCAGATTTAGCCTTCTCCACACAGGACATACACAATAAAATAGACCGCCAGGTGCTAAACCAACTGGCAGGTAGCGACCACAGGCCGATCAGGCTAACCATTGACATGGAAGTAGGCCCACAGGAAACAAAACTGCTCCCACGTTGGAATTACAAACGAGCCGACTGGGACAGATTTGCAATCCTGACAGATGGGCTGTGTGAAACCATCAACACACGAAACAACAAAATGAAGCCCATGGTGGAAAGCCTAAGCAAGGCAATAATGCAAGCCGCCACTGAAACCATCCCAAGAGGAGCTAGGAAAAACTATAAGCCCTACTGGAATGATGAATTGCAGAGAGCGGAAGATGCAGTAACAAATTCTAGGAACATGGCAGAGCGGGAACAATCCATGGAGGCAAACATCGCCCTCAAAGCCGCCACGGCGAAATAAAAACACACTCTCAAGCAAACAGCAAGAGAAAGCTGGAAAAACAAAACGGAAAGCCTAAACCTGGACAAAGACGAGAACAAGCTATGGAAGCTAGTCAGGGCCATGAACGACGAAACCCCGTCAAACAAACAAATTACCATCAAGCAGGGCGAGAACTTGATCACAGGTAAGAAAGCCGCAAACGCTTTTGTCGATAACTATGCCAGAGCAAACCACATCGAGGTCCCTGCAGATTAGCATACAGACATTAGCGAAGAGCTAAAGGGGCACGACAACATGAATACGGCACCTGAAGAGCACATGATGGCCAGATTAACAATGCGGGAAATGGAAGAGGCTATGAGAACATTAAAGAAAAGGAAATCTCCCGGAAAAGACGGGATAACAAACGAAATGCTGATGGGGCTGGGCCAAACAGCGAAGAGGAAACTGCTATCGGTCCTGAACTAAAGCTGGAAAAGGGGAATTGTACCCCAGGCATGGAAAGACGCAATACTGGTACCAGTACCAAAAACAGGAAAGGACAAAACATCCAAATGGATACAGGCCCATCAGCCTACTGAGCTGTGTCAGCAAGCTGATGGAACGTATGATAAACACCAGACTGATGTGGCATCTGGAAGAAAAACGAATACTAATTCCACAGCAAGTCGGCTTTAGACAGCACAGATCCACTGAGGACCAGGTCATCCTCATAGCCCAGGAGATAGAAGATGCCTACCAGGCACAGAAACACACAGTAGCTGTTTGGGTGGATCTGGAAAAGGCATTTGACAAAGTCTGGAAAAACGGACTTAGAGTCAAGCTAAGAAGAAGTGATGTTTGTGGGAAAATGTACAAGTGGATCAACCACTACCTCAAACAAAGAACGGCCAGAGTCCAAGTACAAGGGCAGATGAGCAAAAAGGTGACACTCGAGCAGGGAGTACCCCTAGGGGGAGTACTGTCACCCACACTCTTCCTGGTATATATAAACAGAGATATTACAGAGAATATACCAAGAAGAGTCCATAGCTCAATGTTTGCAGACGATCTGGCTAGGTGGACCTCTGAAAAGAATCTCACCATAGCAAGAAATCGGATGCAGACGGCCCTAACATCGCTGGAAGAGTGGGCGAACTCATGGCTGGTCAAAATAAACGAGGAGAAAACCACATGCACAATATTCTCGCTTTCATTAAAACCTCAAAATACCCAATTAAGTCTAAATGGCAAATTCCTGCAGCCAAACGACAACCCAACCTATCTGGGAGTCACATTTGATCAGCGCATGACATGGAAAAGTCAGATTGAGAGAAACCGAATGAAAGCCAGAGAAAGAATGGCAATCATGAGGAAACTTGCTGGCACAAGCTGGGGAGCAGACGAAGGCATACTAAAGAAACTGTACACTGGAAGAGTGAGACCAGTTCTCGAGTATGGCATTGCGGCATGGACAACAGCAGCGAAGGCGAACTTCGATAAAGTTAGCAAACTTCAAAACCAAGCCATGAGAATTATAACAGGTGGCATGAAGTCAACGCCAATTGTAGAACTTGAAAAGATTACAAAACTGCAATCCATGACCGATAGAAGAGACTGCAGAGCCCAGCTGCAGTCAGAAAAACTCCAAAGACTGACCGACCATCCAATGCACCAGAGACGAAACAATTTGGGAAATGGGATACTAAAGCGGAGAAACTTTGCAGAAATAGCCAAAGCAAAGATGCACGAAGATCCCATAAACGCACTAACAACACCAAAACCCATCACTACTGTACGAAAACCTACCTGGAGGCAGGATATATTTCCAGAGGTGGTAGAAAATATACCAGGTATTGCAAACAAAAACTGCCAGACTGAAAAAGAAAGGAGACATACTACACTAAGCTTCATAACGAAAAGCTACCCAAGCATGGACTGGACCCATGCATACACCGACGGTTCTGTAACAAATACTACACAGAACGGAGGGGCAGGAGCATTCCTGAACCTACCAAATGGCAGACAAATAACACTGTCATTCGCTACTGGTAAGTACACAAGCAATTTCAGAGCGGAGGCAGAGGCACTGAGGGCGGCAGTGGAAGAAATGGTGACACACAGTGAAAATGAAAGCCATATAGTCCTGCTTACAGATGCTCTCGCCGTAGTCACAGCGCTAAAAAGCCAGAAAAATACTGAGCTTAATGACTTAAGAGCAGCACTCTGCAAACTGTGCCAGCAGTCCGCACCAAAAAGGGTAGTGGTACAGTGGGTCCCATCACACTGCAACATCCAAGGCAACGAGGAGGCAGACAGACTGGCAAAAGAAGGTGCAAGACTACCATAAACAGATACTAGTATGACGTACGAAGAGTCAAAACGGCTTATCAAAGCCAGATACATGACCAAATGGGAAACATACTGGTTACACCAAAAACGATGCCTATTACCAGTTGAACCGAAGAGAGCAGGTCGTTGTCTTCAGACTTCGCACTGGCCACAATAGACTGAAGTACCACCTATTCAACAAATTGAAGATAGGGTGTACCGACGAATGCCCGTGCGGTACTGGTAAAATGACCGCTGAACATCTGCTGCAGAACTTCCCGACATACGAGGATCAGAGAGAGCAGATGTGGCCATCACCAGCGGAACTGCAAGACAAGCTCTATGGCAGTGGCGACAGCCTCAGGATGACCGCCACTTTTTTCGAAAAAATAATGGTTACTGTCTGACTGCGTACGAAGAAGAAGAAGAAGAAGAATCAACCAATCATTCAAAGCCATTCAACTGAACATCAAGATCGCCAAGATATACACGCTACGTCATACTGCCCTGCACCACTCTAATCAACTCCCTTCCCGTTTGTCCTATCTCGTTCAAATTTGTTTTCCGCTAAGATTTCCCCATGTTTTGTTTTTCTCTTTTTCTCTTACCACATGGCTTTTCCAAATACCTTTCACTTCACAATATCTCAAAATATCGCGGAAAACAAACGAAAAATGGATCATAGAACCGATTTCATTGCCCCTGGATGCTCAGTTAGTTTCATTGATGAAAGAACGACCGACAAAGCGTGAACTCCGACGCGTCCACGGGGAATACGAAATTTTCTCCTGTCTTCGATCAGGTACAAATTTGCAGCTAGGTCGACTTAGAGAAGCGGCCATACCACCTCTAAAATACTGGTGAAATGCCTGGAAAATATGCCAACATTTCAGTGAATGTAAAATCTCAATTCTCCTGTCACGTTGTATTTTTACTTTTTATTTTGATGTTTGAAAATTCTTAATACGAATTCTGGAGATTTTTCTAAACAAAAACAGCAGGAAATTCGGCGGCTGAGATTTCTTACAGTTGTCTATGACTTGTAGTATTAACCCACAAGAAGAATTTTTTTCGTTTTGGATGGTTGTATTTTTTCATTGTATATACCATACGTGTGGTCGATTTCAGTTGCAGGTGGCTTACAAATCAATAGAATGAAAACGCTGTTCATGTTCAACGCCTTCTGCCCAAAAGGAGATACGCGCCTTGGAGATTGTCCGGTCGAAAACATAAATTCGTATAACTTTTGAACCAAGAGATCACGAACTATCGTTAAATAAATTGGGAGATCTCACGAAGGATAAGAGCGGGCAGGATTAGCTTCAACTATATTAAACCCACACTGCAACATATGTGAAATATTAACGCTAGGGCTCACACCTTCAATAGTGCGAGTATTTAAGCCATAGTACCTGGCTGCGAGATGTGGAACGTACGGAAAGCTGACACAGATAGACTACGTGTTGCCTAACGAGCGATGGAGCGATTAACATTGAAGATTTCAATTCCAGACCTAATTTGCAACGCAGAGATCCGATGTATAACTTTCTTCTCTGATTTCATAGATGTCGCGCTGTTACGAAAATACAAATGGGCCGGTCACGTGATGCGTATGTCGGATAACATATGGACATGTTGAGTGACGTCGTAGTGGCCATACAACTTCATTCGCTCCTGCGGACACTGACACAAGTTAACAAGCAGTTAACAAGTTGCGATATCTGCGCCTTTCGGTCAGACACATTCGTGGTCAGAATGATCTATTTTGGGTACGGGGTTTACCTATCTACTGCGATCACTATTCACGTAGCCAGCCTACAGCAGTGTAGCCTGTTTCTAGGGCCGACGGTTGCAGGCAGAAAGGGTCTTGGTCAGCTGTGGTTCGCTGACCCTGATGAAAGCAGCCAGCTATGAGTCGCTGACCCTGATGCAAGCAGCCAGCTACGAGCCGCTGACCCTGATGCAAGCAACCAGCTACGAGTCGCTGACCCTGATGCGAGCAGCCAGCTACGAGTCGCTGACCCTGATGCGAGCAGCCAGCTACGAGTCGCTGACCCTGATGCGAGCAGCCAGCTACGAGTCGCTGACTGACGTAATCTTATTAACTGTACTACATCTTCGCCACATTACCCTATTGAAAAATAAAGCTAGTCTATATATTTTGAACCATCTTTCCCTTACTCTGGAGACCAGTAAGCCAACAACTCGGTCACACACTCATCAATGAAATAAGAAAACATGCAAATTCATTATCATTTTCACAGGACCTACAAATAAGTAGATTTTCATTTTTTATACACCTTTCCGTGAATATATTTGACTACATACATAGATTTGTGCACAGAGCAATCACTATCACTGAAACCTAATCACATGTTAACACTCGCGCATCATAATCCTGCTACACTTGAGGAATTGTATCTTTGCGTTGCTCAGTGTTATACCAAATATATGAAAGGTATTCTGAAAGGAAATATTGATTTCCAATATTCCGACCACAATGTACTGCATATTTCGATAAATTTTAAAAGAGTTCTTGGCACATTATTGTATTTATTTATTTCTTCAATCATTTCTCCCGCAACCAAAGGCATCGCTCAATACGGCTTGATAATTCATTGTGCGCGCGCATTAAATCAGATCGATAGGTCAAAAGGAACACAATTTGACTGGTATTTCTAACGTCAGCATAGCATTCCAGAGCGTGAACTGTTTCCTGCAACTCGACAATAGAACTGAGGAGAAAGTGTGGCAGAATCAGTCGAAGAGATGGAATGCATAGATACGTCGGGTGTTCCCGGAAAATACCGACACTATTGTTCGCTGCACGGTGTTCACGCAATTTTTTAGCCAGTGAAAAATTGCGAGACGAAATTGATTTTCCAAATTGTTATTTTATGTTGCTTTTGTTCCGAATATTGTTATTATTAGAGTTTTTGAGAGATTAAGTTACATTAAATGGCATTTTGAACCACGGTTTGCCCATTAGGACTGCTTCATTCCTGAAGTTTAATACTATCGCACAGATAAACAGGTCCTGGAGGGATTCTTAATGTAATAGGAATCTTGATTTTGATATTGATGACGTGTTCCTCAGCGTAGCTGCGGATCCCAACTTCGTCTGCAGCGGACACTATCGTGAGCCACGGAAGTCCAGTGCGTGGTAAGCACTTCCGCAGTGGTTTCTCGTATGCTGTTGCGTACAGCAAGGCAGTCTGATCAACGCATTGGAGGTCTTCCCCGCCGTCTCTTCTAATCCCGTGAGTTCCATATTGATATCGTTGTAGTGCTCCATCGACCAGAGTTTCGTGCCAACATGGGGCCTCCCCATCTATGTGTTGCCTTGTCTGCAATTATTTCTACATTATTCACCAAGGACAATGGTAGTATGTCAGAATTGGTTCCGGAGAGTGATTCCAACCAAGCGTCTCTCAAGAGATATCTGGTTCACTCTCAATGTGTCCTCCAGTGATTTTTGTAGTGCCCATGTCTCAGCACTGTAGCACATCGCGATGTAATAGTAATAACAAGAATTTATGATTTATGTCAACCTTTTAATTATGTTTGTCACTACAGCCAAGCCCCATGAAGTTCATCCGATTTTCCACAGCAAAATAAACGCTGTAGTTTATTGGATTACTGGATAACCGGTCCTTCAGCGGCGGTTACAACGTTGCGCGTCAGGACTTCTAATTTAACGGACTTTGTCATGGACAACGGCGGACCAGTGGATAATGAGTCGCCCATATGTGGCATCGTGAATGATGTTGCTAGATACTTCATCTTCTGCTTCGTAGTTCGTTCTCCAACTCTCTCTGCTAAGCCCTGAAATTGGCTTTGCAAGTAGCAGGGTGTTGTCCACAAAACGGAATGCCTTGTGTCGTAGTTTACAGCTTGACTGAGATATTTACACTTTTCGGTCTGGCACATCCGACTTAAACAGGTCATTATGTGGGTATCGGGCTCGCTTTAATACTTCGATCCCTTCTCTTTAGTCAATCTGCGCTGTTGCAGGCTGTTTTCTAGTTTTCTAGGAACAGCACTTGGAGGGGAAGAAGAGCCGTGTCAGCTCTGGGACGCTAGCCACGAGGCTGGTAGTCATGCACTGCTCACCATCGTTGCTGGACACGAGACCAGCGCATTTGAGGTCACCATCAAGGTCACTTCGTGTCGCTATGTTTAATCGAGTGTCTGTTCCTCGCAGTAAGTAACTGCATAAATAATTGCATTTTCCAACAGGTGCATTTGATGCATGTCAGAGTTATGTAGACATTTTGAGCACTGGCTATGAAGAATGAAGAAAACCTTGCGTCTTTCAAGGGAGGTTTTCGTCACTCTGAATTTAGACTCCATCTTTTACTGAGAAATCAAGTTTTCACCCCACAGTGCAGGTAGGGTTGGGGAAGAAAGAAGTATGCAGACTTTAGTCATGGCTGTTGTCCAGTACACGGCTCCATAGACTACTAAGCCTACACCCACCTAACACCCCTTCCTGCACCCTTTCCCCCAGACTTCCTGCAGTTAGAAACACGTCACACCCTCAAAACGATGTTCTTTACCCCCACCCTAGAGAACCACCGATGATGATCTAACTGCAGAGGACATGAAAGCCTGCGGACTACCTATCCATCAAGCCCTTTCTAAACGGTGTAATAGTATGAGAAGCTATAAAAATGTTTTTCAGTCTACTCCTGTGGCTACACATTTCAACAGTACTGACCATTAGAGTATTCCAAGCAGACAATCGTTACAGTTACTCCATCCGTTCTGGAAAATCCAACATCAACGATCGATCTCACCTCGATCCTCACTTAATCTTCCCCATGGCGATCTTAAGATCTTTTGATTTGAATTCCAGGTCAGAAAGTACACAAAGACAGCTTTCCTAGCATGGACAACAAACAATTGCTTGGCATAGACAGCTGGCGTGAAGGCAAGAACAAAGGAATTATATCGATGTATGCACTGTGCACCAAGATTTGTAACATACAGTTCAACACAGCCTGCTAAATAAGCACAACAATAGGCTTGGATTTATTTGTATCATTAATGTGAGTCACTTTTCATTATCATTCGTTTCGTTACCCATTTCCATAATATATCTGGATTTATGTTTTTAACCCCATAATTACCATATTTGTTATCTACGTCATGGATTTCTGCTACCTTGAGCAGAAGTTTTAGCACACATCAACCCTCGACATGAAAATGGCTCGGTTTTAGTAATGATCTGGTTCTAATGATACATTGTTGTTTTACCTTTCCAGTTGCATTTCTATTTTATGCATTTAGCCTGCGTTTTATGTGCTCTTTGTTTTGTGTGTATCGATTCATTGATAAACATAATAAACATAATGTTTACCGACAAAACAGAAAGTCAACATAAATTCAAACTTAGGAACTCCAGAATTGGCAACAATGGCGACTGCTCAAAGAAAATCATAAGGAGATATGCTTGGCTTGGCTTCGTTCATTCTCAATCTCCCACTACCAAACACTGAAAGGTTTATGTAGCAGAATGTAGTTCGGAGAACGGAATGCGCTGTGTCGTACTTTACAGCTTGACTGCGATATTTGCACCTTTCGGTCCAACACATCCGACTTCAGCAAGCATTTTTTGATTACCGGGTTAGCATTCCCTCTTCGATCCCTTCTCTTTAGCCAGTCTGCCCTGCTGCAGCCTGTTATCCAGGATCACCGCGTGGAGGTGTAGAAGGGGCTTGGCAGCTTTGGTTCGCTGGCCCTGACACTAGTAGTCAGCTATGGATCGCTGACCACTGCATCTCATGCGCTACTCAGCATGTTGATCCCAGACGGAGATGCCAATGGCAATGCAGCGGCTGTTAAACCTGAGTAAACTATGACAAGATACCAGCAAGCCATCAAAGATGAACATTTTGGAAACCCGTATTTTTGTTGTGGCAGAATACGGATGCGAAACATGGACAGTTACCCAATCGTCAAAGACGAGGATCCAGTCCTTTAAGTCGAAATGTTATGGAAAGGTTCTCAGAATACCATGGACAGAAGAAAAAAACAAGAACGCAGATATTCGTCAATAGTTATGCATAGAGGAGAACTGGTTCTAAAATTCTATAATTAACAGAAACGCAACATTTTATTGACCACATCAAAAGACACAAAGGTCTTGAGAGAACGGTAATGGAACGCCTGGTACCGGGCAAGAGAGGTAGAGGCAGGCCAAGACAGTGATGGCACCAGGATGTCAAGGAATGCTTAGGCATGCGGCTGGACAGGCTGGACATTTGGCAAGAGATCGACTTTCTTTCAGACGGGCTGTGATAGGATCAACATTCTGTACAGGACATTCTATATGCTGATCCCTGATAATGACCTCATTGTATGGAAACGTCGGACATAGTCTGTAATTATTGTCTTGTAAAACTGTATTTCAAACGTTTCATTTTATTATTTGCCTTCGTATTCAATATACGAAATTACTCAAAATATACGACATGGTTATCAGAGCCATGCATTGATGAATAAAAATATTTTTGTGCGAACCGACATCCATTTCTAACTTAGTAGTTTACACATGTAGATCACGGCACTTGTTAAGTTTTTCCTGTATACTATTGACACAGTACATTTTATTATATTGAAAATGAAAGATCATTCATAAAATTAGATTACAAGTTAAGGAAACTACAGCCTAATTTAAATATTTATATGATCTTCTCCGCCCTTATCACCATAGGGTGCAAAAGATCATCAACCAGCCCTCTCCGCGATCCTTCACACTTATCAATTTGGGGACCATATACCATCAATCAACCCTCTCTTCACCCATATCGCCATGGAGTCCATAGACTATCAACCAGCCCTCCCACTTCATCCATATCATCAGGGGGTGCAAAGATCATCAACCAGCCCTCTCACTTCATTCATATCATCATGGGGTGCGAAGATCATAAGCCAACCCTCTCACTTCATCCATATCATCATGGAGTCCATAAACTATCAACCAACCCTCTCACTTCATCCATATCATCATGGAGTCCATAAACTATCAACCAGCCCTCTCACTTCACCCATATCATCATGGGGTGCAAAGATCATAAACCAACCCTCTCCACGTATCTTCGCCCTTATCACTTTGGGGACCATAGACCATCATTCAACCTTCTCCACGTTATGTTGCCCAGTTCGCCTTGTAGCGCATAGACCATTAACTAACCTTCGCCAATATTTGCAATAGTGTTCTTTATAAGCCGACCTCTTTGTGAACATTGTCATTGGATCTTCTTTCTGTCCAACTCACTTGTTCCATTCCACAGGAAACCATATTTCAAACATACATAAGTCTGTTTCCTCTTTCATTACTAGGGTCAACGTTTCACTCCCATATGATGCATTGGGCCATATTCGAGTAGTGATTATTCATTTTCTTAGTTCGATCTCGAAATTAGTTTAGATTTGCAATTTATCTTTTTCCCTGAATGCCTTTTTTTGCCAACGCAATCCTCTTCTTAATTTCCATCTCAATTCTGGCTTCTTCTGTGACGATTTTCCCTAATGATGTAAAATTCTGTACTTGTTCAATTATTTCTCCATTAATGATTCTATTCATTTGCATATGTATAATAATGAGAAAGATAACGGCCTAAACATGGAGAGCTGAAATGAGCACTCTAAAGAAACGAATTTTTAACCCAGAAAATCCAATGCCATTAACGTGCTTACAAGCTACATTGTGTGGTCTCTCCCACTAGTTAAAAAAGCTAATTATACATCTAGTTTATCCCTAATGATTATACATACATTAATATTTATATATCAGTGACAATCCAGTAAGTTTATTTATTTTATCTTACATTTGATTGTGGCTGTGAGAAAGAAGGATACAATCATAAGCAAATTCATGACCGTCAAGTAATATCGCCACAAGCTATTGAAGTATTGCAGTTTGTATTACAGTACAATAATCTTATATATGTATATATGGGGGGTCACTGCAGTGACGTGTTTCAGACACTCCCCTCTCACAGTGATGAATGGATACGGTGGGTGATCGAGTCCTGCAAAGCTGAAACTTAAAGGAATTGACGGAAGGGCACCACCAGGAGTGGAGCCTGCGGCTTAATTTGACTCAACACGGCCAACACTGAAATGACTGACATGCCGAGACCACTTTCCTTGGGTCTAATATGGAACTGGTGCTGGATTTAGACCCTCAGAAATCTGGGGTTATGCCCTCTGTGGCTCGGTTGGTCTGCATCCAGTGTTGAAAAAAGGAATTGACGGAAGAGCACTATCAGGAGTGGAGCCTGCGGCTTGATCTGACTCAAGACGCAAACAATGTAGAACGACTGACAAATCGAGAGCACTTTCGTTGGGTCTAATAGTGAACGTGTGCTGGTATTAGACCCACGGAAGACAGGTCAGCTCTCTAATCTTCTTATGAAGGATCGCTACGGAAACCGTGCTTTAACACCGCGGAAACCGCAGGCTCCAGATACCTGGTCACGTACAAACAAAAGCCCTCGATTAATTCGTCCTGGCCAAAAAATGAACGGGTGCTGGAAATAGACCATCGGAAGACAGGTCAGTTTTACCCCCCTACAAATGACAGGGCGTTGCTACGGAAATCCGGCTTAACTCGAGAGGAACCGCAGACATTTGGTTCACGTACCAGGCTGATAAGCCAATGGCGCGAGGCTACCATGTGAGGGATAACGGCCGGACGATTGTTAGCCGGAATCCCGCCCAAATTCTCAGCACCACTGCAATGGGAGGCTTCGATATGGTTGGGACCTGGGGATCGCGCCTCAACCCTACCAGGTCGAGCCACAGAAAGAGGTCTCTTCCATCCGCTGATCAAAGCGGTCGGATAGCTGCTCGATATTCACCCTATACGGCGATGGGGTGCGAAACCACCAACATAAGACTTAGTTCCTGGTCAGAGTATCGAAAACAGTAGAGCAGCCACCTCATTGTGAACTGTCGAGACTCACTCCTTGACCACGAGATATGTCCGCAAACCAGGCGAACAACATCTCCGTGACATTACCAGGCTTGTCCTCTGGTTAAATGCACTTCTGCTTCGATATCTACCTCTGTACGCTATCACCCAAACCAATGGACGCAGAAGAGATGCAGATCAGCGGACATTGCACACCTGCCCCACTGTGCCAACATCCCAGGTGGCGGGGAATGCTAGGCGTACCATACCTGCATAGAAGCCAAGAAAATAAAGGGAGAAAGAGATACCCCACTCACATGCAAATGCTACGTTTCTGGCAGGACGTGACGATCCTGGGGCACAGACATACTGGACTGCCTCTCTTCCGGGTAAACCAGTCCATATCATATATCTCATATATCATCTCACATATCATCACCGCACCCTATAGACACGAGTAGTGAAGACTCGTTAGTCTGGTAAGACAACTGCCATAAGAGAGACAACTCTGATTATAAATAACTGCTGCCTTGCAGATAGGCTGGGGACAGCCAAAGGCTAAGGAGGGCATCCCTACAGAAACGCCTGTAGAAATCGGATGCACGGGGCCGCAAGCCTAACAAAACAGTGCAACGTAAATCGCAGTATGATGACAGTACAACCGATCAGAAAAACGTATGGCGCTCATCCTGCGGAGTCCCGCCAGGCAGCGATAGTGCCGGTCCTCACGCCTCGAAGGGGCCCACCCTTGACTACTGGTGGTCACCCACCCATGTGTCGTGGAGTAAAGGCACATGGCTATGGGGCAACTTTTATTGACCAAAAACTCAAGACCCTCAAAATACTACAGTGGAATGCGGAGGGAGTCATTAACAAAAAACTTTCCCTAACACATCACCTGCATGAAGGTAAGATTGACGTGGCATGTATCCAGGAAACGCACCTCAACAATAATCATAAATTCTCAATCAGAGGATACCAGACCTTCCGTCTCGATAGAGAAGGCCACAAAGGAGGGGTCCTGATACTGACCAGAAACTGCATACCGAGTAGCGCGGTACCTGTCAGTCGCACCGGACAAGCAGAAATTGTAGGAGTTGACATAATGGCTCAAGAGACGAAGCTCCGCATTTTCAATCTGTACGTATCACCAAATAGAGACCTGTCGCTCTCGAGTATGGAGGTCAGAGACTCCAACTGCATAGTAGTTGGAGATTTCAACAGCCACTCGGAGAGATGGGGATACTCTGACACAGACAGCAGAGGTGACGAAGTGGAAGATTGGGAGATAGATACAAATCTCTCCCTAATCAATAGGCCGGAGGATACCCCTAGTTTGTATTCTAGAACATGGCGTACAACCTCGATTCCAGATTTTGCCTTCTCCTTACAGGACATACACCATAAAACAGACCGCCAGGTGCTAAACCAACTGGCAGGTAGCGACCACAGGCCGATCAGGCTAGACATTGATATGGAAGTAGGCCCACAGGAAACAAAACCGCTCCCACGTTGGAATTACAAACGAGCCGACTGGGACAGATTTGCAATCCTGACAGATGGGCTGTGTGAAACCATCAACACACGAAACAACAAAATGAAGCCCATGGTGGAAAGCCTAAGCAAGGCAATAATGCAAGCCGCCACTGAAACCATCCCAAGAGGAGCTAGGAAAAACTATAAGCCCTACTGGAATGATGAGTTGCAGAAAGCGGAAGATGCAGTAACAAATGCTAGGAACATGGCAGAGCGAGAACAATCTATGGAGGCAAACATCGCCCTCAAAGCCGCCACGGCGAAATTCAAATACACTCTCAATAAACCGCAAGAGAAAGCTGGAAAAACAAAACGGAAAGCCTAAACCTGGACAATGAAGGAAACACGCTATGGAAGCTAGTCAGAGCCATGAACGACGAAACCCCGTCAAACAAACAAATTACCATCAAGCAGGGCGAAAACTTGCTCACCGGTAAGAAAGCCGCAAACGCCTTTGTCGATCACTATGCCAGAGCAAACCACATCGAGGTCCCTGCAGATAAGCATACAGACATTAGCGAAGAGCTAAAGGGGCACGAAAACATGAATACGGCACCCGAAGAGCACATGATGGCCAAATTAACAATGCGCGAAATGGAAGAGGCTATGAGAACACTAAAGAAAAGGAAATCTCCCGGAAAAGACGGGATAACAAACGAAATGCTGATGGGGCTGGGCCAAACAGCGAAGAGGAAACTGCTATCGGTCCTGAACCAAAGCTGGAAAAGGGGAATTGTACCCCAGGCATGGAAAGACGCAATACTGGTACCAGTACCAAAAACAGGAAAGGATAAAACAGATCCAAATGGATACAGGCCCATCAGCCTACTGAGCTGTGTCGGCAAGCTGATGGAACGTGTGATAAACACCAGACTGATGTGGCATCTGGAAGAAAAACGAATACTAATTCCACAGCAAGTCGGCTTTAGACAGCACAGATCCACTGAGGACCAGGTCATCCTCATAGCCCAGGAGATAGAAGATGCCTACCAGGCACAGAAACACACAGTAGCTGTTTGGGTGGATCTGGAAAAGGCATTTGACAAAGTCTGGAAAGACGGACTTAGAGTCAAGCTAAGAAGAAGTGATGTTTGTGGGAAAATGTACAAGTGGGTCAACCACTACCTCAAACAAAGAACGGCCAGAGTCCAAGTACAAGGGCAGATGAGCAAAAAGGTGACACTCGAGCAGGGAGTACCCCAAGGGGGAGTACTGTCACCCACACTCTTCCTGGTATATATAAACGATATTACAGAGAATATACCAAGAAGAGTCCATAGCTCAATGTATGCAGACGATCTGGCTATGTGGACCTCTGAAAAGAATCTCACCATAGCAAGAAATCGGATGCAGACGGCCCTAACATCGCTGGAAGAGTGGGCGAACTCATGGCTGGTCAAAATAAACGAGGACAAAACCACATGCACAATTATCTCGCTTTCATTAAAACCCCAAAGTAAAAAATTAAGTCTAAATGGCAAATTCCTGCAGCCAAACGACAACCCAACCTATCTGGGAGTCACATTTGATCGGCGCATGACATGGAAAAGTCAGATTGAGAGAAACCGAATGAAAGCCAGAGAAAGAATGACAATCATGAGAAAACTTGCTGGCACAAGCTGGGGAGCAGACAAAGGCATACTAAAGAAACTGTACACTGGAAGAGTGAGACCAGTTCTCGAGTATGGCATTGCGGCATGGACAACAGCAGCGAAGGCGAACTTCGATAAAGTTAGCAAACTTCAAAACCAAGCCATGAGAATTATAACAGGTGGCATGAAGTCAACGCCAACTGTAGAACTTGAAAAGATTACAAAACTGCAATCCATAACCGATAGAAGAGACTGCAGAGCCCAGCTGCAGTCAGAGAAACTCCGAAGACTGACCGACCATCCAATGCACCAGAGACTAAACAATTTGGGAAATGGGAAACTAAAGCGGAGAAACTTTGCAGAAATAGCCAAAGCAAAGATGCACGAAGATCCCATAAACGCACTAACAACACCAAAACCCATCACTACTGTACGAAAACCTACCTGGAGGCAGGATATATTTCCAGAGGTGGTAGAAAATATACCAGGTATTGCAAACAAAAACTGCCAGACTGAAAATGAAAGGAGAGATACTACCCTAAGCTTCATAACGAAAAGCTACCAAAGCATGGACTGGACCCATGCATACACCGTCGGTTCTGTAACAAATACTACACAGAACGGAGGGGCAGGAGCATTCCTGAACCTACCAAATGGCAGACAAATAACACTGTCATTCGCTACTGGTAAGTACACAAGCAATTTCAGAGCGGAGGCAGAGGCACTGAGGGCGGCAGTGGAAGAAATAGTGACACACAGTGAAAATGAAAGCCATATAGTTCTGCTTACAGATGCTCTCGCCGTAGTCACAGCGCTAAAAAGCCAGAAAAATACTGAGCTTAATGACTTAAGAGCAGCACTCTGCAAACTGTGCCAGCAGTCCGCACCAAAAAGGGTAGTGGTACAGTGGGTCCCATCACACTGCAACATCCAAGGCAACGAGGAGGCAGACAGACTGGCAAAAGAAGGTGCAAGACTACCACAAACAGATACTAGTTTGACGTACGAAGAGTCAAAACGGCTTATCAAAGCCAGATACATGACCAAATGGGAAACCGAACATACTGGTTACACCAAAAACGATGCCTATTACCAGTTGAACCGAAGAGAGCAGGTCGTCGTCTTCAGACTTCGCAATGGCCACAATAGACTGAGGTACCACCTATTCAACAAATTGAAGATAGGGTGTACCGACGAATGCCCGTACGGTACTGGTAAAATGACCGCTGAACACCTGCTGCAGAACTGCCCGACATACGAGGATCAGAGAGAGCAGATGTGGCCATCAACAGTGGAACTGCAAGACAAGCTCTATGGCAGTGGCGACAGCCTCAGGATGACCGCCGCTTTTTTCGAAAAATAATGGTTACTGTCTGACTGCGTACGAAGAAGAAGAAGAAGAAGAAGGTCGGAGTGTCGTAAGCAGTAGAGCGGCAACCTCACTGCGAAATGTTGATCATGAGATATGTCCGCACACCAGGCGACAAACATCTCCGTGCCATGACCAGGCTAGTCCCCTGGTTAAATGCACTCCTGCCTCGCTCTTTATCTCTGCTTGCTATCAGTCATCCCAATGAACGCAGAAGAGATGCAGGCCAGCGGGCATTGCACCTCTGCCCTATTGTGACAACCTCCCAGGTGGCGGGGAATGCTAGGCGTACCATCACTGCAGAGAAAATCAAGGGAGCAAAGAGATACCCCACTCACATGCATATGCTACGTTTCTGGCAGGACGTGACGATCCTGGGATATAGACACACTGGACTGCCTCTCTTCCGGGATAGTACAAACTAGTACATAGTCCATCATATCATACCATCATCACACCCTATAGACACGAGTGGTGAAGACTCGATAGTCCTGCAAGACAACTTCCCTAAGAGAGACAACTCTGACCACAAACAAATGCTGCCTTGCAGATAGGCTGCGGACAGCCAAAGGCTAAGGAGGGCATCCCTACAGAAACGCCTGTAGAAATCGGATGCACTGGGCCACAGGCTTAACGAAACAGTGCAACGTATATCGCTGTATGATGACGGTACAACCTAACACAAAAAAATTGTGGCGCTCATCCTGTGGAGTCCCGCCAGGCAGTGAGAGTGCCGGGCCTCACGCCTCGAAGTACTGGTGGTCACCCACTCATGTTCTGTGGAGTCGAGGCACAAGGTGATGGGGCAAAAACTATTGACCAAAAACACAAGACCCTTAGAATACTACAGTGGAATGCGGAGAGAGTCATTAACAAAAAGCTTTCCCTAACACACCACCTGAATGAAGGTAAGATTGACGTGGCATGTATCCAAGAAACGCACCTCAACAACAACCACAAATTCTCAATCAGAGGATACCAGACCTTCCGTCTTGATAGACATGGTCACAAAGGAGGGGTTCTGATACTGACACGTAACTGCATACCGAGTAGCGCGGTAGCTGTCAATCACACCGGACAAGCAGAAATTGTAGGAGTCGACATAATGACACAAGAAACGAAGATCCGCATCTTCAACCTGTATGGCCCACCAAAAAAAGAGCTGTCACTCTCGAGTATGGAAATCAAGGATCCCAGCTGCCTGGTAGATGGAGACTTCAACAGCGACTCGGAGAGATGGGGATACTCGGACACAGACAACAGAGGTGATGAAGTGGATGACTGGGAGAAAGACACAAATCTCTATCTTATCAATAGGCCGGAGGACAGCCGTAGCTTCTATTCTAGAACATAGCATACTACCTCTACTCCAGACTTGGTCTTTTCCACGGTGGATATTCACCACAAAATAGACCGTCAGGTGCTAAACCAATTGGCAGGTAGCGACCATTGGCCAATTAGGCTAGAAGTTGATATGGAAGTAGGCCCACGGGAAATAAAACCGCTCCCACGTTGGAATTATAAACGAGCCGACTGGGACAGATTTGCAATCCTGACAGATGGGCTGTGTGAAACCATCAACGCACGGAATAACAATATGAAACCCATGGTGGAAAGCCTAAGCAAAGCAATAATGCAAGCAGTAACCGAAACCATCCCAAGAGGGGCAAGAAAAAACTACAAGCCATATTGGAATGATGAACTGCAGAAAGCGGAAGACGAAGTTTCAAATGCTAGTACATAGCAAAGAGAGAACAATATATGGATTCAAATATCGTCCTCAAAGCCATAACGGCGAAATACAAAAGAACACTAAACCAAATAACAAGAGACAGCTGGAAAAAACAAAACAGTAAGCCTCAATTTAGATAAAGAAGGGAACAAATTATGGAAGTTAGTCAGAGCCATGAATGACGAAACTCCATCAAACAAACAAATTACCATCAAGCAGGGCGACATGCTCACTGGAGAAAAAGCAGCAGATGCCTTTATAGAACATTATGCCAGAGCAAACCACATTGATGTCCCTACAGACATTAGTGAAGAACAAAAGAGCCACGACAACATCAATATGGCACCAGAGGAGCACATGATGGCTAAACTAACAATGAATGAAATAGAAGAGGCCACGAGAACTTTATTAAAGAAAAAGAAATTGCCCAGCAAAAATGGGGTAACAAACGAAATGCTGATGGGGTTGGGCCAAACAGCAAAGAGGCAGTTACTATCAGTCCTAAACCAAAGCTGGAAAAGGGGAATTGTACCGCAGGAATGGAAAGATGCTGTACTTATACCACTACCAAAGAAAGAAAAAGGTAGAACAGATCCAAATGGATACAAGCCTATCAGTATACTGAGCTGTGTAGGAAAACTGATGGAGCGTATGATAAACACCAGACTGATATGGCATCTGGAAGAAAAACACATACTAATTCCACAGCAAGCAGGCTTTAGACAGCACAGATCTACTGAGGACCAGATCACTCTCAAAGCCCAGGAAATAGATGATGCTTACCAGGAGAAAAAACACACAGTAGCGGTTTGGGTGGATTTAGAGAAGGCATTTGACAAGGTGTGGAAAGAGGGACTTAAAGTCAAGCTACGAAGAAGTGAAGTTTGTAGGAAAATGTACAGATGGATCAGCCACTACTTCAAAAACAGAACAGCCAGAGTTCAAGTACAAGGGCAGATGAGCAAAAAAAGTGACACTTAAGCAGGGAGTACCCCAAGGGGGAGTACTGTCACCCACACTTTTCCTGGTGTATATAAACAACATCACAGAGAATATACCAAGAAGAGTCCACAGCTCAATGTTTGCAGATCACCTGGCTATGTGGACCTCTGAAAAAATCTCACCGTAGCAAACAATCGGATGCAGCAGGCCTTATCATCGTTGGAGGAGTGGGCGAACTCATGGCTGGTCAAAATAAAGGAGGAAAAAACAACATGTACGATATTCTCGCTTTCAAATAAACATCAGAACACCAAAATAAGTCGTAACGGCAAATATCTGCGGCCAAACGAGAACCCAAACTACTTGGGCGTCACATTTGATCGGCGCATGACATGGAAAAGTCAGATCCAGAGAAACCGAATGAGAGCCAGACAAAGAATGGCAGACATGAGGAAACTTGCGAAAGAATACTCAAGAAACTGTACACTGGAAGAGTGAAACCAGTTCTTCAGTATGGCATTGCGGCATGAGCAACAGCAGGAAAGACGAACTTTGATAAAATTAGCAAACTTCAAAACCAAGCCATGAGAGTTATAACAGGAGGCATGAAGTCAACGCCAATTGTAGAACTTGAAAAAATTACAAATCTGCAATCTATGACCGACAGAAGAGACTGCAGAGCCCAGCAGAAAGCAGAGAAACTAAGAAGACTGACAGACCATCCAATGCAACAGAGACCAAATAGATTTGGAAAAGTGAAACTAAAGTGGAGAAATTTTTCAGAAATAGCCAAAGCAAAGATGAGCGAAGACCCTATGAACACCATAACAACACCAAATCCCAACCCTACTGTACGCAAATCCACATGGAAGCAGCCTATCATTCCAGAGGTGGTAGAAAATATACCAAGTATTGGAAACAAGAACAGCCAAACTGAATAAGAAAGGAGAGACATAACCCTGAGGTAATAATAATAATAGCTGTCCATCGTTGTCGATGAGGACTGCCGACATCATCCTTGTCACAAATTTCCATGTTGGGTGTGGGTGCTCATGTTGCTGAACAGGCCAATGCGGGCACGAAAACATCTGCTACATATCGGGAACACGAGGTTTGTAGAAGGTGATTGTGGTCCCGCTTTTCGTGATTTCCGGATCTCGCGTCTGCTCTGGTCTTTCACAACACGGTCGTCTTCGCTGGTAGCTACACCCGATTTGACTGCGCTTCTTCGGTCAGATCTGTTTTGCGCAAGACATTCCCGGGTGTCGATGTCTATCCGGCAACTTTTCAGTGAGTCCTTCAGACCGTCTTTAAATCGTTTCTTTGGGCGCCCTCTTTCGCGACATCCCTCTCTCAGCTCGCCGTAGAGAAGCTTCTTTGGGAGCCGCTCTTCTGTCATACAGACGAGGTGTCCGGCCCATCCTAGTCGTGCTATTTCTAGCAGTGCATGGAAGCTGGGCATGTTAGCCCTCGAGAGAACCTCGATGTCAGTGACACGATCTTGCCATCGGATGTGGAATATTTGCCTCAGGCAACCTGTGTGGAAGTGGTTTAACCGCTTGCATGTCCAGAGTATACAGTCCAGCTTTCGCAAGCGTATAGTAGGGTTGGAATGATGGTTGCACGGTAGACTTTGAGTTTGGTCTTGACGCTGATGCCACGACGTGCCCACTATCGAGCGCAATCTACCAAAGGCTGTGCTGGCCTTTGCTATTCTGCTTGCCACCTCATCGTCTAGGCTGACAGATCTCGACAGCGTGCTGCCCAGATATGTGAATTTCTCTACATTTAGCGTCTGCCCGCTGACTGTAGTCTCTGGTTTTGTGTACGGTATACCTGGTGCTGGTTGGTACATGACCTCTGTTTTTTTTTGGCATTCATGGTCAGGCCAAAATTGTCGCATGTGGCAGAGAACCGGTCCATTCCAACCTGCATGTTCAGTTCTGAGTTGCTCATTAGAGCGCAGTCGTCAGCAAATACAAGTTCCCTGATTATGTCGCCAGCCACTTTGGTTTTGGCCTTCATTCTTCTGGGATTGAGTAACTTCCCATCTGTGCGGTACTTTATGGGTATTCCAAGCTCCATTGATCTGAAGGCGTCTGTCATCGTCGCCGCGAACATCATGCTGAACAAAGTCGGGGCGAGTACACATCCTTGTTTTACTCCGTTTGATACTAGAAACGTTTTAGAGATTGCACCGCTGTCCAGTACACGAGCACACATGCCTTCGTATAGCTGTTTCACCATGATTATTAACTTGTTGGGGCAGCCAAACTTGGACATTATCATCCACAGCCCTCCTCTATTTACTGTATCAAATGCCTTTGTCAAATCAATAAATGTGGTGTACAAGGCCTGATTTTGTTCCCGACACTTCTGTTGTACTTGGCAAGCGGCAAAAATCATGTCCACTGTTCCTCTTCCGGCTCTGAACCCACATTGGCTGTCTGGGAGATGGTGGCTTTGTTCAAGGTGTTTGTTGAGGCTGTTTAGCAGTAAGCGCGATATGATCTTGCCTGCTACGGAGAGTAGTCATATTTCACGATGGTTGTCGCATTCCTGACGGTTGCCTTTTCTTTTGTACAGGTGAACGATTGAGGCGTCCTTTAGCTCCTGCTGAATTTTTCTTTCAGCCCACATGTGGCAGAAGAGTTCAGTGATCCCTCTAGTGAGGGATGGGCCAGCTGTCTTATATACTCTGCTGGTATTGCATCCGCTCCTGGAGCTTTTGCTATAGATAGTGAACTGATTGCCCTGTCGACTTCCTTCTCAGTGATGGCTTCATCCAACGCCAGTTTCAGTTCCACTAGCGGCATTCGCCGGATGGCCTCCTCATTTATGGACGATGGGTGGTTTAGTATTTTGCAGAAGTGGTCTGCTCTTCTGTCTAGAATCTGAACTTTATCTGTTAGCAGTGCTCCATCCGCACTGCGAACTGGAGTATTACTAGAGGGCTGTGGGCCGTAGAGAGCTTTCAGTGCCTCGTAAAACCGCTTGGTGTCATGACGCTCGGCGAACATCTCAATTTCATCAGCTCTTTTGCTGAGCCAGGAGTCGTGCATCTCTCTAAGTCTGGTCTGGACAGCTTTGCGAGCAGAATTGAAAGCAGCTTTTGCTGCCGGAGATGGTGTGTCCCTCTGGTATTCCCTGTGTGCTTCATGTTTTGCATCGAGAAGGCCCTGTATTTCTAGATCGTCTCGTCAAACCAGTCCTTATGCTTGCGCGTGAGTTGGCCAATGTGTTTAACAGCTGTATCGTAGATTGTGTTTCTCAATGATGCCCAGTTCTCTTCGATGTCGTTCTTTTCAAAACGGAGCTCAGATAGTCTGCCCTCAAGCTCTTCCTGTAAGCCTCCTCTCGTGGGTTCGTATTTCAGCTGAGAAACATTTAGCCTCCTCGGTGGTTTCTTCCCTGGGGGCGCATTTTGGGCTGGATCTTGAAGTTTAGTTTGGCAATGACAAGTCGATGGTCGGTCCAACATTCTGCACCACACATGCTCTTCGTTACCATAGCATCCGCTCGATCCCTACGTCTGATGATAATGTAGTCAATGAGGTGCCAGTGGCGGGACCTTGGGTGCATTCAAGTGGTTCTATTTCGGACCAGAAGTCGGAAAGCTGTGTTTGTAATGAGTAGTTCATTTGCAGCACATGTCCTCAGAATGATCAGTCCGTTAATATTACATTTTTCCGATACCATGTCTGCCAATGGCTCCCTCTCATGCTGTATGGTCTGTGCCAACCCTAGCGTTAAAATCACCGAGGATGACCAATTTGTCAGATTTGGGGACTGCAGCGATGAGCGCCTCAAGGTCCTCATAAAACTTATCTTTTGTTTCCTGAGGATTTGTCATTGTGGGTGCGTATGCACTGATAAGTGTTGCATGGCGCCCTCCTATTAGGGGGAGACGCAGTGTAATCAGGCGGTCATTAATTCCTCTAGGCATGCTTGTGAGTTTGTCGACCATGTTGGTCTTGATGGCAAAGCCAACTCCAGCTTCACGGCGTTTTTCTTTGCTGCGGCCGCTCCAGAAGAAAGTATAACCAGCGCCTTCTTCTGTGATCTGTCCTTCCTCTGCCAGCCGTGTCTCGCTCAGGGCAGCTATACAGATGTTGTATCTAGCCAGTTCCCTTGCGATCAGTGCTGTCCGTCGTTCGGGTCTGTTCGTTTTGGCGTTGTCCAGTAGCGTTGCAAGCGTGATGGGTAGTTTTCGTGATCGTTTTCTGCCTGTTCCGCCGCTGTATTTTGGGTGCGCTGCCAGTTGCGAGCTGCTAGTCAGGGTGTGATCTGTAGGGTGATGTCATGAGTTGCGCAATGTGTTTATAGTGAGGGAGATGTGCGCAGGATCTTTCTCAGTCTCTCGGATGCAGACAGTATGGTGTCAGCGTGTGCCTCATTTTCTCGGTACCCTTCCCTTCTCTTTTATCGCTGGGGTGCAGCTTTGAGGTATCTGTGTCTGAGTGCATTTGTTTATGTATTCTTCTTCCACCTCTCTTTCCTCTGGTCTTTCGCCTTGATTGTTTACTTGTAAGTTCTGATGCCTCCTCGGTTAAGTGTTAAGTGTTCCCGCAGACGCAACAGATGTAGATCTGAGTTTGAAGGGACGTGTGCTGATCGAAGCGCAATGAGCTCCTTTCTGGAGTACCGTCTATTTGACCGAGTCAGGATGACCTCCGTTTCGGTGTTCATGCTATCTGGGTCACGATACAGCACGGAGCGACACTAGCTTTTGACCGGGTCAAGTTTCGGCTACGCTTTGTCCCATCGAAACTGTACACATTAAGTCTACCTTTCACGACTAAAGGTACACTGTTAAATACGTCGTTGCATCACTTCTTTCACATTAGTATGCTTAATTTACAAGTCGGCACATTTATATCCAGGAATCACGTTAATAGTCCGAGAGTTATCGTATAAAACACAAACAAAACACCGTTTTATCAAGAGGGAAATCGACTGCGGCCATGCCCGGCGCCATCTTGACCCACATTTGAGGTACATAGCGGAAAACTACCCCACCATGGACTGGACCCATGCATACACCGTCGGTTTGTAACAAACACAACACAGAATGGAGGGGGAGGGGTATTCCTGAGCCTACCAAATGGTAGAAAAATAACACTGTCAGTGGCAACTGGAAAATTCTCAAGCAATTTCAGAGCGGAGGCAGAGGCACCGAAGGCTGCAATAAAAGTAATGCTGACAGGCGAAAGCAATGAAAGCCAGATAGTCCTGTTTACAGATGCTCTGGCCGTGGTTACAGCACTAAAAAGCCAGCAAATATACTGAACTCAATGATTTAAGAGTAGCACTCGTTCAACTATGCCAGCATTCCGCACCAAAAAAAGTAGTGGTACAGTGGGTTCCATACGCTTTTCAAGCATTAACTAAACGTCTTTATACTGATTTATAAGACTCTGCAGAGTCTGTATATAACCAGTTTCATTTACATTACCTTGCACTAAAAGCTATGCGCATCCAATATATTCTTAAATGCATTCATTGTCCCTGCGTCCACTACCTCTTGTGGCAATGCATTCCACGCATTCACCACTCTCTGACTAAAAGAATATTTCCAAATATCTAATCTGGACCTTGCTTTAGTTACCAGACATATGATTACTTACTTACTTCGCCTGTCCAAGCACCACGTAATACAGTATGCATCCAGTATTCAATGACAGGGATTGTCTTGTCATTTGCCTCCAGCAGGTCGCACCTATTACATGTTTACTGGAGGTTAGGGCAGGTCATCAGGTGATCTGGGTCCTGTATTGCGCCACAGTCACATGTATCATCATATGTTTATCCCCATCGTATCATATTTCTCTTCCACCGAGAAACATCTTTTGGAAGTCTGTTCAACGACTTCCAAAAACATGAGCTGCAAGATGTCTTCATTTTCTTGCATAATTGTGTTTCGATTCGTTAGATGCTGTAACGTGCACTTGAATAGATTTAAAATGCAAAAAATATGCACTAAGTCAGCCCCACTGCTGCCTTAATCCTGTAGCAAGACGTAGGCCGACTAGAGGTAGCACTGATGCAGTTTTTCCTCAAGGTTTACTCGAGAAGCAGAGAACAGACAACAGGCAAAACAACATATTGTCTTAATAACAAACCACTTCTAATACAGTAAAACATGATATCTCTACAGCCTAGTTGACTAAATGAAAGAATACAGACAAGAATACATCCACTAGTGAGATGTGGTCGGAAAGCCATTCAACCTGTCCTGAAACGGGGCTTGCAAAAGTCTTCTATTGAGATTCCAACTCTAGGAACCACATAAATGACACAGAAGGGGCTGAGGATGCAGGACAGTGAATTAGCTGACAGCAGCCAGGGACTCATAGCTGGCCGCTTGCATCAGGGTCAGCGAGCCAGAGCTGATCAAAACCCCACTCAGTTTCCGTTGTCCTGTTAAGAAGATGCGTGAGTGTAGTATGGTTAAAAGAATTGGGATCACAGTGAGATGGCATTATAAGGGGATAGAGGAAACAACAATCAGTCAATATGGAAATGATCAACATGAAGAAAAAAAATCTCTTTAAACTCAAAACTGTTAGTGGAAGAAGTGGATAGCTTTACTTATTTGGGCAGCACAATAGACACATCAGGAGGTTCGGATGCAGATGTAAAGGCCAGAATTAGAAAATAAGAGAGGCATTCCTGACATTAAGGAACATATGAAAATCCAGAGCAATCAAGATTCCCACCAAAACTCAAATATTCAAAACCAGTGTCAAGCTGTTGCTTTATGGAGCGGAGACACGGAGAACGACCAAGGTCATACAACAAAGTCAAGTTGTTGCTTTATGGAGCGGAGACACGGAGAACGACCAAGGTCATACAACCAAGTCAAGTTGTTGCTTTATGGAGCGGAGACACGGAGAACGACCAAGGTCATACAACAAAGTCAAGTTGTTGCTTTATGGAGCGGAGACACGGAGAACGACCAAGGTCATACAACCAAGTCAAGTTGTTGCTTTATGGAGCGGAGACACGGAGAACGACCAAGGTCATACAACAAAGTCAAGTTGTTGCTTTATGGAGCGGAGACACGGAGAACGACCAAGGTCATACAACAAAGACTCCAGTCCTTCGTTAACATGGGCGTAATATGACATGAGAGGGTGAGGAATGAAGACCTATGGAAAAGGAACGAACAACAGCCACTGGAAGAACAAATTATGCGAAAAAATGGGGCTGAATAGGACATATGCTACGGAAGGCACACTCCAACGTAGCCAGACAGGTTATTACATGGAATCCTCAAAAAGAGAGAAAGAGAGAGAGAGAGAGATAGATGGAGAGAGAAGTAGACTAAAATCATGGAGCAGAGATTGTAAACAGAAACTAAGATTAAATGATTGCAGCTGGAGAGAGGCAGAAAGAGCAGTAAAGGACTGTGTATGCTGGAGGGATGTCGATGGACTATGCACCGAGAGGAGGGACGGACTTTGTTTGATGGTTGATAGAGTTGGAAGGCAAACCGGGTATCCATAAATACCAGCTGAAACCGAATGTGTCCGAGCGAAAGGCGCCAAATCGCACCCTCGCTGTAAACTGCTAGACAGCGTGGTTTTTAGAAAAAACACAGAAGAAGAAGAAGAAGAAGAAGAAGGAAGAAGAAGAACGATACAGGAAAAGGGCTAGTGTGCAAAAAGTAGAGAAATGGATATAATATATGACGACAAGAGAGACAAGGCGGACAGACATATTTGCGATGAAATCATGTTGTTTTTAGGAACGAACGATAAGGACAAATAAGATCGACCCCATTTTCAACGGAGAGAAAGTGTAACACGTTTATGGTACTTTAAATATTCATAGCTGCAAGTTTTACGTCCATCCCTGAGACTAGATCTATGCTCCATCTAGTTGTGAAAACGTCACAAGACAGCTCGTGGGAAAACGAACATTTGTAGCAGTATTGGAGAATGTAGTTCTGAACACTTGAGTACTCTATGTCCTAGATTATCGGATAGCGAGCCACAAATACGTGGTGGTAGTTTCGTAGCTGGCAAAGCGGTCGGGGATGATGTGTTCGCCATTTTATTATTTTAGGCCGCAGTTTTCTATGGGGTGAAGAAGTCAGTTTTTTTTATCGTTACATGTTATTAGCTAACAGTAGACCAGGTACCCGTTTAACGCTATATCGACTAGGTCGTGATGAAAAGTAATATATAGCGTATTGCAGTTCTGTGATTGCAAATAAAGAAATAAATAAAAATTAATACTATTTCAGTACCCTTCCTAGTGTCAGACAGCACGTAAGATATTTTAATAATTTCAGTCAAAAACATATTCAAACCATTACCAAATCAGCCAATCAGCTAATCGAACAAAACAAACCCAAAAACGACAGACAATAATATTTCACAATGTCCATAATGACAACTTACACATACTGATCTAACTCAATAAAGTTATAATCATGATAAAGTTATAATCATGATAAAGTTATAATCATAATAAAGTTATAATCATGATAAAGTTATAATCATAATAAAGTTATAATCATGATAAAGTTATAATCATAATAAAGTTATAATCATAATAAAGTTATAATCATGATAAAGTTATAATCATGATAAAGTTATAATCATGATAAAGTTATAATCATAATAAAGTTATAATCATGATAAAGTTATAATCATGATAAAGTTATAATCATAATAAAGTTATAATCATAATAAAATTATAATCATAATAAAGTTATAATCATGATAAAGTTATAATCATGACATTTACGGTGACAAGGTATTACTGCAGGGGCGGTACAAATAAATACGCCAAGTTCATTTCAGTTAAATAAGTGTATTTTCGGAATCTATGACCAAGGTTAACAAATGCAAGAGCTAGTATAGCGCTGAATGAAAAGTTTCTTGTTTGATTGGGCAATATGTTGGAGAGAATGTGTGAATTATTTTTGAAAATGTGAATTATAAATGCATCAATGTAAGTACATTTTTTTTCTTCAAAGTAATACCTACCTGTTTCTAGTATTCCTGATCTGTTTAATGACCTTTCTGCGTAGCACGACGCCGGTAGGCTGACCTTGAAAGTCTGAGGAATGAGAGGAATACTCAGTTCCGTTCAGTTCATTCTGTTACCTCTTGAGATCGCTGGGGCATCCCTGATTATACATCCATAAACCTGCGCCACTCTTCTCTGTTTGCAGTTGCTTTTTGTGCTTCCTCGGGTCGTAGGTTAGACCAATCATGGATATTGTCTTCCAATTGTTTTCTCGATCGTCTCCACCTTCGATGACCTTGTCCTGTAGTACCACAAAGATCAACGAAATGCTATAAGGAATATTGTTCGGTAAAATATATCTCTTAAATCTGTAGTTTGGAGTGGGGTATACGTGTGCTATACCCGGTGGGTGGAATTGTTGCGGTAGATACGACACTGATCCTGAAATGTTAGAAGGCACAGTAAATGTAATCCTTTGTTCTTCTATTTTTGCAGAAAATATTGGATTACCCGAGGTTACTCTGGCTAAGTAATGTTATTGAACTAAATATTTAATTGAACAAATCTTGCCTACAGCTCTATTCAATCACCTGATAACATAACGCTGCTACAGTGTCTAAGATGAAAGACTACACATTGAAAAGAAAGCGTGAGACATGTAAGTTGCAGAGCCTCCAGGAGACAATGGACAAAGATAAGAAAAATAAGTCACTAGATTATTTAACAAACCTGCTGGATAACTTCACGACAAAGACAACAGTGAAACCGCATTTATTTTGTGCTGAAATCATAGCCAAATACAAAAGAAACTTTATAGAGTGAAGAACAAAAACACAGATTGAGATTGAATATAAACATGAAGAAAACGTAAGGACCTTAAACTCAACACTATCAGCATAGAAACAATCAAGCTGGAGGCAGAATCGTTGGAGAAGCTGGATCATCATCATCATCATCATGTAGCTTTTCCTTGGCAGAACGTCGCTCTCATCACAGACATTCGATTTTAATCTCGATCACAGTCAGTCTACTCGATCAGCAGTCAGCCTACCCGATCAGCAGTCAGCCTACCCGATCAGCAGTCAGCCTACCCGATCAGCAGTCAGCCTACCCGATCAGCAGTCAGCCTACCCGATCAGCAGTCAGTCTACTCGACTTCTCCATATTCATGTTTAGGGTATCCTCGATGTCTTCTAACCATCTTGGTTGACCTCTGGGTCTTCTTCCTAGAACAATGCACTTCAGAACTGTTTTCTCCAGTCCGTCATTGACTGATGCGGCCGAAAAATCCCAGTTTCCGAGACAACGTGGTTAATAAGCCAGTTCCCTTTGACACTCAGATCTTGCAGCATGGCTTTATTTGTCATTTCCTTTATCTACTGTATTTTCAGGATGCTGCTGTAGCATTTCATTTCGAAAGAACCTATACTCTTCCCTAATATGTGTGTGATGGTCCATATCTCGCATTCATAGACAGCCACCGGGAATATATATGTTATGAGGATCATCAATTTGAGTAAAATTGGTTTCGGGCCTGTGTGTGCCAGTGTACATTATTTGTAGTTTTTATTGTCAATCAGGAAAATATTCTGATCTTCACCGTGCTTATAAACGGAAGTAAGCAGTTGTACCAGGCCCTCAGAGCTGTTTGAGAGCGTAACTGTGTCATCTGCATATCTTAGTTCTGGAATATCCTTTCCTCCTATTGTTTATGTGCTGAAATTCACATAGTTTTCATATGTTTTTACCATTCACATGATATTCTCCGAATATATGTTGAATAAGTAGTGGCAAAGGATGCAGCCGTGCCTAACAATTACTGGTAAAGGATGCATCCGTGCCTAAAACTTTTGTGGATCTCAAATCAATCTGAGGTGCGTTCATTGATTCTGACGGCGGCTTGTTGTCCACTGTAAAGTGTTTCCATTAGATGTATTACATGTTTTGCAAAACCAATGTCTATCATTATTTGCCATAGTTGCTGATGGACACAGTCAAAGGCGTTCGTGTAATCTATTAAGCATATATTAATATATCCTCATTGCATTCTCTGCATTTTTCAACAGATGTTTCTCAAATTGAAGATGTGATCTCTTGTGCCTCTGCCTTGTTTGAGTTCTGCCTGCGTTTTTTTTCTAGTCTCTTCACAATGATTGGTAATAAAATCTTGCTGGGATGGCTTATCAAGGCAATGGTACATAATTTTAGGTTCCTTTTCTTTGGTATGGGAATATAGACTGACCTTTTTCATTCGCTCCCGGTCATTTTGAGTTGTCCCAAATCTTTGTTGGTTTATGCGTATGCATGCATCTCGTCTTTCCTGTATTAGTTCTGCTGTTATGTTATCGCATCCTGGAGTTTTTACTTGTTTTAGTTTGCAATTTCTGCAGGTGCCTCGTCCAGTGTGGATTCTGGCTCTCTGTCTCTCTTCATTATTGGTTATTACGTCTTTATATTTTGTGGTGTCTTCCTACATCTCTGTATAGTATTCCTTCCACCTTTTTAGTATATATTTGTTATCAGTCATCACATCACTATTTTTGTCATTCATTGCCTGTTCGAATTCTCTCCTCAGTTTACCGATTTCCCCAAAACTTTTTCTTTCATTCCCATGTTGATGGAATTCTTCGATTTTGCTTCAAGTGTTTTTTTAATGAATTCTTTCTTGTCTTTTCTGATCTTTCTTCTGATTTCTCTAGTGCAATCTCTGTATTCATCGCTATTACGGTGTATTCCTGTTCATCTCAGGTTTCTTCTTTCTTCTATAAGTTGTAGCTACCTTATTTGATATAGTTCTGCTTGTTTGTTATATATTTTCCTAGGGATCATAACCAGTACCGTATCGATTAAAACAGCTCTAGGCTGTCTTGCCAGTTCATTGACTGGCATATTCTCGCGTGTCGCCATCAATGTTTCAAAAATGTTTCGTACCTCAATGCTGTATTCGATTGATATTGCATCCATATTGAAGCATACAGAACTATCCCTTCTGATGATTTTCTTCAGTCTTGTTTTGTACTACGCTATTAATAGCTTTTGATCAGAGTCGATCACTGCTTCCGGTAGCGTCTTTGTTGAGGTGATGCTTGACTTACATCTCCGTTGTATTAAGATATAAACTATTTGGTTTCTAAGTGTCCCGTCTGGGGAGGTCCATGTTTACAGTCTTCTGGAGAGATCCATGTGCACAACCTTCTGGAGCGGTCCATGTGCACAACCTTCTGGAGCGGTCCATGTGCACAACCTTCTGGAGCGGTCCATGTGCACAACCTTCTGGAGCGGTACATGTGCACAACCTTCTGGAGCGGTCCATGTGCAGAACCTGGAGTTTTTTACCAGTTGGCCCCACAATTGATACACGAGGAGATGCAGATGTAGGGATCAGAATTGGAAAGGAAAAAGGGACATTCCTGACGTTAACCAACGTATGTCGTTTATCGTAGCTATCGTCGAGATTTTCTCATTTCATCAAAAGTCCCACAGCGGTGACATCAAGCTAGTACCGGAGTTCAAATACCTAGGTAGTATGTTCACTAATGACAGACAGAGAGATTGCACATATAATTCAGAAGCTGAACAGTGTCCATTATCAAATTGAATCGATTTTTAAGAACCCGAATGCGTTTCTTTCAACTAAGAGGAGGCTGATAAATGTACGGTATATTCCTATATTGTGTTACCAATGTCAAATTTAGTTCATACTAGAAACACCTAAGAGTAAGATCCAGAGCTGTGAGATGCGCTGTGTGAGAAGTGCTGCAGGTAAGACAACCAGTGACCGAATCTGTAACACCACGCAGAGTTAGATAGTGGAGACAAACCCAATTAGTGCCTACATTGACTCTCAACACATTAAATGTTTGGTCATTTAGTCAGAAAACATGATTACCAATCTGCAGCAAGAGCATATAATATGCAGGTATGCGATCCACGATCAAGGAGCTGACCCCGTCCTCGGTAGATAGCAGGTATCTCTGACCCAATCAGGAAATTACACCTAACAACAGCACAAGCGATAACAATAAATCTACCCATCCCGCTTCTCTTCACGCCGTTTGGACGGGGCAGCAGGACAAAATAAGACTAAGAAAATGTGTTATTAGTACAATATTATTGTAAATAAACAAAGTTGATGCATTATCTGCCTTCGCACAACCAACAATGACGGTCGTGAACGCTGGAACACAGAAGTAAATGAAACTGAAAAATGTGACCAAGGACAAAACAAGGTTGCGAGTCAATTCTCTAACAGATCTGTCACTCGCACGCACAGCTTAAAGTTCAAATCAGATCACATTAGATCAGTTGCCATGTCTATATTGTCTGTTACAATATATCTCCAGAGACGTATATCTCTTTCCTTGTTGGGACACTCTGACAGACATTCTTCCTGTCCATCTGTTAATGCTATCCGCCAACGCATCCTGTTGTCCTCGGCTTGCACTTTATCTTCTACTTTACTTCCAGTATGGATTTCCAGTGGCGTATCCTAGTCCCTGATACACGTTGTGTTACATTCTTAGAATGCGTCTTAATTCACCCTAAACAGAGTTCCCTGGGTACCCATCTTACGTCACGAAATGTTCTTTTTTTTGAGTTAAGGTGAGGACATGTCGATTTAGTTTCATTTCAAGTAGATAAGTAACGATGTAGATAAAGACATACGTGTTGAAGAGAAAGTTATATTCCGTTTTGTCAAGGTTAGGTTTAGGGTTACGGCTAGGTTTATGGTTATCATTAGGTATAGGGTTAGAGTTATGGTTAGGTTTAGGGTTAGAGTTATGTAACATGGTTGTTATTACATCGTCTGATAGCATGGATAATACCGGTAGAAACTGGATTGCTACTCTCCTTATGGATCAACATTGACAGTTTCACGAAATTCATTTCAAACGCGGCAGGTGCGAGCGACAGCAGAAGTAGAAAGTATCGTGTATCTTCGGAGAATGTTTGACATCTCCAATAACTACACAATGGATCATTTGTGACTTCACTACCTTAAATTCGGGCATAACAATACATGTTTCTTTTGTTTTGGGGTGAATTAAGACGCAAGTGCCTTAAATTTGGTAAAATCATTTCTAAGAATGGTATATGTTCATTGACGATTTATTTGTCAGAAAATGTTCTAATGTACATTTAATGTGTTCTTCAAAAGTTACATCATATTAAAGGAATTTTATCTTTAAAGTTTATCAAATACATTTCACAGTAACGTTTATTGAAAGTGAAATGAAAAAAGTGAAATTGAAATGTTGAATTTAGCTGAGTGCGAGAATCTTCGCGGAGACCCGTCGATTGTTGTTGTTTAATGCCCACATTGAGTGCATAGGTAATATAGTGTTGGGCCCATATTACACGGGTAACCAACGGCACGTAGTGGATGATGTGATCATGCATCACGCCGGCCGCCTTTTAATATTTTGTGCGCGCTTAAGTGGCGGGATGTAAAAGCTTTCCTCACATCCCAAGCGTGCTGATGAAGGTGGACCGCGGTCCTCCAGACGGTTTTGATATGCTTGGCTTCATTTGCGTGACATTCACTACTACGGGGATCGCGCCGATCCATATCTCGTCAGTCAGACTGCGTTGAAAGCAGCCTGTTTCAATGGAACGCAACATGTAAGATAGTACTCTTGGTCAGTGTATTGTGTCTGATCACAGCCTACTGTAGTTAAAGGCCTTCCGACTCACGAATAAATCTATTTGAAACGTCACATTCTTCGGATGACTCAATAACGAAACTTGTATGTGTCAACTATCAGTGCAACCATAACAGCGTATTCGGGAAACAAAGACGGATATACAGTTGGTATTAGGGTAAAATTATGTGATAGGATCACCCCCAACAGTGATTTGCATAGCTTTATACCTGGAAATTGTTGTATTTCTCTATCTGCAGCAATGTTGATCATAGACCTTGGCACAATATGAGTTCCGTTATTTAGTCCATGGTCGAATGTAACGTTTCAATGGGTTTTTCCAGTTAGTCGGAGGGCGTATCTAAAGTACGGCATGGTCCAACCCTGATGTGACGCCATGGCAGTATATTGTGCCCGACCCTGCCGTGATGTCCTGGTCAGTATGTTGTGCCCGACCCTGACGTGACGCCCTGGTAAGTATGTTGTGCCCGGCCCTGACGTGACGCCCTGGCCAGTATATTGTGTCCGACCATGACGTAACGCCCTGGTCCGTATATTGTATCCGACCCTGATGTGACGCCTTGGTCAGTATGTTGTGCCTGACCCTAAAGAACGTTTTTGTCAGTATGTTGTGGCTGACCGAACCAGCGTCTCAGTCCCCCCCCCCCCCTCCATGATTAGATAAACGGTAAAATCAAGCCGTGACTTCCTTCACGCCAACCTTCTCCCATCGTAATCAAGCATACACGTGCGTGCCTCGTTTCTAGCCGCACGCAAGTAAAAGCCTGGTACTCATTTCTATCTTCTTCTTCTCTCCCCTTGAACATTGACCAGCCTGACAATCTCATGTTATTGTGCTAAGTGGCGTCCTATGGTAACATTGCAAAATAACTGTTCTTTTAATGAATCAAAACGCACTATTAAAATTACATTTCATTAGTTTCTATTGGACGTGCGGCTCACCCCTAGCACACATTTAATATATGATAACTGGTTTTCAGAAATTGTAAATAGACAAAATAGTGTAAATACCTGACGAATAATCTCACGTGTGTAAGGAGAGCTACAAGGGGCTTGTCGTAAGTCTTGACACTGACCATGAAGGAGTAGGAGGAGAAAGTTGAAATTTGGTACAGTGCGTATTCCTTCTCAATGTAGCCACCACCTTAATTTATCAATTTCTTCCATCTCTGCGTGAACTTGAAAAGACCTTCAGAATAAAGTAACCTATTTATTTTAACTAAACCAGTTATCACAAGCCAGTATGACATCTTCGTCACTGTCAAAATGATTTCTTTTCAGTGTTTTTTCAAGTTTTAGGTTAAGACAAAAGTCTGATGAAGCTAAATATGGTGAGTGTGGATACATTTCAATATTCAAACCGTTGGCTTTTTGCAGCACAAGCCTTGCTTTATGGGAGGGTGTGTTGTCTTGAAGCAAGAGCATAATTAGAGTGCGCGCTATCTCTCGTTTTCTGGTCACAGTCTTTCATAGTTTGGTAAGGAGATCTGCATAATATTGCCCATTAACTGTGTTGCCATGAGGCAGGTAATCTTTCAATATGACAACTTTGACATCCCAAAAAACAGTCATCACTTTTCTTGCAGATTTCTGTGCTCTTGGCTTGACATGTGTTGGTGACCCTGGAGCTTTCCACTGCATGCTGGAAATTGTGGATTCTGGGTCATAATAGTGAACCGAAGTCTCATCTACTGTCACCATGGTCAGCAACATGTTTTTCGACAGACACATTTTGAGCAACTGGCCACAGCAATCAATCCTCGTTTGTTTCTGTTCACAAGTCAGCAGACGCGGGACCCAGCGGGCACACACTTTTCTCATGTTCAGTCTGTTGTTTAAAATTTAAAAATCTGTACTTTCATTCAGTTTTACTGACCTAGATATCTCTACAATTGTCATTTTCCTATTCTGGTCAATGATTTTTTCCACTCTTTAAGCATTTTCCTCGCTGCACTCTGAGAATGGTCTTCCTGATCTTGGAAGACCAGCAAAATATTAACGGTCACACTTAAACTGCCTACACCAGTTTTTTACAGACGCATACGAAGGACAGAATTTCTCAAACATTGGTTCCATCTCCCTGTGTATTTCTGTAGGTGTTTTTCCCTGCAACATCAAGAAATTTATCACAGTTCTGGCCTCTGATTTCTCCATTGTTCTGACAAAACGTTAGAGTAGCAGATCCGGTCAATAAGGTGTGTTGCACCAAGCACCATACCGGGTAAACCTGTCGAGAAAGGACATTCATATTTCTCAAGATTAGTAAAAATTGAAGGAGCTATACATGTGCCAAATTTCAACTTTCTCCTCCTACTCCTTCAAAGTCAGTGTAAAGACTTATGACAAGCCATTTGTATTACACTTCTTTTCAACACCAAGAGTGAAATCAAGTGTCATTTTTGTTAATATTTTAAAAATGCCTTCCAAGTGGACATTAGTGAGACAACCCGTTGTTTTCTTTTGTCCCTATTCATAATAGAGAATGTTTATTTACAGATGTTAGTCCTGTCAATAATGCTGAACGCTTTCAGTGCAGTACCAATTAGGAAATCCTTGACAGCATTAAAGGGGACTCAGTGATCTCAGGGTAAGGTATGCAGTACGGGTGCCAGATGTCGAGGGTTCGAATCACGATGGAGACTGTTTTTTTTTTTTCACATGGATCTTTTAGTAAAAATGTCCCTGATCTCCTGGTAGTGAGATCGGACACCCGTTTCAATGTCGAGCACGTTTAAACTCCTTGGTAGTTGGAAATAAAAAAAGAGTAGGATTAACGGCAGATGCGCGGGCAAAATTCAAATTTAAAATCTACTTAAGTTATTTGTATTTTTCCCAGGTGGTTTCTTAAAAGCATCTATATATGGCGCCTAACTGACTGCGGGTCAACTTAGCCCTATTGTTTGAGTCTATTAAGATGGAATCGCACATCGGTATAAAGCACTCTTCAAGAAAACAGTTGTAAACAGACTCTCCAGAGTCTTCTAAACCAGTGTAAAGACATTAAGTTGAGTTGAGTTAAGTGGAGCATTATAAGCCGCCGAATAAAGCAACGTGCGACGCGCCTACATACACAACCACTCATAGGAATAAAAAGTGGAAATTGTCCAGAAACGGAGGTGTATTTAACGGATTTAATCAAAAGCGCATCTAAAGCTTTATTCGCATTGAGGAGGATTTAGAAGGACCATGCATTAACCAGCGAAAGCGTCGTAGACGGGAGAGTCTTAGCAGGAATTATTGACAGCAGCTCTTGTGAATTCTGTCAGAGCTTACTGAACAGACATGTTAGTAAGGGTCTGGTGAAATATACTGGTCAGGACCCCACCTTGTGTCTCACTAGAGACGGGCTGTTTTTATGGCAGCCTGGCTAACGAGGTGGGGGTTTCGATTTGAGCCCGTAGTAGTGAGCGACACACAGATGAGTCAAAGCATTGCACAACCGCATGGAGGAGCCAGGTCCACCTTCATCAGCATGCACTGAATATGAGGAAAGTACTGTCACCCGCCACTAAATGGTCTTTTCGGGGCTCAAAAAAGAATAATCTTTCTCATTGTGAGCATTCAGCATCATCATGGAGGAATCGAGATCAAGATGCTGAGCAGTGCATGAACTTCAGGGATCAACGACCCAAAACTGACTGCTAGCATCAGGGCCAGCGAACTAGAGCTGCCAAGACCCTTCTACATCTCCACGCGGTGATCCTGGATAACAGGCTGCAACAGAGCAGACTGTCTACGGAGAAGGGATCGAAGAGTGAAGGCTAACCCGGTACTCAAAAATGCTTGCTGAAGTCGGATGTGTCGGACCGAAAAGTTCAAATATCGCAGCCAAACTGTAAACTACGGCAACACATCCCGTTCCCTGGACAACTTCCGGCTACTTGCAACGCCTTTTGCAGGGCTTGCTTGTGGGAGACTGAGAGCGAATGAAGAAGAAAAAGAAGGCCATATCAGAATCAAGGGACAGGAGAGAAACAACACCTTACGCGGGAAAACTAATTAACAGAGTGCGTCTTAAAGATGTTTCATTATTACTTAGATTTCCTGTTACCAAAATGAACAAGTCTTTTTTGACATTACATTTCGGTATTCATTCTTTTAGGGAGACCCAGTGGTCTCGAGGTAAGGTGTTCGCACCGGATGCGGGAGGTCGCGGGTTCAAATCACGGTGGAGACCGGGTTTTTTTTCACGTGGATCATTTGGTAAATATTTCCCCTGATCTCTGAGATGTGAGATCAGTCCCCCGTGTCCAGTGGCGCGCACGATAAAAATACCATTCATCTTATAAATTTGTTTTGTTCATAATGGAATTTATGAGCAGGTTCTCCTCTTTGCCCAACTCTTGTCGAATGTCTGCATTCTTCTTTTTTTCGGTCCATGGTTTTCTGAGAACCTTTCTATAACATTTCGACTCGAAGGACTCTATTCTCTTTCTTGAGGTTCGTATAATTGTCCATGTTTCACAACTGAATGATGTCACGGGGAAAACCACACGTTCTCAAAATGTTCGCTTTTGTTGGTTTGCTGGTATTCTGCCATAGTTTTCTCAGGTTGAATTTTTAATCCAGAATGTAATTTTTTCTGCTACCACCTTCCTGAAAAATAAGATCACCCTTGTGGGCGCTAGATTAGACTATACCAAGTTTTTTCAAAGTACAACCGGCTACAAGAGCAAGAGGGCCCAGCTAAAAATTGTGTAAAGGCAGTTCCAGATTAGATATTAGGAAATATTTTTCTAGTCAGAGAGTGGTGAATTCGTGGAATGCATTGCCGCAGGATATAGTGGTAGCCGAGCATGTTAGTGCATTGAAAAAAAGATTTGATTATTACAGTATTTTCAGTATTGGTGGAGTGAAATAAATTGGTTGTATATATACTCTGTAGAACCTTCTAAATCATTACAATGAAGTTGAGTTAAGTGAAGTTGGGTTAGGTTGGGTTAGGTTGGGTTGAGTTGGGTTGGGTTAGGTTAGGTTAGGTTAGGTTTAAAGTTGAAGTTAAGTTCAATTGAGATGATCTGAGTTGAGTTGAGTTGGGTTGACTTGGGTTGGGTTGACTTGCGTTGGGTTGGGTTTTTCGTTAGGTTGGGTTTTTCGTTGGGTTAGGTTGGGTTGGGTTAGGTTAGGAAAGGCTAGGTTAGGTTAGGTTAGGTTATGTTAGGCTAGGCTAGGCTAGGCTAGGCTAGGTTAGGGTAGGTTAGGCTAGGTTAGACTAGGTTATGTTAAATTTGGCTAGGTTAGGCTAGACTAGGTTAGGATAGGCTAGGCGCGGTTAGGTTAGGCTAGGCTAAGCTAAGCTTGGCTAAGATAGGCTAGGTTAGGCTAGTTTAGGCTAGGCTAGGTTAGGCTAGGTTAAATTTAGGTTAGATTACGTTAACGGTAAAGTTTAGTTGAAGAGAACTGTCTATATAAATATCTTGCTCGTGTAAATATCACAAACTAGAAATACATACATTGGTTAACTTAGGGCCCCTATGTTAGAAGTGCCCTCGGCAGTTACCAAAGTGTACCCATGCGTTAAGACGACACTGACTCTAATAACATCTTTGAACTATTCACTGTCAATGCTTCTACAGAACTTCCCCTGGCTACCAAGGAGAGATGGAGTGGGACGACTGATTCGCATTCCATAAGGCCAAATCGTTCTTCCCATGTAACTAGGTCATGGATTCTATCGATTATTTCTGTCAATCGACGCTACACTGTTTTGAAGCAATAACTTGTTTTACGTATAAACGTTCAAATTTACTTGGAATGTAGCCTTTAACATTGGCTCTTTTCGTCTTATTAGACTATTTTATGTTGTGCTTTGAAAAAAGGTTATAACTTAAGTGGATGGGTATAATGAATATGATTCGCAAGAACAATCTCAGCACAGAAGCGGTTTCCACAGACTGTGCAAGGAGAGTCAGGACCGTTTGCGTCATCGCATAGTGTGGCGTGTCTTCTTAAACGTTGAGTCCTTATTTTATCTGCAATCACTGTCATCTGTGTCTGTATTCCATGCTTAATATCGCCTTTCCATGCAACACGATCCATGGTGTTATGTTCCCATGATTCCACATCGATGTCTGCATCATTCATATCTGGCTTGCATACATCCTTGTACCGAAGTAGTGGCCGGTCTCGACACATTTTCCCCAACTGTAATTCCCTATAGAGAAAATCTGTGGGTATTCTGCCATCCTCCGAGTGTGCCCCAGCCATCTGAGTCTTCAAAGACTAAGCATGGAAAAGACTGTGACACTGCCTGTTCTCTCCAACTCCTCTGCGTTGGTGATCTTGTCTTGCCACCCAACCCCCCGAATTCTGCGCAGGTACCTCTTGGTGCGTGTAGGTAGACCATGTTTCACTGCCATAAAGAAGGGTGCTGATGACACAGGCCTGGTAAACAAGAGTTTTTGTTTTAACAGTGAGCGTCTTGCTCTCTAGACCAATTTTGTTAGTTGTTGTTGTTGTTGTTAGTTGCGAATGTCCACAATGAGTAGGGTACTCTGCTCATTGCTGTTACTAGTGTCTTTATCCTGATATTGATTCAGTGGAGAAGTAGTTAAGTCATCGGCCTCGTGATCAGGTGGTGTGGGTTCGACTCCGGACTCCGCCGTCTCTTTTACGGGTGATTGATGCGGAGTCCCATGTATCTCGTAGCCATCACATGGTCGTCTTGTCGTTGACTTGCGACTGGGGTCGGGTGGCTCGAGACGAGAGAGTGAGGATAACAAGTAGCGAGATTAATCCTTACTAAAAATAGCGCTAGCAAATAAATGATGCCATCCTCGTCTGTGATGGAAGGTGGCCTTTGCCTTTTCATTGATCTCTTGATGGAGGGATAATTTATTATTGGCTTATATTCATGGGTAAGTGTTCTTCTACCTCGAGTTCCTCCTCATGAATGGAGATTACTGGTATACTGTTAATGCACTGCAGCCTAACTTGTATTTTTTGTGTGCTGATTATATTAGAAAATGCAGATACTAAGCTTAGTAGTTATTTCTCTGAGTGAGTTGTAATTCGACATCAATCGCAGAGAACAGTTCTCTGATCAGCACCCTATTATATCTGGTCTTGGCATTCAACCTTTTGGCATTGAATAGGCCACCTTCTGTGCGAGAAGAAATGAATATTCCACCTTCACGTTCACGGAAGCCATTCTCCAAGAAGAGTGATAAATATATTCCAAAGAAGGTTGGGGCAAGTACATGACGTCCTTTTCCAAGGGCGCACAAAAGAGACAACAGCAACAACAACAACTGCCCACTTGATTACAAACTCCTCTGCCCGGTCAAAGTCAATGAGACCTTTCATGTTAGTTTGGGACAACTGGATAACGTAGCCTTTAACCCCATTAATAACCATGAATATTGCTCTCCAAAATCGTGAGAGCCCTTACAGTTAGTCCCAGTGGGTCGCTATATGGTGTGCGAGATTGTTTTAACCTTAACCAGGTACGTCGGTGCGACCTAGTTTATCGAGACTCAATAACAGGTCGAAGACAGGCTTGGCAGCCTAAATTAACTTAACTTCATTATACTGGTTTAAAAGGCTCTACACAGTCTGTATACAACTAGTTTGTTTCACTCTACCGATACTGAAAATACTGTGAGCATGCAATCTATTTATGAATGCATTAACTGACTCCGCTTCGACTACATCCTGCGGAAATTCATTGCAAAAATTCACCACTCTGACTAAAACCATGTTTCCTAGCAGCGTTTACTGTCCATTAACTGCTTCTGTATATAGCACCAGTCGGCAACCGACAACCTTCATATAAGAAACATAAACATAAAAACATATAACAAACTTGAAAGCTAAAGATAAATAGCATATTAGCTGCAGATAAATGACTTACAGCTATGTATAAATGCCCTACTAAATGTAAATAAATAACTTGCAGCTATAGATAAATGACATATTATCAGCAGATAAATAATTTACAGATATAGATAAATGACATAATATAAGCAGAACAATAACTTACAGCTATAGAGGAATGCCCTGCTAAATGTAAATAAATAACTTGCAGCTGTAAATAAATGACATATTATCTGCAGAGAAATAACTTACATGTATAGATAAATGACATATCTGCCGATAAATAACTTGGAGATACAGATAAATGACATATTATCAGCAGATAAATAACTTACAGCTATAGATAATAAATGCCTTGCTAAATGTAAATAAATAACGTGCAGCTATTGATAAATGACATATTATCTGTGGATAAATAACTTACAGATATAGATAAATGACATATTATCTGCAGATAAATAACTTAGAGAGATATAGATGGATGACATTATCTCCAGATATATAACTTACAGATATAGATAAATGACATATCTGCAGATACATAACTTACAGATATAGATAAATTACATATTATCTGCAGATAAATAACTTACAGATATAAATAAATGACATAGTTGCAGATAAATAACTTACAGATATAAATAAATGACATAGTTGCAGATAAATAACTTGTAGATATATAGATAAATGACATATTATCTGCAGATAAATAACTTTCAGCTATAGATAAATTACATATTATCTGCAGATACATAACTTAAAGATTTAGATAAATGACATATTATCTGCAGATAAATAACTTTCAGCTATAGATAAATGACATATTATCTGCAGATAAATAACTTTCAGCTTTAGATAAATGACATATTATCTGCAGATTCATACCTTAAATATATAGATAAATGACATATTATCTGCAAATACATACCTTAAAGATATAGATAAATGACATATTATCTGTAGATAAATAACTTTCAGCTATAGATAAATGATATATTATCTGTAGATACATATCTTAAAGATATAGATAAATGACATATTATCTGCAGATAAATAACTTACAGCTAATGATACATGACACATTAAATGTAGATACATGTATCTACACAGATAGAAAACAGGATGGGGAGATGGCCAATGTCAAAAAATGATTGAGAAACACTGGTCTAAACAACAGATACTCAAAAACAGTCCAGCCGACTATATTACCCCAAACATCTCTCGTCTCGTCTAAAGTAATCTTCTCCTGGTTCAGCTGAACCATCGGCATCTGATGCCAAATTCCAGACCTTTGTTTACGGCTCCATAAATTATTGAGCAAATTTCGTTGTTCAAGGTAAGTCCCCCGAGCCTCTAATAGCTATCAATTATTTCAGTGGTCTTATTGTTGATAGCAGAACACGATTATCAGAGAGAACTGTGTTGAGTTTCCACATTTCTGAGAACACATATCACAATCTGGCACCCACACGAACTCGAAGTGACAATAAGCCTGTCCAACATCCAGGCAAAAGTGTGACCTACTTTTAAGTAGGTCAGAGCTTCTCAAACTGTTGTGTGTGACGGACTCCAATGGATTGATTTATTGGATTAGGGACCTATACCCTTCTTCTTCTTCTTCTTCTTCGTACGCAGTCAGACAGTAACCATTATTTTTTCGAAAAAAGCGCGGTCATCCTGAGGCTGTCGCCACTGCCATAAAGCTTGTCTTGCAGTTCCACTGGTGATGGCCACATCTGCTCTCTCTGATCCTCGTATGTCGGGCAGTTCTGCAGCAGATGTTCAGGGGTCATTTTGCCGGTTCCGCACGGGCATTCGTCGGTACCACCTATCTTCAATTTGTTGAATAGGTGGTACCTCAGTCTATTGTGGCCAGTGCGAAGTCTGAAGACAACGACCTTCGGTTCAACTGGTAATATGCATCGTTTTTGTTGTAACCAGTATGTTCGGTTTCCCATTTGGTCATGTATCTGGCTTTGATAAGCCGTCATACTAGTATCTGTTTGTGGAAGGCTTGCACCTTCTTTTGCCAGTCTGTCTGCCTCCTCGTTGCCTTGGATGTTGCAGTGTGATGGGACCCACTGTACCACTACCCTTTTTGGTGCGGACTGCTGGCACAGTTGGCAGAGTGCTGCTCTTAAGTCATTAAGCTCAGTGTTTTTCTGGCTTTTTAGCGCTGTGACTACGGCGAGAGCATCTGTAAGCAGGACTATATGACTTTCATTTTCTTTGTGTGTCACCATTTCTTCAACTGCCGCCCTCAGTGCCTCTGCCTCCGATCTGAAATTGCTTGTGTACTTACCAGTAGCGAATGAAAGTGTTATTTGTCTGCCATTTGGTAGGTTCAGGAATGCTCCTGCCCCTCCTAACTGTGTAGTGTTTGTTACAGAACCGTCGGTGTATGCATGGGTCCAGTCCATGCTTGGGTAGCTTTTCGATATAAAGCTTAGGGTAGTATCTCTCCTTTCTTTTTCAGTCTGGCAGTTTTTGTTTCCAATACCTAGTATATTTTCTACCACCTCTGGAAATATGTCCTGCCTCCAGGTAGGTTTTCGTACAGTAGTGATGGGTTTTGGTGTTGTTAGTGCGTTTATGGGATCTTCGTGCATCTTTGCTTTGGCTATTTCTGCAAAGTTTCTCCGCTTTAGTTTCCCATTTCCGAAATTGTTTAGTCTCTTGTGCATTGGATGGTCAGTCAGTCTTCGGAGTTTCTCTGACTGCAGCTGGGCTCTGCAGTCTCTTCTATCGGTCATGGATTGCATTTTTATAATCTTTTCAAGTTCTACAATTTGCGTTGACTTCATGCCACCTGTTATAACTCTCATGGCTTGGTTTTGAAGTTTGCTAACTTTATCGAAGTTCGACTTTGCTGCTGTTGTCCATGCCGCAATGCCATACTCGAGAACTGCTCTCACTCTTCCAGTGTACAGTTTCTTTAGTATGCCTTCGTCTGCTCCCCAGCTTGTGCCAGCAAGTTTCCTCATGATTGCCATTCTTTCTCTGGCTCTCATTCGGTTTCTCTCGATCTGACTTTTCCATGTCATGCGCCGATCAAATGTGACTCCCAGATAGTTTGGGTTGTCGTTTGGCTGCAGGAATTTGCCATTTAGACTTAATTTGGTGTTTTGGGGTTTCTATTGATAGCGAGAATATTGTGCATGTGGTTTTCTCCTCGTTTATTTTGACCAGCCATGAGTTCGCCCACTCTTCCAGCAATGTTAGGGCCTGCTGCATCCGATTTCTTGCTGTGGTGAGATTCTTTTCAGAGGTCCTATACCCAACTGCTTGCTCTTTTTCAATCGTCTTAAATTGTTGTTGTTGTTGTTGATGATGTTGTTATTGCTAATGCCACTCGTACCTTAGTTAGGTACTATTGACGACTTTCTTTGGTGACGAGTTTACAGTGGCTCTCTTCAGATCCAGTGGAGTACTTTAGAAGATGGATCGCGGTCACACTGGATGTAGCGCAATGCGATGTTCCTCACTAGCTCACTACTATGGAGATCACATTGTGCCAATCCCTACCTCGATAATCAGACTACCACGAAACAGGCAGTTTCGTGGGAGAACTAATTGGGTGGGAGGTGGTGTCTTGATCAGCATGTTTCACCTGTCCGTGACTAAGTCTTTTTTTTTTGTGCGTTCGCCTTATTTTTCTATTCACCAAGGTGGTTTACGTTGCACTATGTTTTTATTTCGCGCCTGTTGGCCCAGTGCATCCGACTTCGGCATGCATTTTATGTAAGGGTCTGCTTCCTCCTGCATTTTCTAAGGGTTTGCTTCCCCGGGGTAACAGCCGACGATGCTGTGATGGAGATCGAACCCAGCACCTGCGTGTTGTGAGCCGTGTCACTTAACCACTAGGCCACGCCGTCCCCTAACAAATTCTGATCAGTATGTCTTGGCTGACAGAACGTTAGCCTCCTTTCCACCAAATTGGTATTAAAATGTGTTTATCTGCATGTTCAACTAGCTCTTTAACTCTATTATTATTTAATGGTATCAATTATACTTGTAGAGAAGATACGCAATGGCACAGGCTAAAGTCTATATGCGAGTAGTCACTGACAAGAGGCACCCACTGCGCATGGACATTACAGATATCTAGGGTACAAGAAGCAGAAGAAGAATGTCATCGATGACACACCCAGAGATAACGATTTGTCAGGTAACCACATTAGAGATCGTAAACAAAAGGAAAGCATAGATTCACACTGGAGATAAGATGAAAGACTACTATCTGGTTATTATCACTCTGGGGAGAATATGTACAGGACGCAGTTAAACTTCTTCTTTTGTCCTACTGCTCTTGCCACATGCCGTCGGAGAGTGGTATGATGCGTACATTTCTTGTTATAGCCTAGTGGGAGGCTTATGCTGTCGTTAGGTGTAACTTCCTGAGAGTGTCAGAGACACACTCGATCCATCGACGTCGTGGTCTGCCTCTTACTCGCGGACCAGAGACCTGTATATGATATGCTCTTTATGCAGGTTGGTCATAATGCTTTCTGACTAAATGACCAAACCACTTGATCTGTTGAGAGTCCATGTACTAACTGGGTTTGTCCACACTGTCTGCCTCGACGTGGTGTTGCTGATTCGGCCACGGATTGTCTTCCGGCTGTTCTTCGCACACAGCGCATCTCATAGCTCTGCATTTTACTTTTTTGGGTTTGTAATGAGGACCAAGATTGACATTGGTAACACAATGTAGGAATAAATACTGTATTTATCAGCCTCCTCTCAGTTGAAAGAATCGCTGTAGGGTGTTTCAAAAGCGGTGCAATTTGATAGTTCTGAATTCTGTGTACAATCTCTCTGTCCACTCTGCCGCCATCAGTGAACATACTACCCAGGTATTTGAACTCCAGTACTTGCATGATACCAATGTCACTAAAGTGAAAACTTCTCTGCAATCGTTCACGTGACATCAACTGCCTCTGTCTTGTCTGTGTTGATCTTCATGTCATATTCATTTCAAGCGAAATGGAGAAAGTTCAGGTGGTGATGTAGGTCTTCTCCAACAGTTCTTTGAGGTACTCGTCATGAGGGTGAGTTAACTAGTTAAACAATTAATAATTGAAAATCTCCAGGATTTTTATTCTGCCATCTATACCGAGGGATCTGTGATACACAGTAAGAAAGCCGTTCGGGACTTCTCTGCTGCAGTGAGACGCAGAATAACGTCCGGTATCAGAATGGAGATCAAGGCATATACTTCTGTTCTGATAGGGTTATCTCTGAGAACTTTAATGAGGATGTAATCGTCTCTGACTCTCAATCCTCACTTCAGAGGTTGCATAGTGGATGGCTGTGGCATGAGTGGATAGTGGACAAAGAGGCTTTTAACCTCTGAGAACATGAATGGATCTACAGTCCCGGCCATCCTGTAGTTTACGTGTATGAAGAACACGACAAATGGACCGGCTCTTAGTGCGGAGACATTGGCAATGTATAGAGGCGAACATTTTTTTAAAATTGATCAACGACTGTCTTTTGGAAGAAGGCACACAGTGCAGTCAATGAACCAGCAAGTCACATATGCGCGTCCATCAGAGAGGGGTGACTGGTATGATGAAGCAGACGTGTTCAACTAGATAGATACATGCGTCATCAGTACATGCACCTTTCGTCATTTCATGAGAGGGATTGAGCATCTATGAATCTGCCCGGAATGCAATGACGTCGATCTTTAATGGAACAGAACAATTATAAGCGTTTTTTGTTCCAACAATTTGTAGACATTGTAAGGTAAAGTATAGGGTTGTCCTATAGTAGTTACACTACTGTCGGAGAATGAAGCTGTTAGAGACTTCAATAAAGTAAAGGTTTGTTGTATAGTAGGTACGCTACTGCAAGAGATGAAAGCTGATAGAAACTTTAGAGAAAAAGAACAAGTACAGTACACTACAGTACAGTACAGTAAAGTATAGCATAAGTATAGTATAGTATAGTATAGTATAGTATAGTATAATATAGTATAGTATAGTATAGTATAGTATAATTACAGTATAGTATAGTATAGTATAGTATAGTATAGTATAGTATAGTATAGTATAGTATAGTATAGTATAGTACAGTATAGTATAGTATAGTATATTATAGTATAGTATAGTATAGTATAGCATATAATAGTATAGTATAGTATAGTATAGCATAGTATAGTAGCTCTTTTCAGTCATGACTAACTGTAGCAACCGCTTTCTGTCATGAATGACTATAGTAGCCCCCTTTAGTCATGACTGACTGTAGTAGGCGCCTTTAGTCATGACTGACTGTAATAGCCCCCTTTAGTCATGACTGACTGTAGTAGGCGCCTTTAGTCATGACTGACTGTATTAGCCCCATTTAGTCATGACTGACTGTAGTAGCCCCCTTTAGTCATGACTGACTATAGTAGCCCCCTTTAGTCATAACTGACTGTAGTAGCCCCCTTTAGCCATGACTGATTGTAGAATAATAACGACCTTGGATTAGAAACTTTCTTTCTGAGTTTTAAAAAAAAATGTATGTTTGCTTGTGTCATTGTCGTCTTACCTCACTTCACCTTGTGACGTTATCGTTTGACCTCACCGTGTTGCACCTGATGAGGAGAGGAAGATCCACGATTGCAAATGTCAACCGGCAGGACTCGTGATGATGATGATGATGATGACAATGAAGAACACGACAAAGGAATCTGTTGGCTAGTATTTTCATGCCTTCGTAAAATTGTGCAATTCTAATTGAATACGTTGAAGGCTACGTGGCCTAGGAGGTGAAGCTTCCGTCTCACAATACGCTCATGTCCAATTTGGCAGAGATGGTTTCTTTTTTTTTTGCTCCTTCATGTGCGGAAAGTAATGGCAACCTACCGTACTGCACACTTGCCAAGAAACTTATAACAGCCAAATAGGTGGCGGTTGTAAGAAACGACGTTCTGCAAAGGATATGCTATTTCCTTTTAAGTGAATACGTACTGACCAAGAGCAGCTATATATCAGAAAAGGATAAAACGAATGTTCCTTCCATAGCAGACACTGCTGTAGGGAAGAAGTGTTAGCAGTTTCATTGTACCTTCCAAGGGATGGCGTGGGCTAGTGGTTAAGTGACACGGATCGCAAGCAGAAGGTGCTGGGTTCGATCCCTATCACAGCACCGGCCGTTACCCCGGGGAAGCAAACCGTTAGAAAATGCAGGAGGAAGCAGACCCTTACATAAAATGTATTCTGACGTATGGTGCACTGGGCCGACAGGCGCAAAATAAAAACAACATTGCAACGCACACCGTCTTGGGGATTAGAGAAATAAGGTGATCGCAAAAAATATGTCTGTATAACTTCCTTTCTTCCTTTCTGTCCCTTAAATTAAGCCTTATAACAATTTACAACAAAGACGGAGACAATGACGATCGGCAGAAGAGAGAAAATACGTCTTCTTCTTCTGCGTTTGTTCTCAGTCTCCCGCTACCAAGCCCCAAAACCGGGCTTTCCAAGTAGCAGGATGTAGTCCGGAGAATTGATTGCGTTGTGTCGTGAGTTTACAGTTTGACTGCGATATTTGAACCTTTCGGTCCGACACATCCATCTTTGGCAGCACGCATTTTTGGGGATTTGGGTTAGCCTTCACTCTTCAATTCCTTCTCCTTAACCAAGCTGCTCTGTTGCAGCCTGTTATCCAGGATCACCATGTGGAGGTGTAGAAGGGTATTGGCACCTTTGGCTTGCAGGATCTGACGCTAGCAGTCAGTTATGGGTCACTGACCGTTGCAGCTTGTGCTACAGAAAACTACACCTGCTGTCGACATATCGATACAAGTGAATAGCAGATGATGATGATCAACAATTTACAACTGGGTAAGCTTGAGCGTACTGATATCGGGATGAAACACCTTACCTTGACAGTGAGAAACAATGGCTTTACCGCAAGACTTGTCAGACGATGAAATGATGTAATATACAAAAGAGACATCTTCAACACATCATTATTTCGACACATCCGTCATGGACATTCTCTTAAAACATCAAATGGACATTCTCTTAAAACATCAAATGAACATTCTCTTAAAACATCAAATGAACATTCTCTTAAAACATCAAATGAACATTCTCTTAAAACATCAAATGAACATTCTCTTAAAACATCAAATGAACATTCTCTTAAAACATCAAATGGACATTCTCTTAAAAAAAAAAATGAACATTCTCTTAAAACATAAAATGAACATTCTCTTAAAACATCAAATGAACATTCTCTTAAAACATCAAATGAAAATTCTCTTAAAACATCATATGAACATTCTCTTAAAACATCAAATGAACATTCTCTTAAAACATCAAATGAACATTCTCTTAAAACATCAAATGGACATTCTCTTAAAACATCAAATGAACATTCTCTTAAAACATCAAATGAACATTCTCTTAAAACATCAAATGAACATTCTCTTAAAACATCAAATGAACATTCTCTTAAAAAATCAAATGAAGATGGGCTGGAAGAACCTCCCCAAATTGTTATCCATACAGCGGGAGTAGCCCTCTTCTTGTGAGTTCGCCATATGTTCTGATTATCTGTTTTCTGTCAGTGCAGAAAGGGTACGATAGTTATCATTAAACCAAGACAGACTAGGTCATGTCTGACGTGAACACGATAATATTTCAGATTACATGTCATGACTTTTAGAAGTGCAAGAATGGTTTTCAGAAACTTTCAAATAATAATACTCTTTTCGACAACGTCACCACTTTTTTCTTCATCGTTTCTTTCTTCACAACTTTCTTCTGCAACTTCATTCTTTGTAATTTTCTTCGTCACCACTCTTTGCTCAACTTCATTTGAAACCACTTCCATTCACCACTTCCATTCATCAGTTCCTTTCATCACTTTAATTCACCATTTACATTCACTACTTCCATTCGCCACTTTTTTTCACCACTTCCTTTCATTACCTTCTTTCCCCACTTCCTTTTACCACTTCCTTTCACCACTTCCTTTTACCACTTCCTTTTACCACTTCCTTTCACCACTTCATTTCATCACTTCCTTTCCCCACTTCCTTTTACCACTTCCTTTCACCACTTCCTTTCATCACTTCTTTTCCCCACTTCCTTTCACCACTTCCTTTTACCACTTCCTTTTACCACTTCCTTTCACCACTTCATTTCATCACTTCCTTTCCCCACTTCCTTTTACCACTTCCTTTCACCACTTCCTTTCATCACTTCCTTTCCCCACTTCCTTTTACCACTTCCTTTTACCACTTCCTTTCACCACTTCCTTTCACCACTTCCTTTCCCCACTTCCTTTTACCACTTCCTTTCACCACTTCCTTTCATCACTTCTTTTCCCCACTTCCTTTTACCACTTCCTTTTACCACTTCCTTTTACCACTTCCTTTCACCACTTCCTTTTACCACTTCCTTTCACCACTTCCTTTCATCACTTCCTTTCCCCACTTCCTTTTACCATTTCCTTTCATCACTTCCTTTCATCACTTCCTTTCATCACTTCCTTTCCCCACTTCCTTTTACCACTTCCTTTTACCACTTCCTTTCACCACTTCCTTTCATTACCTTCTTTCCCCACTTCCTTTTACCACTTCCTTTCATCACTTCCTTTTACCACTTCCTTTCCTCGCTTCCTTTCACCACTTCCTTTCACCACTTCCTTTCACCACTTCCTTTCACCACTTCACTTCACCACTTCCTTTCACTACTTCCTTTCACTACTGTTTCTGTTTCTAAGAATCGACATCACTGCACTCCGGGCATACCCATAGGTGCTCATCAAATGGCGTAAAGTAGGGATGCTGATAGTCCATGTAGCTCGCTGGTTGTACACTCTTATGCGCCGTCCTCTCATGCGCCCCACTCCACTCGAATCTCGTTTAATGTCGAAGCTTTGCAGTCGGTGTCCTCATCCAGCAGGCGGTCATTGATTGATTTCAAAATGTCACTTCTATCCATCGCTAATGTGCGCATGATGGGAGCTTGTGAAGCAATGATGTCTGCTCTTTCATTGCCCTGAACCCCGGCATGAGCAGGACAGTAGATCCATGTCAACGCCTGGGGGTTTGAGGTTTCAACAGCTGCTATCCACTCGTACCTAAGCTATCCCTTCTGTACTTTCTGAAGTACAGCTTGCGCGTCTGTCACGATGACTGCCCTTGTTGTAGAAGTCTCAGATATCCATTTCAGTGCTGAGGCCACTACTTTCGTCTCCATTCTCATACTGGAGGTTGTAGACATGTATGCCCTACTGCGCTCAGCAACGACCTCTCCTCTCACTCTAGCCGAGAAACCCCAGTCTGATGTACCACTGCGCACGACCGATCCGTCGGTGCATATGACAGCGTCACTCTCCTGTGTGATCTCAGTTATCAGCTGATTTACCTCGTGCTCTGCTCTCTCGTTGTTCCGTTCTCTGCATTCCTTGCCTAAGGTTATGTTGACTCTCTGGTACTCTATCATTCTATCACCAGTGTGGGTCCATTCTTCCCCTTTGGCTATCGTCTCAGCTGGAGTGACGTGTCCGATTGTTGCCTCAGCCTGTGCCATTCATGACGACCCTCCCTTGATTCTTTATCATTTGATGTCTTAGATACTACTGTGCAGAGTGTGCCGCGTGTCTGTGGTGACACGCATATATGCTTTGACCTGTGTCAGCTTATGTCTGGGTGTCACCGATAACAATCCCAACATGTACCACATAATCACAATCGGGGTATCTCTAGTGCAGCCCAGAACCAGACGCATACCTTCATTCTGGATGCGGTCCAACCTTTCACACTGTGTTCTTGATAGTGTGAGGATGCCTAGTCCGTAATCGACGACAGACAACACGACCTGACGAAATAGGATGGACAGGAGGCGTTGTTCCAAGTCGGCAGCAGCCATGGTCTTGAGTGATCCTAACCCTCTCTTGGATCTTTGTGCGATGTGGTCAACATGGCAGTTACAGGAAAGACTGCGATCAAAAGTCACTCCGAGAAATTTCAACCTGTCGCTCCTGTCAATGGTGCAACCATCAAAAGTGATACCCGAGAGTTCAGCCTTTACTATGGAATTATTCAAAGAGCACCACATCATGCAGGCCTTGTTCGGATTGATCTTGAAGCTTGAGTCGCCACACCACTGTGAGATTGCTTAAAATGTTTCCCGGATGTCTTTGACCAACTCTTGCCTGTCTGAGCCAGTCCTGTGCATTAGGATGTCATCGGCAAATGTCAACGTTCGCCCTGTCCCTGTGGATTGACTATTGGCCACTTTTACTGTGTAAATGTTGAACAGCACCGGTGAGACCAGAGACCCTAGAGGCAGTCCTGGTCGTATTCGCCTCGGTTCTGATGTCCAAGATCCCACGCGCAGCGCAACTGTTCTTTCCATGAGGGCAGCTGATATCCAACTAACCAGCCACGGGCTTAAACCACACTGCTGCAGACATAAAATTAAGGTCTCAACATCTACACGGTTGTATGCGTCTTCCAGGTCAAGTGCCACCGCGACTGTTTCTAACGTAGTTTAATTATATATATCTTTCTATTGAAACTGAGGCAACTTATTTTAGACTAAAGTTATTAAAAGATGATCTCCCTTAGTGCAAAATAAATAGCCGTGAACCAGAAACATCGGACTACATGGGGGAAAAAGGAGGCACCGTCCCCATCACACAAAGACACAACAGGTAAACCACATATCTGGCAAACCACCGGATTTGAAATAGGACACTAACGTATTGTCAGAAAAAAGCGTACTGATCATACATGTTAGCCAAGGTCAGGTAAAATATACTAGCCTAGAGCACTATCTCACCTCCACGCAATTCACCCTGGAAACATGCTGTTTTATGACAGTCTGGTTAACGAGATGGGCGATCGATGTGATCCTCTTAGTAGTGACCGACATGCAAATTAAGCCACGCATAGCACAGCCACCTGGAGTAACCCGGTCCACCTTCATCAGCGCGCACGGGATGCCAGGAAAGCTAGTGCAACCCACAACTTAACGCCCGTACCAGGGCACACAATAGAGTAAATTTACTCCCCATGGACATTGTACAACAACAATCCACCTGATTGCAAGGCAACAAAAGAAGAAGTTAAAGTTTGTGCTAAAAAAAAACGGAAGCTATTTGTATTTACTTGTTCTTTACTTGCTGAGGCAGGGAAAACTAACAAAATCAGTCCTCTCTTGAGAGGACCTCGGTTGTATCCACACTCCTGAATCAACGTATGCAAAGTCTCTACAATTCTTACATTCGACGATTTTCCTTGGTGAACATAGGTGGGTTGTGACGTAACAATGATCGGTCGCCCATCATTTCTTTAGTCAAACTCCTTTGCTGTACACAACAACAGACGAGACGAGTCTGGAGCAGGGGCTACCATCCAATGGACTTCCGTGGCTCACGACAGAGTCCGGGGGAGACGAAGTTGGGACCGGCCGCTACGCTGAGAAACGGATCATCAAGGTCAAGATCTTTACTTGTATTATTTATTTTGTGGACGGATCATCCTCACTTTTAGCTATCCACGCTGTTTTAGCCGTATTACATGAACATAAACCATTATGAGGGGCGCTGATTATCGATGTGGTAGAGCAGCCGCGTTTTAAGGCAAAGGTAGGTGGTTAAACTCTCTCTACCGGCAGCTCTAGGCTGCCCAGCTGTATCCGGGTACCTGGCTGACCGTTAGGGAAGAACTCATAACAACACATGTCAGGGCCAGCGAACGCTAACTGACCAAGAGCCGAATTTGCCTTCAAGGACCGGCCCTGAAAACAGGCTGCACTAGTGTAGTCTGGTAAAGAGAATAGGAAAGACAAACCCGGTACAAAAATGCTATGCTGAAACGGGATGTGTCGGACCAAAAGGCGCAGATAACTCAACCTCTCTGTAACCTACGACACATTGTCCTGTCTAGGTCAAACACCGAAGAATAATAAACTGAAGACATCGGTTATAGAACTTTCAAAACAAGGATTAATGATCTGACACAAAAACGTCCTTGTGAAATGGCATCGGTTTTGTGTAAGCTTTCCCCTGGTCCGTTTGCGCACATGACCGCTGTCTGTTTGCGTACATGACCACTGTCCCGCTTGCGTACATGACAGCTGTCCCGTTTGCGTGCATGACCGCTGTCTGTTTGTGTAAATGACCGCTGTCTGTTTGCGTACATAACCGCTGTCCGTTTGATTACATTTTCATTGTCCGTTTGCGTGGACTTCTATTTCTCATATTTTAACCAACTTCCCCATAACCTAGAGAAATTGTGTACACAGCCTCTCTCCCTGTGACCTGCCAATCTTTCCAATTTTGACGGGTCCCGGACAGGTCATTCAAAAATATTTCCTGAAAAACGAAGTTTGAACAAAGTTTGCTTGTATCGACAGCGAGACCAGCAGCTTCAAATCTCATTCGAAAAGGCACATGCGCTAATTGAATTGGAAAATCACAAACTGAACGAATTAAACGTTAACGATGACGCAGATGAAGAGAACGACATCAACGGGAAATATACGTGATCAAGTGATAACAGCGCAAATGAAAGAATCATCATTTTCATAAACAAATAAATCATCAATAATTTGTTTTAAACCAGATCACGGAAGAAACATCAACATGTTTTAACAATACAATCAAGAAATGACAAAATATACTCCCAAAATATATTTTAGTGTAAATAAAAGCACTACTGAAAAAGTAGCTTTTTATGTATACTTATTTTACACTTCCTAAGGATATTTCTTCCGCTTATTCTATTCGCTTATATCCTGCTTGTGCCTTTCAGCATCATGTTATGAAGAGGTTTCTTGACCGGGCCCTAGTATGGTCTTGTGCCTTTCAGCGTCAGGTTATGAAGAGGTTTCCTGACCCGGCCCTAGTATGTGCGTGTGTCTTTCAGCATTATGTTATGAAGAGGTTTCTTGACCGGGTCCTAGTATGGTCTTGTGCCTTTCAGCGTCAGGTTATGAAGAGGTTTCCTGACCCGGCCCTAGTATGTGCGTGTGTCTTTCAGCATTATGTTATGAAGAGGTTTCTTGACCGGGCCCTAGTATGTGCTTGTTCCTTTCAGCATCAGGTTATGAAGAGGTTTCTTGACCAGGCCCTAGTATGTGCTTCGTACACAGGGAGCTTTACTGCTTCTGTTATTTCTGCAAACCATATTTTGCATGTCTTTGTATGCATTGTATCTGTATAGCATTGCTTTCTAAGGGATACTGATGTCTGACGTGTCCCGTCGCTGAACCATTAGGTTTGTTGACTCTTGTTGATACGTTCTAGCACTGGTGTTGTACCTACTTGATTCCTACTATCTTCGTTTTTTATTATATTTACTTTCTTTTTACTCTAAAGCAAAACAAACGTTCAATATATCTTTGTGATGTGTCTCTGTTTTGGGAAACTTCCAAAACATGGACTAAGAATCTAGCGTAAAAAATATGTCCTTGAAGATGAAACTCTCTGTCCTTGTAGATGAATCTCTCTGTCCTTGTAGATGAAACTCTTTTGATTGACATGTTTGTAATGAAGTATAACCCTGGTATTCTCAGCTAAATATTACCACGACGCATAGAGAGGTCTATTCACATATTCAATTAATGACGGAACGAGAATTTGACAAACCAATCTCAAGCCTTGACAGGTAGATATGTGATAGAAGGAACTAAATATTGGTGAAAGATGGGTGTTGTTGTTGTTGTAGGTTTTGTTTAAAGCCCACAATGAGTATGTTTGCTCTTTTGTGCGCCCTGAAAAGGGCGTTTAGCAACGGGTTGTAGTACCTTCATTAACATCCCGAGTGTGCTGATGAAGGTGGACCGCGGTCCTACAGGCGGTAGTGCTTTGTTTGGTTTATCTTCGTGGCGCTCACTACTACGGGGATCACGTCGATCCATATCTCTTCAGTCAGACTGACCTGAAAACAACTTATTTCAAGGGAACGCTACCTGGAAAACGTCTTCATTAGTATAGTGTGCCTGACCCTGACGTGAGGTCCTGGTCAGCATGTTGTGTCTGACCGGACTAACGGCGTCTCTGTTCTCTAAAGATGGATGTAAAATTTGTTACGACCTTCAGAACGGGTTTTCTAGTTAACCCTACACACTATTTTGTCAGACTTCGTGTGGCGGAGCGGTTAGAGCGGTTGAGTTTCGCGATGGAAAAAAAGTGCTATTTTCAAATTCGCTGTGCAAATGGGTACCTGACGTATGAGTTGGGAAATGTATAAACAGCAAGGAAGGGAACTGGCCTCCTAACCTCATATAGGCTGCCGATTAGTCCATGAAGAGTTATCTTCGTCCCTGACGGCAACTATTAACATGAGACTGACCTTTACCAATTACAGTTTATTCCATTTCACCAACACTAAATATAACTGTGAGCATCCATTATATAAGTGAATGCATTACCTGACCCTGCCTCTGCCACATCATGTTGCAATGCTTTCACCACGATCTGACTAACAAAATGTTACTTGTTCTTGTAGCCGGTTATACTTTGAAAAAAATTGGTATAATCAAATTTATACTTTCAATTGATTAATTTATAAACTTGTATTAAGTCACCCCGAATTTTTCTCTGTTCTAGACACTGTAGACCATTTTCTTAGTCTTTCCTAGTAACTATAATTCTGGAATCCCACGATCATTTTCGAAGCTCTTCTTTGTATTCTTTGTCTATAATAACCACTCCACTCCTGAACACAGTACTCCAATTTAGGTCTCACCAACTATTTATATAGATTATCGCTTCATTGATCGTATGTGTAATATTTCTTTTTGTCATAGTCAATATTACATTCTCTTTTGTTCACTGCCACCTGGACTTGTTCTCGTATCTATTGTAACACCTAGGTGCCTTTCCTTTCGTGTTGTGGAAATTTGATAATATATTAGAATATGCGGTAGTGACTTTCACTGCTTTTGGTATTTTGTGGAAATTGAAAGCATTTACGTCTACATCAAATATACCGATTTTCCACTCCAATGTCAAGTCCTTTCTATTTAAAGGTTCTGTGACGTGGGCAACAAAGAAAAGTTCATCTAGAAAGGTTACAGCTTAGATTAACGAATTATTGCACCGAATTGAGGGAATAAAATGGTATGATAAAGTCACTAACGTAGAACTGTGGAAAAGAACTGGGCACATACCAGTAGGACTAGACACAGAAAAGAGTTGGCTCTGGATAAGACACTTTACGGAAACCAACTTATCGCATTACAATGCAGTCCATGTTCTTGAATCATCAGGGCATGAAAAGTCGAGTAATACCTAAACACTCTTGGAGTAGGGAAGTCGAGACAAACCCAAAACGTGGAAGTAAAGACGGGGAGAAGTTGGTGAGAGGAGAGGGAGGGGGGGGGGAGAAGAAGCTGGAAATAGTACCTCATGACATGAAGACCTTGTTAGTAGTTGTTGATGGTCTATGCTTCACAGTGAGTTGAAAGATTTTGACTGATTGATTGATTGAAAATTCTGTTCAACAAAAAGAATTACCCAGGTGAGACAGTTGGTCTAAAAATAAATAGACTAAAGACACGATGCCTGCTAAACGGTTTCTGTACCTGCGAGGAAATGCAGCTTGGAACTGATTACTTCAAAAATCTAAATTCGTACATCTAGTTGGGCCAAGAAATTATGAACTCCCACGACATGCATAACATCTCACGAAGGTTAGCTGCCGGGTGGTTCAGGTTCAACCGCATCAAGACAGCACTTCAACAGATGAAAAACAATAAACCGAGAACCGTATATGGCTATGGGGTGTGGAACCTACGAAAAAGTGACATGGCGAGGCTCCAAGCAACTCAGCCAGCGATGGAGCGTAGAACACTGTCACTTTGACCACATACTCGTGAGGGGACTTAACCGTGTGACTTCTTACCGTGTCTATTGCAGCGCTGAAGCACCTGCTGACACAGACCACCACTTACTGGTGTCTACGTACTCCATCAGTCAATACGCTCCACTAAGACCAGTGCTAACACCAATGTACAATGTCAGGCGCTTCAAAACTGATCACACTTTAACGGAAGAATACGCCTCGTCAGCAAAAGACCAGTTTGTCACAATAGGCTCGCTCCCCGCCGATCCAGAGTCAGCATGGGCTATCATAAAGAACGTTGTATGCGAGGCTGCCACGATAATTGTAGGCCCAAGAACCGTGAAGCGAAAACCGTGGCTCTCTGACAGTGCTTTCGATATTCTAATACAAAAAACTAAGCCAGACTACGCAACGATTACGCCGCACGCCGGCCGCTAAAAATGTAAGTTCCTGGCACCTGCTATGGCTGACCGGGAGAGTTTCTTCAACGAAATCACCGAAAAAGTTGAAACAGATCTTAGATCCAACGATCTCAGACCTGCATACCAAGCCATCAGGCTCCTCCGCCTTGGAAGCAAGCAGGAAGAGTCTACCAATACCGAGTTTGTCAACAGAGTAGATGGCTCACTATGTTCAACACACGAAGAAGTAGCGGACAGATGGAAGGAGTGCTATACGCAACAATCATCCTCCAGAAACGGCTTCCCCGACCTTGGACTCGGAATGTGTGGATACTCCCACTAACATGGAGATGTGCATCGACTCTCCAACATTGGCATAAGTCTAAACCGCTATACGGGGGTCTAAAAATGGACGCGCTACAGGTCCGGACTATATTCCGCCAGAGCTATTGAAGTACGCCATGGATTCCATCAGCTCCGCTCTTCACCGCCTCTTTTTGCAAGTCTGGAAAACAGGAAACGTCACCGCAGTTTGGCGAGATGGAATAGTAGTTGCCCTATACAAAATCCAGGGAAGCCGTAAGGACTGCAACAACTATGTACCAATCACACTGCTCTCAGTCACAGGCAAGGTATTTGTACATGTGCTGCTGGCCCACCTCAAGCCACTCCTGATCACGTATGTGCTGCTGGCCTGGCTGGACCAACTCAACCCACTCCTGATCACACATGTGCTGCTGTCCCGGCTGGCCCGGCTCAAGCCACCCCTGATCACACATGTGCAGCTGGCCTAGCTCAGTCCACCCATGATCACACATGTGATGCTGGTCCAGCTCAGTCCACTCCTGATCACACATGTGATGCTGGTCCAGCTCAGTCTACCCATGATCACACATGTGCTGCTGGCCCAGCTCAGTCCACTCCTGATAACAAAACGCCGTCCACATCAGTTTGGCTTCACCCCGGGCAGATCAACTGTGGATACCATTCTTGCTCTCTGGCCCCTGGCTGAGCTGCACCATGCATTCAATCGCACCTTCTGCGCAGCGTATGTGGATCTACAGGCTGCATTCGATTCGGTCGATATGTCAGGTCTCTAGAAAACCCTGGAAGGCATCGGGACTTCTGCCCCAGTACTTAACTTTATAAGGGAGTGACACACGAACACCGGTGCCAGAGTCCGCCTAGGTGGCACTCTCTCGGACAGGTTCCCAGCATATTCGGGGATCTGGCAGGGTTTCGTCCTTGCCCCTGACCTTTTCTACCGAACTATCGACTGGATTCTACACTGCCTTGACTCCTACCATCCGGGCATTGTCATGGACCAAACGCGAATCACCGACCTCGCCTATGCTAACGACATAGTCCTAGTCGGCCCAGACATTGCGGTTGTAGAACGGTGTCTCGAGAAACTGGATTTCGAAACACCAAAACCTGGATCTATCAATATCCTAGGCTAAGACGAACATTCAGAACCGTTGCTCTAACAATGGTCCTCAGAACATTGTGGCCCATGGTCACATGGTGAAGTGCAGCAGTAAACTAACATACCTAGGGAGTTCTTTTCCATCCAATGGAGGCAGATCGCCTTACATATTAAGTGGGATTGGGTTTGCTGCTTCCGTCATCAACGACCTTCACCGGGTGAGAAATCAGGGCAGATTCTCTCTCTCTAGAATCCAACATTTGTATTTATCAGATGTGTGTGATTCCTGTCATCATGTATGGTTCAGAAACCTGGAACCTACTTAAACAGGACATATCAAGACTCGATGCCTTTCATTTGCGCAACCAGCGACGCATCCTGGGTATCCAGTGGTTCAATCTCGTCCGTAATGTCGAGGTGTCTGCAAAGACAAGTCTTCCCTCGATCTCGGACACTCATACCCATTGCCGCCTGTCTCTTTTCGGTCACGTGGTTAGATTGGACCACGAAGTACCAGCTCACCAGATAATGTCCAAGTCTGCTATGTGTAACAACGGTCTCCCACGGCTGAGATCTATCAATTTCTGAAGTTCCTGCTGACTGTGTGTGACAAATTGCAGCCTCATCTGCGAAAAGCAAGTCCCTGGAGGTGATCTCCCTTATCTTCGTTCTGGCCGTGAGCCTTGCAAGGTTAAACAGCCTACCATCCTTCGTATGATAACTCTAGCAAAGACTTTGCCTACAACACTTAGCAGAGAGACACCTCGTTAGCTATTACAGTTAGCTATCACCTTTGTTTTTGTATAATGTTACATAATGTGCATCTCTCCCATCGTGATGCACTGTGGCCTGTTTTCAGCACTGACATAAAATCATATACATCGGTTGCAAAAGTGTATCTTCAGAGCGTCTGATCAAATCAGGTGGGATCCCTTCGCTGGCTGATGCTTTGCGATTACCTTATTTTCAGTGCCTCTATTGCCGCACGAACCTCGTCCAATGTGGGATTTATCACTTCATCACTTGTAATCAAATCTCTTTTCTTTGTGTTTGTCTTCATTCATCTCATTACAGTACTCCTTCCGTCTTTCCTTCATTCATCTCATTACAGTACTCCTTCCATCTTTCCTTCATTCATCTCATTACAGTACTCCGTCCATCTTTCCTTCATTCAACTCGCTACAGTACTCCTTCCGTCTTTCCTTCATTCATCTCGCTACAGTACTCCGTCCATCTTTCCTTCATTCATCTCGCTACAGTACTCCTTCCGTCTTTCCTTCATTCATCTCGCTACAGTACTCCTTCCGTCTTTCCTTCATTCATCTCGCTACAGTACTCCTTCCGTCTTTCCTTCATTCATCTCGCTACAGTACTCCTTCCGTCTTTCCTTCATTCATCTCGCTACAGTACTCCGTCCATCTTTCCTTCATTCATCTCGCTACAGTACTCCTTCCATCTTTCCTTCATTCATCTCGCTACAGTACTCCGTCCATCTTTCAAGTATATCTTTGCTCTCTGTCATCTCATTGCCACTTTTGTCGTGTATTACTTGTAGTGAAAGCTTGAATTCTCCAAAAAAGGTTATATGTACGGTAAAGGTAAGGATTATATATGTAAATATATATTAATTTTTTTAAGTGACGGGCCATTGCAAGCGATATTGATAACATCAGACGGTTGTGTCTTAATAATGTGATGTGAGCTGTATTTAGGTTATAGTGAGGAAGAAGGTGCGCTGGTCATTAATCTCATCCGCTTTTCTCGAGTTACCTTGGATCAGTGGCAAGACTATTGGTTGAGACGAATATAGATAATTCGGGATGCAGGCATCTGGTCCTACCTCCAGTGAGACCAGGGGTCGCTTGAAACTTGCGGGATTCGATCGCCCACCGTTTCCGTTCATCACTGTCAGAAGCGAGGGACGTAATCTCTTTGCTACAGCGACCCCTAAATATATATATAGGGTAAGGATTAAACCAACGAATTTATCTATATCGGTAGCATAACATCATCCGATGGGTGCAGCGGTCCAGAATTGTCACGGCGTATCGGATTAGGTGGCTGCGTGGCCTAGGGGTGAAACTCGATCGGTTTTCACAATCCCAACGTTCGGGTTCGCTTCCCACTTGTGTCCAGTTTGGCAGAAACTGGTTTTTTTTTCTCGGGCGAATGCGCCTCCACGTACGAAAAGTAATGGCAACCTACCGTACTGCATACTTGCCAAGAAACTTATAACAGCCAAATAGGTGGCGGTTGTAAGAAGCTACGTTCTGTAAAAGGACATGCTACTTGCTATCGGAATAGCTGCGTCCGCTATGCACGACCTCCGACGTGCGTGGAGCATGATCTCTCTTGGGACACAAACCCGCATCTAAGACCTGTCTGGTCCCAGTCCTGCTTTACGGCTCCGAGTCATGTACATTGCTGAAACATGCCATGTCGAGACTGAAGGCATTTCACATGTGCAAACAGCGACGTATCCTGGGCATACGATGGCATGACTACATCCGCAACGTGGAGGTCTCTGCTAAAACAGGATCCAATCTCAGAAACACTTGACCGGCGCCGAGTTTCTTTGTTCGGTCATGTTGTACGGCTGGACCAGGAAACCCGGCCCACAAGATACTACACAAGTCGTTCCTCAACGGCAAAAGTCTTACCCCGACCGACGGGAGACGGAGAAGAGGACGTCACCAAATAATATGACTCCAGCAAGTAGCAGCCTCCTCCACCGCCCTGGACGAGGCCTGGAACCACGCCACAGCTGTGGGTCATGAATGTGGCCTGGAACCACGCTCCAGCTGTGGGTCATGGATGTGGTCTGGAACCACGCCACAGCTGTGGGTCATGGATGTGGCCGACTTCGCCCTGGACGAGGCCTAGAACCACGCCACAGCTGTGGGTCATGGATGTATCCTGGAACCACGCTCCAGCTGTGGGTCATGGATGTGGCCTGGAACCACGCTCCAGTTGTGGGTCATGGATGTGGCCTGGAACCACGCCACAGATGTGGGTCATGGATGTGACCGACCGACACAACGGGCTTCAGACGCCTAAGGGAAAATTATCATTATTATTATTTAACATAAGATAAATTGAAGATTTATGTGGTAATGTAATGATTTGATGTAATGTAAGGATTATATGTAAGATAAAGGTAGTCCTATAGCAGACATTGTTGTGGTGGATGAAGTGTTACAGACCGCATCATGCACATTTTCAACTTTCTTTCATGTAGTTTGCTTTCTCACTTTCCTTTATTAACTGTAGATGAGATACCGTTTACAGCTGGGTTGACTGTGCTGGTCAATAACAGAAACGCAACCGTGTACCACTGCCGTGGGATGCAAGTTCTAAACCTGCAAACCAGAGCTGTCAAGATCCTTCTACATCTATAAGCTGTGAACCTGGACAGTCTTGAACACAGCAGACTGGCCAAGGAGAAGAGATCGAAGAGAGAAGGCTAACCCAGTACCCAGAAATGTCTGCTGAAGTGGGATGTGTCGGACTGAAATGTGCAAATATAGTAGCCCACCTGTAAACTAAGACACAATGCATGCCGCTACTCTCTGCTACTTGCAGACCATTCCGAGGCTTGGTATAGGGAGTTTAAGAACGAAAGAAGAAGAAGAAGAAGAACATATTTTCCAAGAAAGCTCTGTGTGTGGTAGAATGGGTACGAGAGAAGAGCACCTACTACACTACAAGCATTTAGAGGGTAGAAGTATCGTCGATGCAGGAATTAACTGGATTTATTCCCACTGTGTGCCTCAGCGTGGAATTGCGGATTGTCTTTCCGACCGTACTTCTCACACAGCGCATCTCACAGCTCTGGATCTTACTCTTATGTGTTTCTGTAAGGACCAAGGTTGACATTGGTAGCACAACGTAGCAATGAACGGTATCTTTTAACAGCCTCCTCTTAGTTGAAAAAAGCACTCTAGGGTGTTTCGAAGTCGGTATAATCTGATACTGGACTCGCCTTAGTATGTGCTTCGTACACGGGGAACTTTACTGCTTCTGTTATTTCTGATATCCATCTTTTTCGTGTTAGGCCCTTGGCGTTGTATCCATCGTATATGTATAGCACTGCTTTCTGAGGGATACTATCTGGTGTTTGTTGTGTCACGGGGCCGAACCATTTGGTTTGTTGTCTCGTGATGAGGTCTATCACTGCTGTTGTATCTAATTGTCTTCTAATATCTTCGTGTCTGTTTCTATCCATTATTGTTACTCCACGCATTCTGCGTAGGCATTTCATCTCTTGTTACTATGTTTCTTTTACCTTTGCTTGTCAATGTCCAATTGAGGCACTGACAGCACAATGCGGATTAGAATATCGTGTTATATAGCGTTCCTTTTGTATCCATTGTACCGTGTTTTATTTGTACTTTATTACCTCTGTGTTGGATTTTAGTGTCTCCTTTGCCTTGGTCGAAGCTGATTTCTCGTTTAAAAGATAAAGATCATTCTGGAGCTAATTTGTCGTATGAAGGATAGTTAGTTAGCTAGTTAGTTAGCTAGTTAGTTAGCTAGTTAGTTAGCTAGTTAGTTAGCTAGTTAGTTAGCTAGTTAGTTAGCTAGTTAGTTAGTTAGTTAGCTTGTTAGTTAGCTAGTTAGTTAGCTAGTTAGTTAGCTAGTTAGCTAGTTAGTTAGCTAGTTAGTTAGCTAGTTAGTTAGCTAGTTAGCTAGTTAGTTAGTTAGCTAGTTAGTTAGCTAGTTAGTTAGCTAGTTAGTTAGCTAGTTAGTTAGCTATATAGTTAGCTAGTTAGTTAGCTAGTTAGTTAGCTAGTTAGTTAGCTAGTTAGCTAGTTAGTTAGCTAGTTAGTTAGCTAGTTAGTTAGCTAGTTAGTTAGCTAGTTAGTTAGCTAGTTAGTTAGCTAGTTAGTTAGCTAGTTAGTTAGCTGGTTAGTTAGCTAGTTAGCTAGTTAGTTAGCTAGTTAGTTAGCTAGTTAGTTAGCTAGTTAGCTAGTTAGTTAGTTAGCTAGTTAGTTAGCTAGTTAGTTAGCTAGTTAGTTAGCTAGTTAGTTAGCTAGTTAGTTAGCTAGTTAGTTAGCTGGTTAGTTAGCTAGTTAGCTAGTTAGTTAGCTAGTTAGTTAGCTAGTTAGTTAGCTAGTTAGCTAGCTAGTTAGTTAGCTAGTTAGTTAGCTAGTTAGTTAGCTAGTTAGTTAGCTAGTTAGTTAGCTAGTTAGTTAGTTAGTTAGTTAGTTAGTTGCCCATCGCAGGCGATGATAACAACATCACCCGACGGTTTTTGTCTTTATAATGTTAACTTCCACTGTATTTGGATTAATGAGTAGTAAACTGCGCTGGTCTTTAACCTCACTCTCTGGTCCTGAGCTACCTTGGACCAGTAGCAAGACTATCAGTCGAGACGACTGGAGGTAACTCAGGATGCAGGCATACGGGTCTTATTTTCGTTGAGCGAAGAGATTGTTTAAAACTTGCGGAATTCAATCACCCACCATTTCCGTTCATCGCTTGAGGGGCGAGTACCTTACCTCTCGACTACAATTTAAAGATAAGGATCATAAACCAGAACTGATCTCTCGTATAGAAGATAAGAATCATGACAGAACGGATTTCTCGTCTGAAGGTTAAGAATTATGAATCAGACTGAGGTCTCATATGAACCCGGACCATAAGTTAGAGCCGGTCCCTGGTATGATGGATACGTATCGTGAGTTACAGCTGATTCCTCGCTTGGAGTAAAAAGGACCACACGCCACATCTGATGAAGGATGGTTGTTGTCGACTTTCAGTTGCGGAAGATTCTTGCTGCCAAATAAAATGCCACTAAGGGCGATAATAACTAGTCATTTTGTCAGTGGAAGACGGCACACAACAGGCTCTTGCACCCAGCATATTCTGATCATTAATTTTATTGCATGAATATGTGATGATTAGCATTTAACACCGCGATATGGGTGTTGAAAGATGACATATGTGGCAGTGACATTGAAGATGACATAAAATTGGTGTCACAGATGAGACGTGACTAATATCATGCGTGGATGACAAACGGCTGATGTAATATATTACTCATGATTGACATAATAGATGATATTTACTAGCATAATAGATGACACATGACTGACATCATATATGGTAAGTGACTGACATCATAGTTGGTAAATGACTCATATTATAGATGACATATTATAAATGACATCATAGATGACATATGACTGACATCACAGATAGTATATATATATATATATATATATATATATATATATATATATATATATATATATATATGGATTCCATGGCGAAGTGGTTAAACCGTCGGCCTCCTGATTAGGTGGTGTGGGTTCGACTCTGGACACCGCCATCTTTGTCACGGGTGCTTGATGCTGAGTCACCTGCATCTCGTAGTCGCCCCCTAGTCGTCTTGTCCTTGACTTGCCACAGGAACCTAGCAGCTCGAGTCGAGAGATTGAGGATAGAAAGGAGCGCAGTTAATCCTTGCTAAAAATAAATTATGCCATCATCGTCTACGATGGACCGCGACCTTTGCATTTGCCTGCCTATATATATATATATATATATATATATATATATATATATATATATATATATATATATATATATATATATATAAGCACTGAAATTATTGATTCCCTTTGTCTGATATCGTAGATGACTTGTGCCAGAAAGCATAGATGGTACAAGACTGACATGATAGGTGATATATGATTGATATTATAGATGATACATAACTGACATATTGTATGACTGGCGTCAAAATGACAAGAGCTCAAACTGTCTGATCGATATTTTGTGATGATCCCTGGACATGATGAGATAAGCTTGGCTTGACCAAAGTGGCTATCTCATCTCCTAGGAACAACACTTGATAATATTGCATACTTTTTTTAATGTCGGAGCTGGTCGCTTCAACAGTGGGGTAAAATTTAAGCTAATGACCAGGGACTCTAAGTGGTCGTCCGGTTTGAATTTCTGGGTTCGATTGTCAGTGATGAAGGATCAAAATTGGAGGTGTTGGCCAGAATAGCATGTACAAAAGCGGTGATTGCACGGCTTAACACAATCTGGCAAGATAAACGGTTAGCCATATGCACGACGATCAGATTAATGCGTATATTGGTCCTGTCAATATTCCTTTATGCTTGTGAGACATGGACAATTACAGCCGACTTGCAGCGGAAGATGAGATGTTTCCGTTGAGTTCTAAACGTTGCGTACAAAGGAAATACTAAAACGAATTAAAACAGCAATGTGACCTTTTGAAGACCCCTTGGCAACTGTCAAACGATGGAAACTAGTTTGGTACGGTCACATATCGAGATCAAACGGTCTTTCCGATACGTTCCTGCATGGAAGGGTGCAAAGCGGACGACGAAGAGGTTGTCCCAAAAATAAATGGGGGACAACATGAAAGAATGGACCAATCTCCGACAAAAGGCTGCACAGGCAGCGGCCGATGACAGAGATGGGTGGCGTAGAGTTGTGGGGGTATATTTATGTATGCTCCAACGACATCACGCATAGCTGGCTGCTTGTTTCAGGGCCAGAAAATCACAGCTGACCATGACCATATTTCGGCGGTCCTAGAAGCAGGCTGCACTAATCGCTAGTGTAATCAGGCCAAGGAGTAGAGATCGTAGTGAGAAGGACAAAACGGTACTAAAAAAAGGCAGATGAAATTGGATGTGCCAGACCGAAAGGTGCAGATATCGCAGCCTCGCTGTAAACTACGACACATATGCACAATGCCATTTTCAGAACAAACGCCGAAGAAGAAGAATTTCCAAATGGAATCAGCTCATCCAGGTTATATCACTGTGTAACAGTGCAATCAGCTCATCCAGGTTATATCACTGTGTAACAGTGCAATCAGCTCATCCAGGTTATATCACTGTGTAACAGTGCAATCAGCTCATCCAGGTTATATCACTGTGTAACAGTGCAATCAGCTCATCCAGGTTATATCACTGTGTAACAGTGCAATCAGCTCATCCAGGTTATATCACCGTGTAACAGTGCAATCAGCTCATCCAGGTTATATCACTGTGTAACAGTGCAATCAGCTCATCCAGGTTATATCACTGTGTAACAGTGCAATCAGCTCATCCAGGTTATATCACTGTGTAACAGTGCAATCAGCTCATCCAGGTTATATCACTGTGTAACAGTGCAATCAGCTCATCCAGGTTATATCACTGTGTAACAGTGCAATCAGCTCATCCAGGTTATATCACTGTGTAACAGTGCAATCAGCTCATCCAGGTTATATCACTGTGTAACAGTGCAATCAGCTCATCCAGGTTATATCACTGTGTAACAGTGCAATCAGCTCATCCAGGTTATATCACTGTGTAACAGTGCAATCAGCTCATCCAGGTTATATCACTGTGTAACAGTGCAATCAGCTCATCCAGGTTATATCACTGTGTAACAAAAGCAAGAATAGGACAGTTGCCACAATGAGAACATGTCGAAGGAGGTTACCAGTAAAGCAGTATATACTTCCTGGTGCAGAAGGCTCTCTAACTCGTGACGTTATTCGCAACACGTCATTCGCAAGACAGTTTGGTTTGTAGTAATATTTTAGTTGTGAAAGAAAGCTTTTGGAGCAATATAGTATGTGTGATAAGTGATACAATGGCGGAAGAAGAGCTGATTACACAGCATATTGTGTATGGTACAGAAAAATATTGTAAAGAAAAGCTCTAGAGACTATAACCTGTATGATACAGGAAACATAAGTTTGAAGGAAACCTCTGGAAACAATTCACTGTATATGATAAGGAAACATTGGCGCGAAAATCTCATTTTCTCCAAGATCGGAGAAAGGAGAAGAAGATGAAAAAGAATGTGATGATGTTGAAGAAAATAATTTAAGTTCCAAGCTTCAAGGACAGTTTAAAGACAAGTTGTGCTATCAAAGGGACTCAATAAAGTAAATCCTACAAGGGAACTTAGTTGCGTCGAGGTATTGCCCCCTTATAAAATATAAAACGCTTCATCTCAACATTATCTCTTTGACTGGGATCAATACGCTGAGCAGTGCATGAGCTGCAGCGTCAGCGACCCATAGCTGCTTGCTAGAGTCAGTTACAGCGAACCAGAGCTGCCAAGACCGTTCTGCACTTCCACTCGGTGATCCTGGATAACAGGCTGCAATAGAGCAGACTAAGTAGAAGGAATAGAAGAGTGAAGGCAACCCGGTACTTAAAAATGTCTGCTGAAGTCCGATGTTTTTGACCAAAAGGTGCAAATATAGCAGTCAAGCTGTAAACTACGGCACAGCACATGAACTACATTCTGCTACTTGCAAAGCAAGCCCTTGTCTGGGCTTGATAGCGGGAGATTGAGAACAAACGAAGAAGCTCTCTTTAACTATTTAGTTATACAACTTACGTTGTGTGACAGAGGATATGGTTTGTGTCTACTCGTGTGTGTGTGTGAGACTGTGAGTTGATGTGTGTGTGGGTGTGTATGTGTGTGTGTGAGACTGTGTGTGTGTGTGGGGGGGGGGGGTGGGGTGTATATGTGTGTGTGTATGTCTAGGATAGGAATGGATTTCACCAGCTTGATGCAATTGTAATGTACTTCGGCTGTTCTTTCTCTGGTAAACAAGTATTGTAGATCAACGTCGAGGTCCCACAAATCGCTTATCCAACAATGACGCAATTAACCCTAGTGGCCAGAACAGTTAAACAAGTCGTACGCTGCGTTAATAGATCACAACCTATGCTTCCTTGATTAGTTTTCTCTGATGACGGAGCAAACAGTGCATGAAACGGCATTGGGCAGGCATATTTGTGTCCGGGTTCCAGACCATCGGATGAACCGCTTGTTTGATTTCTGTACTGGGTTGGCTCCCAACGTAAACGCCATCTCTTGTCCGCTTTCGGTAAGGGGGTTTGACTCTGTCTGGACGAAAAGCCACATCTGACAAGGCTGATGTATCGTTAGAGACACCATCTTGTTTCCAGCATACTTTTGGGTAGATGGACTGTGGTGAAATATGTTCGATAACTCCATAGCTTGTCTGAATGCCTCCTGGACCCCTAGATGTGCAGGCTTTGATGCTGCCTGTAATAGGATAGAAACACGACAAATATCAATTGTGCAGAATAATGTCTTTATTGCCTTGTCCTGTTTAGGAACTTGTTTCCTTAAGAATATATTATCTAGCTGTCTTGTGTCCATAAAAATATATTGTTTACTTGTCTCGTTTACATATTGTTTACTTGTGTTTCCTTAAAAATATTTTGTTTACTTGTCGGGTTTCTTTAAGAATATATTGTTTACTTGTCTTGTTTTTTTAAGAATATATTGTCTATGGGTCTTGTTTCCTTAAGAATATACTGTCTATGGGTCTTGTTTTCTTAAGAATATACTGTCTATGGATCTTGTTTCCTTTAGAAAAAAGTATGTCTTCTCGTCTTGTTTCGCTTCATTAAAATTAAATGTCAAATGTAATGAATGACATTATAAGTATAAAATTACAATTAAATCTCCACAGAACCATCTTTCAACTCAGATTGTCCACTAAAGATGTGTCGACTTGTCTTATTGGACACAGTTCCAACTAAGAAATGCTTATTAACCAGAGCAGCCAAGAAGATAAACACAAATCAAATTGGCTGACGCTGGAATGGAATAAGATTCGGAGCAGAATCTACGGCACGTTTCTAGGCACTGCAATTCTTTACCAACTCCACAAAGTTGAATTTGCGGAACTTTTACGAGGCACTTTCAATCTCAATCCAGGTCAGTGCAAAATGTAAGGCACTTCTTGCGGCCCTGAAAATCTCCATTAAGGTCCGTGCAGAATTTAAGGCCTTTGTCAAGGCACGAATATCTCCATCGTCAGAGCAACATTAATAGCACTTCTTCAGGCATTAAAAATCTACACACACTGCGAGGCAGAATCTATATCCTTTCTCTGGGCATTGAAAATCTACACACACTGCGAGGCAGAATCTATATCCCTTCTCAGGAATTTGAAAATCTACACACACTGCGAGGCAGAATCTATATCCCTTCTCAGGGATTTGAAAATCTACACACACTGCGAGACAGAATCTATATCCCTTCTCAAGGCATTGAAAGTCTACACACACTGCGAGGCAGAATCATGACACTTCTTGGGGCATTCAAAATCTACACACACTGCGAGGCAGAATCTATGACACTTCTTGGGGCATTGAGAATCTACACACACTGCGAGGCAGAATCTATATCCCTTCTCAGGACATTGAAAATCTACACACACTGCGAAGCAGAATCTATATCCCTTCTCGGGGCATTGAAAATCTACACACACTACGAGGCAGAATCTATGACACTTCTCGAGGCATTGAAAAAATATCCACCAACTTCGAAGCATAATCTATGACACTTCTTGGGGGTATAAAAAATCTCTACATGCTGCGACGCAGAATCTACGACACTTCTCAGATCCATTGAAAATATCTACCAACTTCGAAGAATAATCTAAGACACTTCTCAGGACATTGACATCTCCAGCAACTTTGAAGCACAATCTAAAGGGCTTAACGGGGCACTGTAATTCTTCACCATAGCAAACTAGCAACCACCGGAGGAGATAGTTATCTTTACTGACTGAATATGGCTACTGAAGTCAGTTCAGAAGAACAGAAACGAATGCATGAGATCAGTTTAAAGCTCCACAATATACACATGACATGCAATGGCTTTATTCCCACTCTGTTTTCATAATGAAGGATGAAGCTGCCGCATTGGTACGGGCTGTAGGAACACAGGAACACCGTCTATGTCAATAACCTCCAGTTTGAGAATGGAGATGGAAGCAATGAATGTGCTGAGATAGATATCTGAGACTTCTTTAACAAGGGCAGTCATCGTGACAGACGCGCAAGACGTACATAAGAAATGGCCTTAGGTATGAGTGGATAGCAGGTGTTAAGGCCTCAAACCTTCTGCGGTTAACGTGGATGTACTGTCCTGCTCATGCTAGGGTTAAGGGTAACTAAAGAGCTGTCATCTTGGCTTCACTAGCTCCCATCATGGACACGTTACTGATGGATAGAAGTGACATTTTGAAATCAATCAATGACCATCTGTTTGATGAGGACACGGCAATAGAGGAAGCAGCAATCCACAGGTTGAAACATTCGACATCAAACGCGGTTCGAACGAACTAAGGCGCATGATAGGACGCAGCAAGAGAGTGTACAACCAGCGAGCTACAGGAATCATCAGCATCCAGACCTTGTGTCATTTGCTCAGAAAAACTGAGCACCTATTGCTATGCTCGAAGTGCAATGACGTCGATTCTTAGAAACAAATAGAGGAGCAATAAAGCTACACATAGCAACAAACATCCATACAAAGAGGCTAACATTCACACTCACGATTCTTAGAAACAGAGGAGCAATAAAGCTACACATAGCAACAAACATCCATACAAAAAGGCTAACATTCACACTCACGATTCTTAGAAACAGAGGAGAAATAAAGCTACACATAGCAACAAACATCCATACGCAAAGACTAACATTAACACTCACCAATTTGCATATGTTCAAGAAAAATGATACGAACACATTTATGGGGACAACATATCTGATAGAACACACTGACTTCATACGTTACGGAATTAAACCTTCCAACATAGCCAGACAGGTATTTACATGGAATCCTCAGAGAAAGAAAAAATGAGGTAGGCCCAAATATACACGAAGAAATTAATCTTAGAAGGAACTAAGATTAAAGGATTACACCAGGAAAGGGACAGAATGAGCAGCCAAGGACCGTGTTTGCTAGCTGGGTGTTGTCAATACCCTGTGAACAAAGATACCCGCCTCGAGGGCAGGAGTTCGCAGGTTCAAATCACGTTGGGGACTGGCCTTTTTTCACGTGGATCTTCTGGTAAAAAGTCCCAAGATCTCTGAGTAGAGAGATCGGACACCCGTGTTCAGTGTCGAGCACGTTAAAAATTCTAAGACAGTTGGAAATCGAAATGAGTAGGGTTAGCGGCCGCTGCCCGGACACATTCAAATTAAAAATCTACCCAAGTTATTTGCACATTTCCCCAGGTGGTATGTTAAGAGCGACTATAGACAGAGCCTAGCTGGCTGGGAGTCTACTTAGCTCTAGTGTTTGAGTTTGATGGACTTCGGTAGAATCCACACTCCAAGAAACTGGTGGTAAACAGAATATGTAGAGTCTTCTAAACCAGTATAAAAACGTTAATGTTTAGTTAAGTATAATTTCACACACAAACTTACCCGGCCCGAAGTTGCACACAACATATCATTTCATACACAAATCTACTCAGCCCAAAGTTGCACACAACATATAATTTCACACACAAACTTACCTGGCCCAAAGTTGCACACAACATATAATTTCACACACAAACTTACTCGGCCCAGCGTTGTAGATCTTCTGAAGCATGTTCATACTTCGCCCGTCCAGGAGAGCACTCTGAGTGACGTGCCATCTCATCCACTCCTTCTTCTCATGACATCTACACACAGCCATGTCGAAGCAGTGATGTAGCGAAACCTGAAGATGCGCTTACAGTAAGCGTTTTATAACCAGCTTACTTATCACTGGAACCAGATACTTTTATCGAATGACTTGTGCCCCTTACCATGTCCAATTGCACAAAACACAATACTATATTCCATTGAGAATTGGTCGACAAAGACATGTGTTTCTGTTCGTCCAAATTTGATCATCAGAAAGTGTTTAATTCACCTGGATTTCTTGAACTTGCTCAAACGTGCTCTCTTTAGTGCACACCTTCTTGTATGTGTGTAATGACACCAGTAGGTCGTAGCTTATTTTGAGGAAAAAAAACCAGACTTGCAACATAACTGGACCCAAATATTTTGAAAACGAATTTTGTATTCGTTTTGCAAAAAGGAAATATTTTAGAGTTTTTCCTCCTGAATCTGTAGTTCTGTACCAAAAGCTTTTTATTTTATATCTTTTTATAGATCCGGAAAATCGTATAAAATCGACTTTCCTTTCAAAGTTAAGATCGTGATGTGTAGCGAAGAAATATTAATTGCAGACGAGATTTTCCTCGGTAAACAAACACTCAGAATATGCTTCAGTTTCGTGATCCCCATAAATATTTGTAACGATTCAAGATCAGCGCCGTTTGTGAATACTCATTGAAAAACCAGAATATTCAAGCAAAGACATTTGAACCACCTTTTGAAAACTGACGATTTGTATCTTTAGTCTTATTTGTGTCGCTTTCGAGATTACGCGATCTTATTGGAATGATTTATGACCCCACTCAGGTCTTCGCAACTGAACGGTTGCGTGTTGGTTAATTTCAAAACTGAGACATCATGACGTTGTTAGTGTTAAATGTACATAAATAGATAGCAATGTTTGATTATGCAGTACTCCATTCCGATTAAAGATTAAATGTCGAGATCTCTCTGTGATTACTTCAGAAATATCAACACGTTTTTGTGATAATTCAAAATGGCCTGAAGGCTTATTGATACTGATTCAAGATTGAGATTTCAAGACATCTTTGTAAGGTTTTAGGACTTAATCTGTACGACGATGGAGATTGGAACTACGATTCAGAGACCACTCAGCGTCGATTCAGACTGAGACCACGAAGTGACGATTCAGACTGAGACCAAGAAGTGACGATTCAGACTGAGACCACCAAGTGCCGATTCAGACTGAGACCACCAAGTGCCGATTCAGAGACCACTCAGCGTCGATTCAGACTGAGACCACCAAGTGACGATTCAGACTGAGACCACCAAGTGACGATTCAGACTGACACCACCAAGTGACGATTCAGAGACCACTCAGCGTCGATTCAGACTGACACCACCAAGTGCCGATTCAGAGACCACTCAGCGTCGATTCAGACTGAGACCACCAAGTGCCGATTCAGAGACCACTCGGCGTCGATTCAGACTGAGACCACGAAGTGACGATTCAGACTGAGGACACCAAGCGACGATTCAGACCGAAACCACGAAGTGAGGATTCAGACACTACCAAGCGACGATTCAGGCTGAGACCACCAAGCGACGATTCAGACTGAGACCACTAAGTGACGATTTAGACTGAGACCACCAAGTGACGATTCAGAGACTACCAAGCGACGATTCAGACTGAGACCACCTATTGACGATTCAGACTGAGACCACCAAGCGACGATTCAGACTGAGACCACCAAGTGACGATTCAGACTGAGACCACTAAGTGACGATTCAGACTGAGACCACCAAGTGCCGATTCAGAGACCACTCAGCGTCGATTCAGACTGAGACCACGAAGTGACGATTCAGAGACCACTCAGCGTCGATTCAGACTGACACCACGAAGTGACGATTCAGAGACCACTCAGCGTCGATTCAGACTGACACCACCAAGTGCCGATTCAGAGACCACTCAGCGTCGATTCAGACTGAGACCACCAAGTGCCGATTCAGAGACCACTCAGCGTCGATTCAGACTGAGACCACCAAGTGACGATTCAGACTGAGACCACCAAGTGACGATTCAGACTGACACCACCAAATGCCGATTCAGAGACCACTCAGCGTCGATTCAGACTGACACCACCAAGTGCCGATTCAGAGACCACTCAGCGTCGATTCAGACTGAGACCACCAAGTGCCGATTCAGAGACCACTCGGCGTCGATTCAGACTGAGACCACGAAGTGACGATTCAGACTGAGGACACCAAGCGACGATTCAGACTGAAACCACGAAGTGAGGATTCAGACACTACCAAGCGACGATTCAGGCTGAGACCACCAAGCGACGATTCAGACTGAGACCACTAAGTGACGATTCAGACTGAGACCACCAAGCGACGATTCAGACTGAGACCACCAAGTGACGATTCAGACTGAGACCACTAAGTGACGATTCAGACTGAGACCACCAAGTGACGATTCAGAGACTACCAAGCGACGATTCCGACTTAGACCACCAAGTGACGATTCAGACTGAGACCACCAAGTGACGATTCAGACTGAGACCACTAAGTGACGATTCAGACTGAGACCACCAAGCGACGATTCAGACTGAGACCACTAAGTGATGATTCAGAGACTACCAAGCAACGATTCAGACTGAGACCACTAAGTGACGATTCAGACTGAGACCACTAAGTGACGATTCAGACTGAGACCACCAAGTGCCGATTCAGAGACCACTCAGCGTCGATTAAGACTGAGACCACGAAGTGACGATTCAGACTGAGACCACCAAGTGCCGATTCAGAGACCACTCAGCGTCGATTCAGACTGAGACCACTCAGCGTCGATTCAGACTGAGACCACCAAGTGACGATTCAGACTGAGACCACAAAGTGCCGATTCAGACTGAGACCACCAAGTGCCGATTCAGAGACCACTCAGCGTCGATTCAGACTGAGACCACGAAGTGACGATTCAGAGACCACTCAGCGTCGATTCAGACTGACACCACCAATTGCCGATTCAGAAACCACTCAGCGTCGATTCAGACTGAGACCACCAAGTGCAGATTCAGACTGAGACCACGAAGTGACGATTCAGACTGAGACCACCAAGCGACGATTCAGACTGAGACCACGAAGTGACGACTCAGAGACCACTCAGCGTCGATTCAGACTGACACCACCAAGTGCCGATTCAGAGACCACTCAGCGTCGATTCAGACTGAGACCACCAAGTGCCGATTCAGAGACCACTCAGCGTCGATTCAGACTGAGACCACCAAGTGACGATTCAGACTAAGACCACCAAATGACGATTCAGACTGAGACCACGAAGTGACGATTCAGACTGAGAACACCAAGCGACGATTCAGACTGAAACCACGAAGTGAGGATTCAGAGACTACCAAGCGACGATTCAGGCTGAGATCACCAAGCGACGATTCAGACTGATACCACTAAGTGACGATTTAGACTGAGACCACCAAGTGACGATTCAGACTGAGACCACTAAGTGACGATTCAGACTGAGACCACCAAGTGACGATTCAGACTGAGACCACTAAGTGACGATTCAGACTGAGACCACCAAGTGACGATTCAGAGACTACCAATCGATGATTCAGACTTAGACCACCAAGTGACGATTCAGACTGAGACCACCAAGTGACGATTCAGACTGAGACCACTAAGTGACGATTCAGACTGAGACCACCAAGCGACGATTCAGACTGAGACCACCAAGTGACGATTCAGAGACTACCAAGCGACGATTCAGACTGCGACCACTAAGTGACGATTCAGACTGAGACCACTAAGTGACGATTCAGACTGAGACCACCAAGTGACGATTCAGACTGAAACCACGAAGTGACGATTCAGACTGAGACCACCAAGTGACGATTCAGACTGAGACCACCAAGCAACGATTCAGACTGAGACCACAAATTGACGATTCAGAGACTGTCAAGCAACGATTCAGACTGAGATCACCAAGCGACGATTCAGAGATCACCAAGCGACGATTCAGAGATCACCAAGCAACGATTCAGAGATCACCAAGCGATAACTCAGAGATCACCAAGCAACGATTCAGAGATCACCAAGCGATAACTCAGAGATCACCAAGCAACGATTCAGACTGAGATCACCAAGCGACGATTCAGAGATCACCAAGCGATAACTCAGAGATCACCAAGCGACGAATCAGACTGAGACCACCAAACGATGATTACATCTGAGAGAACCGATCTACGACTTAGTCTCAGACCAGTTTTTGAAAGTTCAAATCAAGATTCTAAATTCCAAATCTAATGTACTTCCTCAAGACCTAAACTTGAATGCATCTTAATGACGACCACAGAAAATAACCACAAGCTCTCAGAGAGATCTCAAGGATCAACGTGCACCTATTTGCTACGTTTTGTTATATAGACCATACTATTTTTTAACCGACACCTCAAATGAATCTAGTCACAACCCTATACCAGAGACCACCCTGGTATTAATCAAAACGATGTCTTCAGAATCTTTTGTAATCATTGAAGAATAAGTCCTCCCAGTTATGATCTAAGACCTTTTTATGATCACTTCAGATATTTTTGTGAAATGCACAGCGAAATACACGAAGCTGTTTGGAATGGCCTTTAAGAACAAATTTAGATTCAAGACCTCCCTATGGTTGTTCAGAACAAATCCTTGAGAATATATTTGTACCGCGTCAAGATTAAGACCACACAGTTGTGCTCTGAGACTTTCAGACCTCGATTTATTATTGACGTGTGATCTGCACAACCTCGGTCCGAGAAAACACCAAGCTGTTTATCAAATTTCAATCCAATAATTATTCAACAGTAATACATCACTGTGATACGAGGCTTTGCTTGCGTTGATTTATGATTGGGTTGTAATGTTAACAACAATTTATTAAGAAGGCACTAAGCTGTTTAGCGCGTTTCTATGCACAACCTAGTGATAGATGGTGATTGAACAGTGCTTTGGTCTAGTATGACCCTTCGCTTCTGCAGAAATTCTGGGGCACTCTATGCGAGCGCTCCCTCTTTCTTATCTGGGCCTTAAGCTGCTTGGAGTTGTTGTTGAGCTCAGACGGGGTGTCATCTGTGTCTATGTTTCTGCCGAGAGCAGATTCAAGCCCGCTGAGAAGCCAGTACACTAGGATTGTTGCTGTTATCAGCATGGCAGAAATCTCGTCTTTCAGATTACTGTCTCCAGGACGGACGAAATCAGCTAGTTCGATCTACTTTCAGAATAATCTGTAGAGACTTGTCTTAGAGGACCACCAAAAGCAACCTGCGTTTAGAAAGGTCAGATCATCGATAATGTATTTGTGTTTAAAACAAGCAATGCGTAAAATAAAAACAGTCTATGTATCTTGGAGCAATGGTTCCCAAACTTTTCTATGAAGTAACCATCTGAAACTTGTAATAACAGGGGGCTGAGTGGTCTCGAGGTAAGACGTCGGCCTCGGTTACTGGAGGTCCGGGTTCAAATCACGGTGGAGACCAGGATTTTTTCCACGTGGACTTTCTGGTATTTTCTCTGATCTCTGGGTAGTAGAGATTGGACACCCGTGTGCAGTGTCGCACACGTTAAAAATTCCTCAGCTGTTTGAAAAAAGTGTAGGCGTTACGCCGCTGTACCGGCAAAATTCTAAATTATGTTACAAATCTGACCAATCAATTACGAGATCCACGCCGGTGCTTCGGGAGTTCGTGGCTGACATTCTCCAAATATATGGAGAAGAGCAAAGAACATTGGTTAAACCGCGTGCAATGACGTTGATTCTTCGACTAAACTAAACTAAACTAAAATAAACTGAACTAAATTAAACTAAACTAAACTACACTACACTACAATACACTACACTAAACTAAACTATACTAAACTAAACTAAAAACTAGACACAGTTCAAATTGCAACATATGCCCACACTGCTAGTTCTCTTCTCAATGTATTTCTAATTTATAAAAGGTGTTGCATTTGACAAAAGTGAAAAGCAAAAAAAGAAACAGCAACATATGTTTATGCAGTTTCCGTATGGTAAATATTTATATACATGAAGTTAACAACTATTTAAATAGTTCACTTCGTAGACCCAACATCCCGGCTTGCAATCTTTCTTAACAGACCACAGAGCCGATACATGAGGCTTAAATTATGACCATGGAGAGGAAGATTAACTTCTGGTGAGGCACAACATACTAATCAGACATGTTAGTCGGAGTAAAGCAAAATATTCTGACCAAGACCCTCAACTCGGGTTTTTCGAAGCCGCCCTGGAAACGGGCTATTTTCATGGCAGCCTAGCAAACGAGGTGAGGGATCGACGTGATTCACGTAGTAGGGAGCGACACGCAGATGAAGCCAAGCATAGCGCAACCGCCTGGAGGAGTCTGGCATCAGCACGCTCGGGATATGAGGAAAGATTCTGCAACCCGCCATCATGTTACGTCCTTTTCAGGGCGCATAAAAGAGTAAACCTACTCATTGTGGGCATTCGCAAACAAACAAACACAACTATTTCCACACTTAAATATGAATATCTCAACAACAGCGTTTCCTGAATGTATAAATGAACAACAGCGGTTCATGAATGTATAAATCAATAACAGCGGTTCCTGAATGTATAAATGTACCTACACACTTCCAACAAGGAGTTTTATATTTCAAAAACATGTGCCCAAAAGCCTAAATATTTAGAAGGGTAAAAAAATTAAATAAAGTAAAATAATGTTCTCTGCAGAACATCGCTTCTTACAACCGTCAACCTATTTGACTGTTACAAATTTCTTGACAGGTGTGCTGTACGGTAGGTTGCATTACTTTTTGTACGTGAAGTAGCGATCGCACCAATAAAATTAGCGTGTCTACCAAACACGACACAGTAGGATTAGAACCGGCTGCTTTGGGATTGTGAAAATGGACGTTATCATCCTCTAGGCAACACTGACTCCATTCGGGAGGGAGTCTATGTTGATCACCACAGAACATGTCGCGAACAGCAACATAACTGTTAACCAACCACCGCTAGACTGTTCGGGGACGATATATCGGGAAAACCATGTGTGTTAAAAACACGTAAGCACCTGCACGTTCTCCTTTATGTAATACTAATGAGTAGACTTCCAAACACGAATCCCAAAGGCATAGTCCCTGGCAAAGGAAAAAGAGACCTCCTGGACGGATGATGTTCGAAAGTGGACAGGTAAAATCTCGAAAGAGGCCGAGGTGATGGCATTGGACAGACAGAAGTGGCGACGAATGGTTTATTAGGCAGTAGCAAGATAGGATGGCCCTACGACCTCTTACAATTATATGACAGACTGGATAAGAGATTGTGTGTATCAATTTTTTTTTGGTTTGCCTTGTTTTATTTTTCCAGAGCCATGTAATAGAAAGGACTACATTGCAGTAATCGAAGATTGGTACTGCTATGGCCTTTTTTTTTCTTTATTACTTTCGTTTGCCTTATTTCTCAATTCTCCAAATTCGATGTGCTTTGCACTACGGTTTTTATTTTGCGCCTGTCAGCCCGGTGCATCAGACGTCGGCATAGATTTTGTGTAAGAGCCTGCTTCCTCCTGCATGTTCTTAAAGTTTGAGTCCCCGGGGTAAACAACTTGTGCTGTGACTCGGATCGAACCCAACACCTTCGAATTGTGAGCCGTGTCACTTAACCACTGACCACGCCGTTCCCCTTTTTAAAGTCTTATTTCGATAAAAGGGTTATTATGTTCTGATATAAATCTAAGAAATATATTCCTTGAAAGAGCGGTTCAACAGCTGAATCGTGCATAAGCTGCAGCGGTCAGTGACGCAAAGTTGATTGATAGCTTCAGGATCAGCGAATCATAGCTGACAAGACCTTTCTACACTTTCACGTCCACGCAAGGATCCTAGATAACAGGCTGTAAAAGAGCAGGATGGCTAAGAAGAGATCGAAGAGTTTAAACTAACAAGGTACTCAAAAATGCCTGCTGTAGTCGGATGTGTCGGACCGAAAGGTGCAAACATCCCGGTTACTTGTAAAGCCCATTACAGGGCTTGGTAGCGGGAGATTGAGAAGGTGCAGGGCTTGGTAGCGGGAGATTGAGAACGTTCAGGGCTTGTTAGCGGGAAATTGAGAACGTTCAGGGCTTGGTAGCGGGAGTTTGAGAACGTTCAGGGCTTGGTAGCGGGAGTTTGAGAACGTTCAGGGCTTGGTAGCGGGAGTTTGAGAACGTTCAGGGTTTGGTAGCGGGAGTTTGAGAGCGTTAAGGGCTTGGTAGCGGGAGATTGAGAACGTGCAGGGCTTGGTAACGGGAGATTGAGAACGTTCAGGGCTTGTTAGCGGGAAATTGAGAACGTTCAGGGCTTGGTAGCGGGAGTTTGAGAACGTTCAGGGCTTGGTAGCGGGAGTTTGAGAACGTTCAGGGCTTGGTAGCGGGAGTTTGAGAACGTTCAGGGCTATGTAGCAGGAGGTTGAGAACGAACGGAGAAAAAGGAGAAGAAATAACCAAACAACCTATATGTGAGAAAGGCTACAATAAATATCCAAAGTTCTTTATCTTCCACGTTGATGGTAAAATCCAAAAGACTTTTTCTTGTCCATCTCAATATGCTATTCTCCACCTATTAGCATTCACTTCCTCTTACGCGTTTCTGAACACTATTCCTTCCTTTTTGGTTTACCTCTTATTGTAACAGTGCCTTCCCGATATTGGAGAACCTTCTTTCGTACATCGGGACTCTCCACATGTAAGCCTACATTGACTTGGTTGGAAAGCGTTCTACCATTAATGGGGTCTCTCCACATGCAAATCTACCTTGCCGAGGTTGGAGAGCCTTCTACCCTACATGGGGTTTCTCCGCGTGTAATCCTACCTTACTGAGATTGGAGAGTCTTATATCCTATACATGGTACCTCTCCACACATCAGCTTACCTTGATGAGGTTGGAACGTCTTCTACCCTACATGGAGTACCTCTCCACATGCAAGCTTGCCTTGATGAGGCTAGACAGTCTTCTACTCTACATACGGGTTTTCTCTACATACATGTAAGCCCACGTTGGCGAGGTTGGAAAGCCTTCTACTCTACATGGGGCAGCTCTCCAATGCAAACATGTCCTTGGAAAGAGGCCAGACTAAATAGTGATCAACAGTTTCATTCTTTGCATGTCGTAAGATTTGACCACAGAAGGTTGTGCGTATGGATGGCAACCTCGCCATGTAAATCCCACTGCTACAAAACCACAGCAAATGACTAGAATAAAGCTTCTCATATACGCTAGTTAAATGGTAAAAGGAGATAACACAGCAAAGGATTCTCCTAAACGCTGGTTAGATGGTGAAGGGATATAACACAGCAAAGGTTCCTCCTAAACGCTGGTTAGATGGTGAAGGGCAATAACACAGCAAAGGTTCCTCCTAATCGCTGGTTAAAATGGTGAAGAGAGATAACACAGCAAAGGCTTCTCTTAAGCGATGGTTAAATGGTGAAGGGAGATAACACAGCAAAGGTTCTTCCTAAACGCTGGTTAGATGGTGAAGGGAGAAAACACAGCATAGGCTTCTCCTAAACGCTGGTTAGATGGTGAAGGCAGAAAACACAGCATAGGCTTCTCCTAAACGATGGTTAAATGGTGACGGGAGATAACACAGCAAAGGCTTCCCTTTTACGCTGGTTAGATGAACAACAAACTGCTTCATTTTAAAATGTAAACGATATCACACAGATATTTACGTTGCACTGTTTTGTTAAGCCTGTGGCCCAGTGCATCCGATTTCAACAGACGTTTATGTAGAGTTGACCTGCTTAGTCATTGGCTGTCCCCAGCCCAACTGTGAAACAGCAATTGTTTGAGGTCAGAATTGCCTTTCTTAGGAAAGTTGTCTTGCGGAACTTTCGAATCTTCTCTACCCGGAATTTGTTCAGGTTTTCCATCCATTAGGTGTGCTATCAACCAGTCCTGTCATGCTCCTACTCCCAAGATTTGCTGCTTGGTTTTTCCCCTGCGTTTGTTCGCGTAGTTTAGCCAGCCAGTCAAATTTGTTTACGGGGGGGGGGGGGGTGTTTGCATTTGTAGCCATACGTTAATTAGACAGGAGTAGGGGAACCACATGGGGTTCAGACTACCCTATGGTGCTGTGAAGTGACTGCGTCTCGCCGAGAGGTACTATCCTTTAAACACTCCTGCACTACCCACCCCCTTCCGATTTTATGGGTCTAGGTGGTTAGCATTGATCCAACCTAGTATACTCTATGTGAGTTGTCCATTTCGAGTTTGATCTTTCCCCCTTAATCTGTCCAGCCAGCTTAGGCGATCCGTCTGGAACCTTTCGTCTCCCCTGGCATAGCTCTTGGGAAGATTAGAACACGCAAGCTCTCTCACCACCTGAAGGTAACGAAATCGAAAAGACAAGACATACACAACACAAAAAAGTTCACTTACTCTTAAAATTGATATCAAAGTAACTTCGTCTATCGCAGCTCCTCCTTGTGCAGAAAATGCATCTAGACAAAAGCAATGAAGCCAAATCGTTTAAGTTGAGAGTCTAAGTCGTTGTGATATGGGTACGAAAAGAACGCCTACCGACTACCAAGAGGGTAAGCAAAGTGGGGCTCCGGTTTGGATGTCACTTCTTGGTCTCCGCAAATCACTTTGAGAATTATCGACTCTTCGAATCTCGTGTCTGGTTCCTAGATTTGATCCGAACAGAGACGTGCAGATAGTGCTTACAATTTCGTATACCAAAATAGTAAACGTGATTAGCATGCTACCATATTATACAGACAATGACAATGTCACTATAGAATTAGAGCAGGATAATGTGTTATGTTATGCTCTCAACTGCTGAAGATTTAGTCAGCCATTTTGTTTCCAGCAAGACACTGCCGAGATTTGACGTCACTGGCGCGTCATCCAACACACACACGGTACAAATTGGTGCGGAACGATGAGATTTTTATGCCGGATAAGGGTGTATGAGTGATTAGTACCCGGGTGGTTTGCCGGACAAGAATAACACCACTGCCCCACAGAGAGCGTGTCGTAAGAGGCGACAGGAAAGACAAAATTAATGACCAACAACGCCGAGGGCTTCAACAGCAGGATAAAAGCTAATGGTCAGGAACTCGAAGTGGTTGACCGTTTTAAATATCTTTGGTCGATTGTCAGTGATGAAGGATCAAAATGTGAGGTGTTGGCCAGAATAGCACAGACAATAGCGGCGCTTGCACGGCTTAACAAAATCTGGCAAGATAAACGGTTAGCACTGTGCACGAAAATCAGATTAATGCATACACTGGTCCTGTCAATATTCCTCTATGCTTGTGAGACATGGACAGTTACAGCTAACCTTCAACCATGGATACAGGCCTTGGAGATGTGATGTAAGCCTTTAAAACGTCACGTACAAAGATCGAGTTACAAATGAGGAAACACTTGATAGAATTACAACAGCAATAGGGTTTTTTGAAGACCTCTTGGCAACTGTCAAAAGAAGGAAACTCTCTTGGTATGGTCAAATATCGAGATCAAATGGTCTTGCAAATACGATCCTCTACGGAAAGGTGCAAGGCAGACGACAAAGAGGCCGTCCCAAAAAGAGGTGGGAGGAAAACATAAAAGAATGGACCAATCTCCGACCAGAAGAGGCACGGGCAGCGGCCGCTGACAGAGAAGGGTGGCGTGGGGTTGATAGGATGTCTGCATGTGTGTCCCAACGACCTCACCGGTTACGGCATGACCTGACCTGATCTAAAGAGGCAACTAACTGTGTGACATGGCATAACACCAGAAATGTTCAGTGGTTTGTTTAGAGCAGCATAGATGCCGCTCAACAGGCTGCTGGTCAACTTTGCTCTAGTGTTTGAGTCTATAAATATGGACTCGTACATAGGTTAACAACCCTCCGCGGCAGTTGACCCAACGCTGCGGAGTAAAAAGCTGCTCGAACTTAGCTCGCTATGCAGGAAGTCCTCCTCCTGGCTAAATTCAAGGCATGCCAGAGCTGGGACCTGCAAAGGGGCATCCCCCTCTGTAGAAGTACAGGTCGACTAAGACTAAGAAATAAGTTTCACACAAGCATTGTGGTATCCAGTCCACAATAGGATTGCGAAGCGGGGGGTAGGGGAGGAGTGTGTAAGGGATAGCACCTCACGGCAAGAGGCAGTCACTTTCTAGGGCAGGAGCGTGTAAGGGATAGCACCTCACGGCAAGAGGCAGTCACTTTTTAGGGCATGAGCGTGTAGGGGAAAGCACTTCACGGCAAAAGGTAGTCACTTTCTAGGGCAGGAGCGTGTAAGGGAAAGTACCTCACGGCAAGAGGCAGTCACTTTCTAGGGCAGGAGTGTGTAAGGGAAAGCACCTCATGACAAGAGGCAGTCACTTTCTAGGGCAGGAGTGTGTAAGGGAAAGTACCTCACGGCAAGAGGCAGTCATTTTCTAGGGCAGGAGCGTGTAAGGGAAAGTACCTCACGGCAAGAGGCAGTCACTTTCTAGGACAGGAGTGTGTAAGGGAAAGCACCTCCCGGCAAGAGGCAGTCACTTTCTAGGGCAGGAGTGTGTAAGAGAAAGCACCTCACGGCAAGAGGCAGTCACTTCCTTGCAAAAAAAGATGGTCTGGACCCGACTTGGTTCCTCCACTCCCGCCTAACTCGCGTATGGCTCCTAGAGTCTGCTAACAAACATCAACGTCACCTCCCGGGCAACGGATTTGACTGGCCGGCTAAACTACGTATGCAATCACGGAGGAAAACCAGGGCGCAAATCCTATCATTGCAGGGGAGGAGCACAACACACCTGACTGACACGGGCACAGCGAGATGGATCATTTGATGAAAGCCCGGATAGGGAAGATCCGACAGTTGTGTAAGACAGCTTTCCTAGGGGAGACAACTCTGAACCCAAACAACTGCTGCCCTGCAGGCAGGCTAAGAACAGCCAAAGGCTAGGGAGGCGGCCCCGAACAAATGCATGCTGAAGTCGGATGCACTGGGCTACGGCGCTTAACACAGTGCAACGCAGTCCGTTTAATGATGACGGACACCAAAATGACGCAACGAGATGGTGCTCGACCCAAGGAGTCCCGCCAGGTGGGAAAAGTGCCGGACCCCCCGCCAGGTGGGAAGAGTGCCGGACCCCCCGCCAGGTGGGAAGAGTGCCGGACCCCCAAATGCTACTTTCGGTCCCCTACCTCCGTGCTGTAGAGCCAGGGCACGGACAGTAAGGGAAACCACTACTGGTCCAATGTATACCGACAAAAAGAAGTAGCATTTGGCAACATACAGTATCCTTCCACGAGGAGCTGTACTGAAGCGTACAGAGCCTTGAGTCGACTGCTGCCTTCGCTAAAGTCATTGAAGTTGTGGTATGAAGATGAACGAGGAAGAAGAAGAAGAAGGATTGTCAAGCCAAGTGATGCGTAAGAAAGGCTACAAACGAATGTCTTTAACCAGCAGGGCATCATTGATGCCACCAACATCCACATAAAGCAGACATGTTGACAGAAGCGGTAATCAAACCTCTTACCAGTTTCACCGAGACGATATACTTAACGTAACGTCTTTATGCTGATTTAGAATACTCTGCAGAGTCTGTATACAATCAGTTTCTTTTACATTCACTTGATCTAAAAAAAAACTATGCGCATCCAAAATATTCTTGAATGCTTTAATTGTCTCTGCCTCCGCTAGTTCCTGTGGCAATGCATTCCAAGCAGTGACTACTCTCTGACTAAAAAAATATTTTCTTATATCTAATCTGCATCTTTCTTTATTTAATTTGTAGCTGTCCACTCTTTTTCGTGTAGGCGACTGTATTTGGAAAAAAAATTGTTATAGTCTAATTGATCATTTAAGTTGATTATCTTATAAACCTGTATTGTCACCTCGAATTCTTCTCTTTTATAGACACTGTATACCGTTGTTTCTGTCTTTTCTAGTAACTGTAATTTTGGAATCCTACTATCAGTTTTGTCGCTCTTTTTTGTATCGTTTCCAGCATGGTTTTTCTCCTCTACGATAAGGACTACACAACTGAACACAGTACTTCAATCTAGGTCTAAAGTAAAGTAAAGTGACCTATAGCATTACTGCCGTAGGGGTGTGAGATGTTAGCGGTAACCATCTCCTCTCTCTCGCCGATTTTACTTCCCGGACTGAATCGGTACCCATTTAATGATGGGTCGACCCGGGAAGCCGTTGCGGTCTTAAAAAAACACTTCCGCCTCAACTGGGGAATGAGTCCAGGACCATTCGGATGCGAAGCCATCGCACTAACCACTGCGCTACGAGACCTCCAATCTAGGTCTAACTAATGCTTTATTCAGTTTGATAAGTAAATATGAAATCTACTTTATTCAGTACAAGCGATTCTCTATACTAAAACATGTTTTGTTGTTGAGGCTGCAGGAGTAAAATTAAGAGTAATTTAGCATCGGTCAAAATTTGAAGGGACACAAACCAAAAGAATATATCTTTAAATAGAATACGCAGTTATATCCCCTGGTTGGATATCGAATGGCGTGAACAAAGTTTAATTAGGAATTCACCAAATGTGTTGGCATTTTTTTTAAATTTTTTGTTTTGGTATGTCATTCGTGGTTTAGTCAAATATTTTAGCTATATACATATCGCACTAGTAGATGATGTGTATACAGTTTCAACTCTCTAGGTTATGGGGAAGTTTGTTAAAATAGGAGAAATAGAAGTTGACGCAAACAGACAACAGCCATGTTAAATAAAAGATTGTAAAAAATAATAATATTCAGAGCATTTAAGATTTCAGCTTGAGAAATGCTGACCAGGATTCTTGGAACCATCATACGGGTGATATTCCTATAGGTGTTCAGTTTTCCGTTCAAGCAGCGAATCGCATATATTTTCCCAGAGTCACAGTCAGGTGTTGATTTCATGTTCTTCATCTCTTTCTCCCCTCTTCTCTTTCTCCCCTCGTCTCTTTCTCCCCTCGTCTCTAGTCACTCCCAAATCTATCATCCTCTGCACATACGCATTTTCCCGACCTTCTGTATCCTCATCATTCTGTAGAGTGTCCATAACTGCCCTGATAAACTCAAACATGTCTCTCGTCATCACGACGTTTTTTACCGCCTCTCGTCCGACCACTGCATCAGCTCTTTCGTCGCCCCAAACGACTGCATGTTTTGGACAGTAGATCACATTGTACACTAGATTTACTTAGAAGAGAGGCCAACTACCTATTTAGCATCCACCTTTATATCTTACGAAGCATTTCCGACGAGTCTGGCTGTATCACTGCGTGTGTCACCGGTTGCGTCACCAAATCAAGTTATGGCCGCTGTTACCGCCTAAATCTCCGTCCTCATACCAAATGTGGTAGTGGAGTAGGCAGCTATCTCTCCACCACCTCTCTGCCATTGTGATAGCCGACAAAACACTAACAGCACCTGTTTGCTGACCTTTTGATTGAATCACATCGATTAGAATCCAAGATAAAACATCAATGAGATTTTCATCTTGAAATTAAACATATCTTTACTCTTGTTTTGCAAGGCTTTTGTTAAACGTTTTACTTTTCCGGATTCTACGCGAAGATACGCTCTTTTCAACCTCGAACCTTAGTCTTTTAGATTATAAAAGAATGTATTGTCGTTTGCATGAATGCACGTGTGTATCTGTTTGTGAGTGTTCCAATATTGCGACTTTGCAGTACAGTAATTTTGCCAAACCTTTTTTGTAGAGAAATGGCCCCTGAAATTCTCAATCAAACTGAACACAAAGTGATTACTCTTAATAATTACCGTATCATCCACCATAGAAAAACAGTTATTTCCTGGTTATCAAACTGGACCAAATATTTGCTAACTGTTTATACACCCCCTACCTTAGCAGTGAAAAGGGAATACCTAACCATTACTTAATCAACTTCTAGTCACCGACCGAAACAATTTGTATCTTATTTGTGGCCAGGGTGTCCAAATGTTTCGCCAAGGTCAGAAACAGAGGATGTTTGGTGTACACAGTTCAACAGATGGATGGATTAGGCCGGAAAGGGGAAGGAGGCACATTCGTAAGAAATTTTTCTCTTCGCTTAGTCTGTGCCTTTCAGCACCATGTTATGAAGAGATCTCTAGAACGAACCCAAATGTGTGTCTCGTGCACAGTGACATTCACCGCTTCGGATATTTCAGTAAAACACCTTTTTTCGTGGTCGGTGTTTGGCCTTGAATCCGTTGTATATAAATATAACTGCCAGTTGTTTGGCGTGGGGGGGGGGGGGGGGGGGAGGGGGGGAAGAGGGGGGGGGCGGCTGTGTGGTGGTTGTCTTGATACATGGCGAAACCATTTTAGTTGCTGTCTTTTGATTTAGTCTAATACTGGTGTTGTTCCCACTAGTCTCCTGATGTCATCGTTTCTGATTAGGTCTCTCCTTGTTACGTTCAATATTTTTCGCACATTTCATTTCTATTTTTACGATTTGTCGTTTTTCATTTGATGTTAGTGTCCAGTTTTTACATTGGTAGCATCTGGTCGGGACGATAATCGTGTTTAATAAAGCTATTTTGGTAGTTATTGTCACGTGTTTGCAATTAAGTATTTGAGTTAATTGTTCAATGATCTGATTTGCCTATTATATATTTATCAGATTTCTGCAGGTCGAGCACCTGACGATCTATTTTGTGATGAATATCCCCCGTGGAGAAGGCCAAATCTAGAGTGGGGGTGGTATGCCATCTTCTGGAATAGAAGCTAGGACTGTCGTCCGGCCTATTGATAAGATAGAGATTTGATTCACTGCTACCTGAATTTGCTCATTCAGTTTTGCTGTATGCTCTATTATAACCCCTAGGTCTCTTTTCTTATCTATCATTCTAATATTGTTCTCTCCCATTCTGTAATTATTTCCCATATTGGATTTACCCATTGGATAACTGTACATGTATCTATATTAAACTACATTTGCCATTTCACAGACCATTCTCGAATTGTACCTAAATCCGACATCAATATATACATATCTGCTATAGATGATACACTCCTTCATTGTTTTGTGTCATCTGCAAATTTTGCAATCATGAATCCTAAATCAATGTCCAAATAGTTTATATATATCCAGAACAATATCGGTCCCAACACCGAGCCCTGTGGAACTCCATTTTTTACTTCACACCACTCAGAGTACTCCTTATTTATGCCCATTCTCTGCCCTCTTCCCGTTAACCAATTTTCAATCCATTCGGCAATGTCCCCACCCATTCCATGTGATTTTAACTTTGTAAATAATCTTAGATGAGGTACTCTATCAAAGACATTTGCAAAATCTAGATAAATAACATCCGCTGGTCCCCCCCCCCCCCTCCCTCTGTTGATTGATGCTTCATCTATTGCTGTGTCCTCATGCAGCAGGCGGTCATTGATTGATTTTAAAATGTCACTTCTGTCCATCACCAATGTGCCCATGATGTCAGCTCTTTCATTGCCCTGAACCCCGGCATGCGCAGGACAGTAGATCCAGGTCAGCGCCTGGAGGTTTGAGGCCTCAACAGCAGCTATCCACTCGTACCTAAGCCATCCCTTCTGTACTTTCTGAAGTATGGCTTGCGCGTGTGTCACGATGACTGCCTTTATTATAGAAGTCTCAGATATCCATTTCAGGGCTGAGGTCACTGCTTCCATCTCCATTCTCATACTGGAGGTTGTTGACATGTATGCCTTACTGCGCTCAGCCACGACCTCTCCTCTCACTATAGCCGAGAAACCCCAGCCTGATGTCCCACTGCGCATGACTGATCCGTCGGTGTATATGACAGCGGGCATCACTTTTGATGGTTGCACCATTGACAGGTGTGGTGACAGGTTGAAATACCTCGGAGTAACTTTTGATCGTAGTCTTTCATGTAATTGCCATGTTGATCACATCGTACAATGCAAGAGAGGGTGAGGAGCACTCAAGACCATGGCTGCTGCCGACTTGGAACAACGCCTCCTGTTCATCCTATTTCGTCAGGTCGTGTTGTCTGTCATCGATTATGGACTAGGCATCCTCACACTATCAAGAACACAGTGTGAAAGGTTGGAGTGAATCCAGAATGAAGGTATGCGTCTGGTTCTGGGCTGCACTAGAGATACCCCGATTGTGATGACGCGGTACATGTTTGGATTGCTATAAGTGACACCCAGACATAAACTGGCACAAGTCAAAGCCTATATGCGTGTCACCACAGACACTCGGCACCCCTTCACAGTAGTATATCAGACATCAAGGGATCAAGAATCAAGTGAGGGTCGTCATGGATGGCACAGGATGAGACAACAATCGGACACGTCACTCCAGCTGAGACGATAGCCAAAAGGGAAGAATGGGTCCACACTGGTGATAGAATGATAGAGTACCAAAGTGTCATAATTTTACATTTGAAAATATCTGTGGGCTCTGGGATTTTGGAGCAGTCTTCTTTTGTGTAGACTGTGCCAAAGTATTGATTTAGTAGATTAGCTGTCTCCCTATTATCTCTTATTATTTTACCTGTGCTATCTATGAGAGGGTCTACTTTATCTTTCCTTCTTTGTTTATTTCTAACATAAGAAGAGACGCGTTACTATCAGGCTTGATCCTATTAGAAAGTAGTTTTTTCGAGGTATTTTTGTTGCTTTATTGACTTTCTTGGCTATGTTCGTCTTGACAAAATATTTTAAGTGTGTTTTTTTTTATTTACCTGCCTTTATATATTTTAACCATGCTTTATTTGTAGCTCTTATCCACTTTTGTAAGCTTGGTATTTACCTCCCTACATGGAGCACACCCCACCATTAGTTGTTCTAAAACTGTTTTGAAATTCTTCCAGTCTTGTTCAACATCTCTACCTCTGACAATATCTTTCCAGATTATATGGCTGGCTGTCATTTTCATTTTCTGAACTTAGAGCTTGCGAGTTTATATTTACATCTCTCCTCGCTATAAGATCCCAACGGATGATTTGTTGGCCACTTGAGCCCAAACAGTTCCCCAACGATTACGTTTTCAATCCTATTTTACTCCGTAGTAAATATTAGGTCGCGTATGTTTTCGCCTCTGGTAGCTTCCTCTACATGCTGAATAAAAAAAATTGTCAGTTATGCACTTAAAATGATTCGACTCTGCAAATAGTTATGTCATATCCCATTTTATTTCAGAAAAATTGAAATCCCCCATTAATAATGATTTCCTTGCACTAGCCTTTTTATGAGTTCTTCATTTTCCTGTTTTGTACTTGAAGGACATCTGTAGCATACTCCAACCACTGTTCTTTCACATCCACTATCTATTACCCCCCATACACTAGCATTTTTGTTCCCAGATGATAGATCATCTTGTAAAGTTATATTTACTTTATTTTTACATTTTAATAAAACGCACCCTCCCTCCCTTATCCTTGTCCCTAACTACCCTATCCTTCCTTAACATTGTACATCCCTCTATTTCAAGTTCTCTATCCACAATGTCTTCATATGTCCATGATTCTGGTAATCCTATTAAATATGGCTTTTATTCCTCTACATACAGTTCGAATTCCTCTCGTTTATTTACTTTGCTTCTAACATTTGCATAAAAAACATTTTAGAGTAATGTGCTGTTGTTTTTCCCGTTTCTGATTAAGATTTTTTAGTTGAATTACTGACACGTCACTTCCACTACCACATTCCTGAACATTGTAACGACCGTTCCATGAGCTGTTTCTTTATCTTTCTTGCACCACCGCTACGCCCCCCCCCCCCCCCCACCCCCCAAAGGTTTGTGATTTTTTTATTTTTTTTGGGTAGATCTTGCTTGTGTCCACTGCTTGCTCTGATCAGCATGACACATGGCCATTTCAGAATACGCAGGTATGCAAGCCTACTCTTGACCTCCCGTGTTATCAGAGATGGGGTAGGTAACTTCAGCCGTAGTGTAAGTAGGTCAGCACGTGTGAAATATTGAGTAGGTTCAGTGCTGTAGCTAAACTGACCGTCTGTCACCATTGTACTGTGTCCAATTGCCTTTTCAGGCTAAAGAGTTCCATCTATACAGGTTAGGGGGACGGCGTGGGCTAGTGGTTAAGTGACACGGCTCACAACTCGAAGGTGCTGGGTTCGATCCCCATCACAGCACCGGCCGTTATCCCAGAAAAGCAAACCCTTAGAAAATGCAGGAGAAAGAAGACCCTTACATGCCAAAGTCAGATACACTGAGCCGACAATCGCAAAATAAAAACCGTAGTGCAACGCACACCGCCTTGGAGAATATAGAAATAAGGTAAACGCCAACAAACAAACAAAAATCTATACAGTTTGTCCTAAATGTTCCCAGGAAACTTTAGGTTTGCGAGTAGCAAACATGTGCGGGAAACAGTAGCGAAGAGTAATGATACTATTATAGAGAATAAGCTGGGTCATGAACATGAAGAGACATAATTGTTCCCATGTTCTAAAAATAGAAATCCAGGGTAGGCCTGCCTAATTTGTGGCTACTGAGCTATAAAAAGAACATATAGCACTAATGACCATCTCCTAGCTAGCAATTGACCTCATTCATATCCTATGTTAAGCTGGACGCAATCGGCTTTGCCGCTTTGCACGATTGCGGACATGGCACTACGCTTAAACAAAAATGGTCATTACAATTTGAATTTCTAATTGATTTCATACCAGTTTAATGCAAAATGGTTGTCTTCTCTAATTCTTCACAAAACTTTTGAGATAGCTCAGCCTATCTTGTATATTCTAACGCTTCCCTGCAGGAGGGAGCAAGTCGTTGTAAATTAGTTTTCTTCATAGCAGATTAGCTGCATATCAGAATTACTACTCCCATACAATATAGTAAAGTAACCCATAGCATTACTGCCGTAGTGGTGTCAGGTGTTAACGATCTCACATTTCAAAGGCTCGGTTATATGGGCGGTAACCATGACCTCTCCCTCGCTGCTCTTACTTCCCGGACTGAACCGGTACCCATTTAATGCTAGGTTGACCCAGGAGCCGTTTGGAAAAGAACCCGATACCACTCAGATGTGAATCTAGCGCGCTAACCACTGCGCTATGCGGCTCCCATACGTCAAAAGCATAAATATGATTTAAATACCCGCTCTTGTGACAGATCTGTCGTTTGTTGAAGATATTTGAATTATTACTGTTGGAATACACACCTGACGATCCTTAGATCATAGAGTTTATCCCCATATCGTCTGCTCAGTTCCCTACCCTGACAGAATTTGGTACCCCTTAGACAACAATTAGAAGTCTATTTAAGTAGTGGTCCACCGGTTTCTTTGTCTATGACAAGGACGAGAATAGCACCACTCCCCCACAGAGAGCATGTCGTATGTGTGACATGGCATTACACCGGCTATGATTAGTTGGTTTGTTAATAGCAGCCTAGATGGCTGCGTGTCTATTTTGCTCTAGTGTTTGAGTCTATTATAATGGACTCGCACATCGATTAACCACCCTCCGCGGCCCATGTCCTAACGCTGCAGAGTAATAAGATGCTCGAGCCTAGCCCGCTAAGCAGGAAATCTCCTCCAGCCTACATCCAGCTTACGCCAGAACTGGGACCTGCCCCAAAATCATCCGCCCCTGTAGATGTTCAGGAGTTCAACTAATACTTGGAATCCTGGTATTAAAACAGGCATGTTGCTAATGTCTGTTGCCATGTAGCCGAAGGCTATCCATAGTAAGTATTTTAAACTTCCTGCGGCTTACTAGGCCTGGGGAAGAAACAAATAATTTGGATCGATTTTTAACAAGAAGTTTTGAATTTTGTCCTGGCAGCGGCCGATAAGCCTACTCTTTTCGATTTATAACTGCCAAGTGATTTTTAATGTGCTTGAGACTGAATACGGTAGTCCGATTTCACAACCCAGAGATCAGGGGAATTTTTACTAGAAGATCCACGTACAAAAATCCCGGTCTCCACCGTGGTTCGAACCCACGACATTCGATACCCGAGGTGGACACCTTACCTCGAGACCACTGAGTCCCTAAAACTAAGAAAGGTCCATAAGACTAAGACCAGGATCGAAGATGGTGAGCAGCGCATGAGCTTCATTGGTCAGCGAGCCATAGCTGACTGCTAGCGTCAGGGCCAGCGAACCAGAGCTGACAAGACCCTTCTATACGTCCAGGCGGTGATCCTGGATAACAGGCTGCAGCAGGGCAGACTGGCTAAGAAGAAGGGATCAAAGAGGGAATGCTAATCCGGTACTCAAAAAATGCGTACTGAAGTCAGATGTGTTTGACCGAAAGGTGCAAATATCGCAGTCAAGCTGTAAACTACGATACAACGCATCCCGTTCTCTGGACTACATTCTGCTACTTAAATCCTTTTAGGGTTTGGCAGCGGGAGATTGAGAACGAACGAAGCCAAGTCAATCCAACACTAAGGCCAAGACTATTTTTAAGAAGGTTCTTATCAACAGGTTGATATTTCAAGTAAATAGATGTAGACGAACAGTTCTTTATTAACATTGCCTGATGTTTTTTGTCACAAAATAGCATTCTCGTCAACAATGTGAAAACTTATTGGCCAACTTGACTTCTTCTCGCCAGTCTTTGACGGATGTTTGGGTTCAGTGTGTCTGTGTAACTTAACATCAGTGGAAGCAGGTATTTGATGGTGTTTCCCTTGAGTAAGCTGAATGTCGGGGATTGTTGAAGAACGTTTACGTCCAAATATGGGAGATAATTGGAAATTGTTCAAACTTGGTGATCTTGTGTCCAGGGGGAACATAATTGACCTGGGGAGATCAAAGGACAGTGAAAGTAGAGCTTCTTTGGTACTTTTAAAACATTCATGTAGGCACATTAGTCATTCTTAAATGAATCTATTTTGTTCATTCTCATAATTTGTCTTTCGTTCTCAAGTAAGTACATCTATTTCCCTCATAAACATGGTAGTCTGTCAAATAGATCTCTCCTCAGCATACAGCTTCTAAGTAAAAATAAAATGTTCATATATATTTTTACCACAAACATGGTAGTCTGTTAGATGACCACACTGCAATAGATGAACCAGCAATAGATATACTGTATCGGTTAAGAATAAACATTGGGGTCACACAAGGATGGTTCTTTGAAAGAATAGATAGTGTGTACAACAAGCAAACTACAGGAACCACCAGTATTCATTCCCTTTAGTTTATTCTGGAAAAGAGTAAGTACGTATGGGCTGCTACAGTACAATGATGCTTAATATATGCTTAAAAAAACATAACATATCAATCCCACAATGCAACACAAAATGTAAAGACAAATAAAAATAAACAGCATTTCAGAATGTATCCAGAACAGCATAGCTAATCAGATCCAGATAATAAGTGTAATAGTATTTAAAATATAAAGTATTTTTTCTGTTTTGAAATTCAGCCTTGAATGATAAAAAATAAACAAAGCGTTAAACTGACATTTATTATTTTTAATGGTGAATCGATGCAACAGCCAATGAAGCTCTTTATCAAGGACTGGACAACTAAACACAGAAGGAATCCTTAACTAAGCTAAACAAAAACACCTGTAAGATGGACAACTGTGAAAAGAAACGCAATAAATAAATCAGTTAACTAAATCCTTGTGTAACCTTTACATATTCATTATCTGCACGTCACGCTCTGGGAGATAGTGGTCATTGTAAGACTGACATTGCCTGAATATCCCCGAATGCCAACCAACTTATTACATCCAATGAAGTCAGAACAGTTATGCAATAGATCACTGGTCACTGAGATACATATGGCAATGACAAGTCAGATAGATTGGCTAAGAAGGGATCAAGTCAAGAACAACAATATTTAACTTAACGTCTTTATACTGGTTTAGAAGACTGTACAGAGTCTGTATACAACCAGTTTCTTGGCGTTTGTTTTAATAGACTCAACACTAGACCAAAGTAGACCCGCAGCCATTAATCACCATCTATAGCTGCTCCAACTATAGCTGATCCAGCAAACCACATGAGGGAAGGTACAAATACCTTTTCGGGTGGATGTTTAGCTAGAATTTTGAATTTTGTCCGGGCAACGGCCATTAGGCCTACTCTTGTCTATTTCCAACTGCCAAAGGATTATTAACACGCTCGACACTGAACACGGGGGTCCGATCTCACTACCCAGATATCAGAGACACTTTTACCAGAAGATCCACGAGAAAAAAACCCTGTCTCCATCGTGATTCGAACCCGCGACCTCTGGCACCCGAGGCGGGCACCTTACCCTGAGACCACTGAGAATACGCACCACTACTGACGACAGCGAAAAAAAAGGCTTGGGTGAATAGATGGGAAATGATAAATACTGGAAGAGAAATCTACAAACACATGGCCATCCCAAATTCCACAAACAAAATCAATCTCATGAAAAGCACCATTTTCAGATCTGGTACCCCAACACATACAATATAACAGTCACTTGAACAAAATCCAACCAGAACATACTCCAGAGTGCTGGCTGTGCACACATCCCTATGAAACTGTTGAGCCAAATCTTTTTGAATGTCCGTTGCGTACCGTTGATAGGAAAGACCTTCTTCTTCCGATGACAGACAAATGAAACACTGTATACGGAATTAAACAACAGCTCACTAACACGTGCATATACCACTATATGACATTGGGCCAAAGGGCAAGAGCTAACAGGCCGCTTTATCGATAACCAACCAACCAACCAAGTAAATCCCTGTAATCGGAAAGTTTTAATCAACGAAACAAGTAATGGAGATGGGATGAGATCCTGTAATAACAAACAATAAACGTAACTCAAATGTCAACATAGGACATTCAATCCATAATAATATCAGACCATACAGAGACCTAATAACAGTTGGAGACAACACACACACATACACACACACACACACACACACACACACAATCATTCCCATCATCACTCCGTCCCTCTACCTTTCTCTTTCTCACTCTATTTTCTCTCTCTCTCTACCTCTCTCCCAGTCTCTTTTCCCCTGTCTTCCCATCACTGCACCCCTCTCTTGCTCCTTCCTTCACTCATGCCCTACCCGCTCTTTCTTTATCTCCTTCCTCCTGTCACTCCCTCCACCCCCCTCCCTCCTTTCCCCTCTCCCTCATATTTCTTTCTCTCTCTCTTTCTCTCCTCCCTGCCTGTCTCTGTTCCTCCCTCCCCTCTCTTTCACCCAGCCTTCCTCTCCCTATTCTCTCATCTCTCTCCTTTTGGTAGGTCTCCTTTCTCTTGTGTATGCTCAATAATGTCTACACCGTGATATGATTGCTCATGTCAAACTCGACCATTGTTTGGTTCAGCGCTTGAGCCTCATACTTCCAGTTCAGTTTTGACTCATGTAGTCAGTGAGTCTTCCTTAACTGACCATAAAGAGACCAGTCCAGCAAAACACGCTCTACAGTTTGTTAACTCAGTCCACACTTGCACTGTGGTCAAACAGATAGACGAAGCCTGTACATAAAAGTGAAAAGGGATGACGTTGGATAGTGGTTAAGTGACACGACTCACAATGTGCTTTGGCACAGATCCTTCTCAATTTAGCCACCACCTGAATTTATACATTTCTGTCATCTCTGCGTGACCTTAAAAATTCCTTCAGAATAGTGTAATCTATTTTTCGAACTAAACCAGTTATCACAAGCCAGTCTGACATCTTCGTCACTGTCAAAATTATTTCCTTTCAGCTGTTTTTTTTAAAGTTTTGGGAAAATAAAAAAGTGTGATGGAACTAAATCCAGAGAATGTGGTGGCTGTGGAAGGATTTCAATATTGAAATCGTTGGCTGTTTGCTGCACAAGCTTTGCTTTATGGGAGGACGCGTTGTCTTGAAGCAAAGGCAGAATTTGAGTGCGCGCCATCCCTCGTTTTCTGGTTACAGTCTTTCTTAGTTTGGTAAGGAGGTCTGCATACTATTGTCCATTAACCATGTTGACATGAGGCATGTATTCTTTCAATATGACACCTTTGAATTTACAAAAAACATCACTTGTCTTGTAGATTTCTGTGCTCTTGGCTTGACATGTGTTGGTGAGCCCGGGGATTTCCACTGTATGCTGGACATTTTTTATGCTGGGTCAAAATGGTGAACCCACGTCTCATCTACTGTCACCATGGTCGGTAAACCCGTCGAGGAGGGAAATTCATACTTCTCAAGTCCAGTAAAAATTGAATGAGCTACATATGTGCTAAATTTCAACTTCCTCCTACTTCTTCATAGTCAGGATAACGACTTACGACAAGCCCCTTGTAGTTGCCCATCGCAAGTGCAGATGGCGACAGCATCAGACTTGTGCTGTGTAACGTGTTCTGTGGTTCCTTTTATGTAACTTGCGCTTGAATAAATTACAGTGGGATAGATTTACTTTGCGTCAGCTCCACTCTCTAGTCCCCTGCTTCCTTAGTTTTGTGGCAAGACGCAGTTGAGATTATCATAATACAGTGTGACGAGATGCCCCAAATGTATCGTCTTAGGTTATTAAGGATACAAAGTTGGAATTGCTTTTGTGTTATTATCATGTCCTTATTGACTCACGCCAATTTCTTCCTTATCTTGTACTTTTTCATTCAACCCAATGCATTAGGTGGCCGCTACAGCTGACCTTCTTCAGCAAGCCTTCTACAGCAAGCTTGAACCAAAGTCATTGACGTTCTAATACAAAGGTGGTTTCTGCAGAAACATGTTTCACAATTAGAAGTTGCTAGCCAAAGAAAGCCGATACCATGGCCATGACTGGTAACAAAATGGAACAATTTCTACATATAGTGCCATACGGAGAGGCCAACACTTTAACTCATAGCCTTTACAACAACCTATGTAGAAAGTGATGGATGTGAGCAATAGGTCTGACTCTATTCCACCAACTCCAAATATACCAACAATTAACCTTGTTCCGTCTGAAAACAGTACTCACGATATCCTACACAAACGAGTGTCCTTGTGCAACAGGAATCCAGACCATGGAACATGTCCTACAGACTGCCCAGCCCATGAAGATCTATGACGCCAAACATGGCCAGAAGGAGCAGAGCTGATGCAGAAGTTTTGAGGCTACTGCCTAGACCTGGACACGACTGAACTTTGTCCTGGAGACGAGTATGCAGATCTAGCATGACCAAATACCGGAACGAAGAAGAAGAAGCTAGTCACATGCACAGCTCTCATGAATATCTTGTTATTACCTGCATGTTAAGTTGATGAAGATAAAATAGGCTTTTTGTTTCGTCACATGTAAGAGGTCCCAGAATCCACATAGGGAAATGATGATAATAGTTTCTAACGTCTGAAAAGAACGAACAAGCCTACCTCTCACTGTCAAAGTTTGGTGAAGATCTCTCATGAATATTCACTGTCTTACAGTCCTGGATAGTAGCAGACCGGCCGCCATTGCTCTTCCTTCGCCCATTGCCATGGAAACTTAGTGACGTGACTCTTCCCGAATCGCTGTTATACGGAATATCAGACAAGGATGGAGATTGGGAGTCTGTAATGAGAGGTCATTGGTCACAAGATAACTTTGGCGCAGTGCTTCTCAAAGTGTTTGACATTTATGGACCACTTAATAGATTTCAAAAGAGCACATAGACCACAACTAAAACAATATTGTTCGACAAAATATAATATAATAATTGTGAAACTGATTTACAGCCTTCACATTCACATTATCTCATTATCCTCGGCAACAGTCCGGCAGATATGCCCTGTGCGAGGAAGCCAACAATATTATGTATGCGTCCCTATCTTTTGCAACGCTGTATCAATGCAGTCTAGATCTGGCAAGCGCATAGGTGGGCGACCCCGTTGACGTGTAAAAGCATATGGTCACCAAAACGCTCTTCTATGTGTCCATCTGTTGTCAGGCAAGCAAAACCACATGTACAGCCCAACGATCTATCTTCAGTCCACTTATGTTGTTAAACGTCGTGGGGAGGTGTTACCTCCTTTGTTTCATATTTTTTTGGCAGGCGAATACCCGATGGTGACTTGCCAGATCAATATCAGTATCAACAACCAACCACTACGTTAGATGCCCCGGCAATATACGATTGTTTGGGACTGGTGGTGGTGGAAGATTAAATTAAAGCAATGTAGGCCCACAGCCTATCAGACGTCATCTATGCTGACCACATAACCAAGACCTTATGATATAACCACATTGTCCCCTTTTTGCTGCTTCCACAACGTCCCGAAACAAAGTTTGATGTCAAATTTCTTCGTTTCGGATCGTATCCCGTATCGACATTTTTAGTACGCGCCGTTCCAATGCCCTTTGGCGTCTGTCTTGCTCAAGTTCCGCACTTTGCATTCGTAAATCATTGCTAGAATAACCATGGAATTGACATTGTGTACTCTTACCTTTTTATCTCTTGCAGTATTGACTTCAGGGAGTTAAAGATTGATAGAACTTCCACAATCTGTTTTTCATCGTCTAGAGATTTCGTTTTTGTGATTGACATTCATCTATTGGCCTATGTAGATAGAGGATTTGACATCTTCGATGGTTTTCTCTCCTAGCTTGATGTCCTGCTTTGGGTAGTAAGGGTTTCTGGGGCGTTGTGTTTTACTTTAATTATCTTCAGACCAGCAGCTCTTCTGACCCAATTTAGGTCGCTCAAGGATCGTTGGGCTTCCTCAATTGTACGACTGATGAGCATGATGTGTCCTCTTCAAATGGTAAATGGGTGAGCTACTCGTCATTTATAGTTACATCTCTGTTGCTCCAATTTAATGGTTAGAAAATCTTTTCAAGGGCCGCTATTACAAGCTTTGCAGAGATGGTGTCGCCCTCTCAGACTTGCTTACCTTTAAAACGTATCAAAAACTATAGTACGTATGCAAGTCTACCAAATGTAAGATATTACTTGCAAATAATCACACAATGGGGAATTTTTCTTTTATTGTAGAAGCATTACTCCTAAAGCCTAAAAGAGATCTTTTGCTCTTCCATTCGACCACTTGATACTAAACGAACACTATTATGGCTAATTGCACATTGAACGACATTTGTTTCGTGTTATCACTGTTTCCGGATTTTAATTACCGTAGTATGGTAAGGACGTTGTTGTTTAATGCACACAATGAGTATGCTTACTCCATCGTGCACCCTGAAAAGGACATTAAGGGACGGATTACAATGACTTTCATTACATCCAGAGAGGGGATGGCGTGGCCTAGTAGTTAAGTGGTACGGCTCACAACCCGAAGGTGCTGGGTTCGATCCCCATCACAGCACCGACCGTTACCCCGGAGAAGCAAACCTTAGAAAATGCAGGAGGAAGCAGACCCTTACATAAATGCATGCTGAGGTCGGATGCACTGAGCCAACAGGCGCACACCGCCTTGGGGATTAGAGAAAGTAAAGCGTACGCAAAAAAAAAATATTTAAAAAAAAATTAATTACATCCAGAGCATGCGATGAAGGTAAAACCGGGGTCCTCCAGGCTATTGTGCTATGCTTGGCTTCATTTGTGTGTGACGCTCGCTACTACGGGAATCACATCAATCCACATCTCTTGAAAACAGTCTGTTTCTAGGGAAGACTTCTTATAAGAGAAGAGTGGATTTGGTCAGTATGTTGTGCCTGACCGGACTATCGTCTCAGTTCCATATAGTAAGAAAGTAACTCACTGTATGTGTATAAGTGAAACCAGCTAGACAAGTTTGTTAATTACTCTAATTATACAGCGTTCGATGTGGTCGAAAGACGTCTAAAAATACGTTTCTAATTGGTCGCCAAATGCCGCGCAGGACAATAATAATTACAGGCGTATGAATTGTCTAAAAAGCGATGTACATTACACGATCTTTGTGGTACATGACAATTACTGAGGACACGAAGATCTTCTTCTTCTTCTTCTTCTGCGTACACAGTCAGACAGTAACCATTATTTTTTTCGAAAAAAGCGGCGGTCATCCTGAGGCTCTCGCCACTGCCATAGAGCTTGTCTTGCAGTTCCACTGGTAATGGCCACATCTGCTCTCTCTGATCCTCGTATGTCGGGCAGTTCTGCAGCAGATGTTCAGTGGTCATTTTACCAGTACCGCACGGGCATTCGTCGGTACACCCTATCTTCAATTTGTTGAATAGGTGGTACCTCAGTCTGTTGTGGCCAGTGCGAAGTCTGAAGACAACGACCTGCTCTCTTCGGTTCAACTGGTAATAGGCATCGTTTTTGGTGTAACCAGTATGTTCGGTTTCCCATTTGGTCATGTATCTGCCTTTGATAAGCCGTTTTGACTGTTCGTACGTCATACTGGTATCTGTTTGTGGTAGTCTTGCACCTTCTTTTGCCAGTCTGTCTGCCTCCTCGTTGCCTTGGATGTTGCAGTGTGACGGAACCCACTGTACCACTACCCTTTTTGGTGCGGACTGCTGGCACAGTTTGCAGAGTGCTGCTCTTAAGTCATTAAGCTCAGTGTTTTTCTGGCTTTTTAGCGCTGTGACTACGGCGAGAGCATCTGTCAGCAGGACTATATGGCTCTCATTTTCATTGTGTGTCACCATTTCTTCCACTGCCGCCCTCAGTGCCTCTGCCTCCGCTCTGAAATTGCTTGTGTACTTACCAGTAGCGAATGACAGTGTTATTTTTCTGCCATTTGGTAGGTTCAGGAATGCTCCTGCCCCTCCGTTCTGTGTAGTGTTTGTTACAGAACCGTCGGTGTATGCATGGGTCCAGTCCATGCTTGGGTAGCTTTTCGTTATGAAGCTTAGGGTAGTGTCTCTCCTTTCTTTTTCAGTCTGGCAGTTTTTGTTTGCAATACCTGGTATATTTTCTTCCACCTCTGGAAATATATCCTGCCTCCAGGTAGGTTTTCGTACAGTAGTGATGGGTTTTGGTGTTGTTAGTGCGTTTATGGGATCTTCGTGCATCTTTGCTTTGGCTATTTCTGCAAAGTTTCTCCGCTTTAGTTTCCCATTTCCCAAATTGTTTAGTCTCTGGTACATTGGATGGTCCGTCAGTCTTCGGAGTTTCTCTGACTGCAGCTGGGCTCTGCAGTCTCTTCTATCGGTCATGGATTGCAGTTTTGTAATCTTTTCAAGTTCTACAATTTACGTTGACTTCATGTCACCTGTTATAATTCTCATGGCTTGGTTTTGAAGTTTGTTAACTTTATCGAAGTTCGCCTTCGCTGCTGTTGTCCATGCCGCAATGCCATACTCGAGAACTGGTCTCACTCTTCCAGTGTACAGTTTCTTTAGTATGCCTTCGTCTGCTCCCCAGCTTGTGCCAGCAAGTTTCCTCATGATTGCCATTCTTTCTCTGGCTTTCATTCGGTTTCTCTCAATCTGACCTTTCCATGTCATGCGCCGATCAAATGTGACTCCCAGATAGGTTGGGTTGTCGTTTGGCTGCAGGATTTTGCCATTTAGACTTAATTTGGTACTTTGGGGTTTTAATGAGAGCGAGAATATTGTGCACGTGGTTTTCTCCTCGTTTATTTTGACCAGCCATGAGTTCGCCCACTCTTCCAGCGATGTTAGGGCCGTCTGCATCCGATTTCTTGCTATGGTGAGATTCTTTTCAGAGGTCCACATAGCCAGATCGTCTGCAAACATTGAGCTATGGACTCTTCTTGGTATATTCTCTGTAATATCGTTTATATATACCAGGAAGAGTGTGGGTGACAATACTCCCCCTTGGGGTACTCCCTGCTCGAGTGTCACCTTTTTGCTCATCTGCCCTTGTACTTGGACTCTGGCCGTTCTTTGTTTGAGGAAGTGGTTGATCCACTTGTACATCTTCCCACAGACATCACTTCTTCTTAGCTTGACTCTAAGTCCATCCTTCCAGACTTTGTCAAATGCCTTTTCCAGATCCACCCAAACAGCTACTGTGTGTTTCTGTGCCTGGTAGGCATCTTCTATCTCCTGGGCTATGAGGATGACCTGGTCCTCAGTGGATCTGTGGACACGAAGATCAAGTGACTTTAATTAGAGAGACCACCTTAAATAGAACTTCATCGTCATCTGTTTGATCAGTCCTAAGACTGGTGGTAAAGTTGTCTGAGACTGGTTGTAAGGTTGTCTGAGCATGTCTCTCCATTTGGCCCTATCATTTGGTTGATCAGTCCTAAGACTGGTTGTAAGGTTGTCTGAGCATGAATCTCCATTTGACCCTATCATTTGCAGCTATGTTTACTTCAGCATGTGTTCCTACTGCTCAGTCCCTTCATGTCTGAGATGTCAAGCTGGGTCTCGGTAGCACTTGGTCCCCTTGATATTGCCCTTTAATATGTTGTGTAGAAGACTCCCATATCACATATTGTGTGCCAGACAACTCAATCTTCTTTTTTGTATCATTTTAAATATTGTCTTTATGTGTCTACCTCAGTGAGAACATTGTTATTGGATCTTCTTTGTGTCCAACTCTCTGTCCATTCTTCAGTAACAATACATTTTAAACGCTTCCAAGCTTGCTTTCACCTTTCTCTGCTAGAGTCCATGGTTCAGCCCCAGTGTATTTGGTAATATATCCGCAGTAATTATTGTTTACCAGTCTATTCTTATATTTCTTGAGGTTAGCAATTTATATTTTGTCTCTTATATTCTTGTGGTCATACAAGCCGTGTAAGTAATGTTTCAGCCTGCCCCGAGTGACGCATATCGTGATCCAGATATCAGAGTCAAGAACGAGCGCCTCGAACAAGTAAACAGCTTCACGTACATTGGTATCACTCTGTCCAGGAAAACTACTATTGACTGCGAGGTCAGTAACAGAATCGTTAAGGCCAGTGCTGTCTTTGGGAGGCTGCACAACAGAGTCTGGAATCGGAGGTGTCTTAGGCTTGATACGAAACTCAAAGTGTACCAAGCTGTACTGCTCCCCACCTTTCGGTATGCCAGTGAGACGTGGACTGTGTATATCAGGCATGCTAGGAGAATACACCACTTCCATTCAAGGGCCTCCGTAGATTGTTCAAAATAAAGTGGAAGGATAGGGTACAGACACCGAGATCCTCATGGCGACAAAAATGCGGAGCATCCACACACTGTTGCAGAAGACCCAGATCAGGGCGGCCGGCCACGTCGTGCGCATGCCAGACAACCGCATCCAAAAACAACTATTGTATGGTGAGCTGAAAGATGGCCTTCGTCAAGCCGGTGGCCAAAAAAAGTGTTTCAAAGACTCCTTCAAATTATCTCTGACGCGCTTCAGCATCGATTTAAACGCATGGGAATGTCTCGCACAGGACCGCAGGCATGGCCCAGAACCACCATCAGAGGCACCTCCATGGCTGAGGAACGCCGGGCCTCCAAAGCACATAAAGAACGCACTTTGCGTGAAGACAAAACAACTGACATTCAAGTCCAATTCTGACATTAAATGCTACATATGTGGACAAATTTTACGTGTCAGACTTGGACTATACAGCCACCTCCGAACTCCCTGGTGAGGTGCAACACAACATGTCTGACTGTTGTTGTCGTCATTGCTTGCGATGGACGGCTATTATTTTTATTAAAGTTCGTCTCATTGCTGACATCTTCTGTAATTACTGCACTAAATTTGTGAACTCCTGAACTTGTTCTCTTCTTTCTACATTGTTTAGTATATTCATTTACATTTGTTTCTTGTCTAAGATCCCAGTCTTTATCTTCAATGTGTTTATTTGCATATCCAGCTCTTTGACTGCGCAGTTAATTTTGTCAAGCAGCCTTCCCAGCGATTGTACTGATCCTCCCTCTTTGGCTTGATCATCGAAAAACAATTAGCACATACTCAACTAAAGATCAGACACACAAATCTATGCTTGTGAATGGAGGGACATTACTTAGTGGAACGTGTTTTCCAATTCTAACCAGCTAGTAAGAAGAGGAACAGAACTGCACAAGAGTGCTCTCCAACGGAGGTTGGAGATAATTGCTAAACTGGGAAGATACGCAAGAAGCCTGAGACGGACTGGGAAAGTTTGTGAGGGAAATTAAAGGGGATATTAGAGGTTTATCTGTTTAATGGCGGATGAATAATGAAAATACACATAACTCGATAAGGGAAATAACTTTGGTTATTTATGAGCCAATAACAACGAAAAACAAAATAATGATGGAACGTTTTGTGCATGAAATTCTTCTTTTTCCTTTTTCTTCGTTCGTTCTCAAACTCCAGCTACCAAGTCCTAGAAAATACTTTGCAAGTAGCAGAATGTTGTCGTAGAACGGAATGCGTTGTGTTGTCATTTACAGCTTGACTGCGAAATTTGCACCTTTTGGTCTCACACATCCGACTTCAGGAGCGATTTTTGTGTACCGGGTTGTCCTTCCCTTTTCGATCCCTTCTCCTTAGCCAGTCTGCTCTGTTGCAGCCTGATATCCAGGATCACAGTGTGGAAGGTTAGAAAGGTCTGGACAGGTCTGCTCCGCTGGCCTGAAGCTAGCATCTACATAAGATTCGCTGACCTGGGGCAACTCCTACACTTCTCGGCATCTTGATTCCGTGTAAGAAAGGATCAAATCTTTGTTTTTTTACAAGCTCACCCAAGTTATCAATCACACTGTTTTCTTGTAATTTTCTTTGCTTTTAGTATATGACACAAGTTATCAATTACACGGTTTTCGTGTCAAATTGTCTTTTTTTTTCACAGGTTGACCCAAGTTATCAATCATACGTTATTCTTATTGAATTATTTTATTTTTACAAAATTGACCCAAGTTATCAATCACAGCATTTTCTTGTCAAATTTTCTTTGATTTTACAAGTTGACCCAAGATATCAAGCGCCACTGTATTCTTGAATAATTGTCTATGATTTTAAGTTCAGTTCAGGTGCCATCTTTGCATCGAAAGTCGGCTGCAAGAGAACTCCAGTGTACTCTATCTCTTGCCATAATGGTGCAATCTGAGAGGATTTTTCCAGTCCATCTCCTGATGTTATCCACCCACCTAAAGCGTTGTCTGCCTCTTGAACCTTCGACCCTACCCTCCAGTATGGTCTTCAACAAGGAGGTTTAACCATGATTTCGGTCATTAATTCTATTTTCACCCCAAACTTTTCTAATACCTCCAAATTTGTTTTCTTCTTTTTCCAAGAAAGGCGATCCAATTTTCTAATATACCCACATTTCGAAGGCTTCAATACTCTTTTCCAACTTGTAATTCGTTGTCCATATTTCTGCGCCATAAAGTAGCAACGAGTATACATAACATTTTAAAATTCTAATTTATCTGTTTTTATTTATAATCTCTTTCTGATTTCTTTTTCACAGCTGCCTTTTTCCGTTATTATATGACCTAGATAGGAGATACTTTGTACCTGTTTATTATTATCTGCATACCTGGTTTCTTGCCACATTTCCCAATTATCTTAGTCTTTGTTTTCTTTATGTTTATCTCTAATCCAAATTCTGGACTTATCGTTTGTATTGTTGTCACAAGCTCCTGTAATTATTGCTCACTTTTTGCCATCAAAACTGTATCATCCGCATATCTTAGATTGTTCATTGCCACTCCTCCAATGACAAGCCCTGACATCCCCTCTATATTTGTTATTATTTATTATGTGTAGATATTAAAAAAGACAAGGGGATAATACACATCCCAGTCTCACTCCTCTTTTCACATCTATACTTAGAGAGTATCATTTTCACGATTTTACTGTAGCAGTTCGTTATCAGTACAGATTACGGAGCAGTCTTTACCATCTGGACCTATTTCTTGAATACATGTTGTAGCTTTCCTCACATCACGAGTGTGCTGATGAAGGTGGACCTGGGTTCTATATGCGGTTGTGCTATGCTTGGCTTTATCTGCGTGTCGCTCGCTACTTCGGGAATGCCGTCGATCCCTAATCTCGTTAGCCAGACTGCCATGAAAACAGCCCGTTTCCAGGGAGGGTTATGGGAAAGTTGAGCTGAGGGTCTTGGCCAGCTTGTGTTGCCTGACCCCGACTAACATGTCTCATGAGTATATTTTTGCCTGACCCTGACTACTATGTCTCATGAGCATGTGTTATCTGACCCTGACTAACATCTATGATCAGTAAGTTTTTCATGACCCCGACTAACATGTCTCATGAGTATATTTTTGCCTGACCCTGACTACTATGTCTCATGAGCATGTGTTGTCTGACCCTGACTAACATCTATGATCAGTAAGTTTTTCCTGACTCCGACTAACATGTCTCATGAGTATATTTTTGCCTGATCCTGACTACTATGTCTCATGAGCATGTGTTGTCTGACCCTGACTAACATCTATGTACAGTAAGTTTTTCCTGACCCCGACTAACATGTCTCATGAGTATATTTTTGCCTGACCCTGACTAATATGAATGATCAGTATGTTTTGTCTGACCCTGACTACTATGTCTGATAAGTATGTGTTGCCTGACCCTGACTAACATCTATGATCAGTAAGTTTTTCCTGATCCTGACTAACATGTCTGATGAGTATATTTTGCCCGACCCTGACTAACATATCTGATCAGTAAGTTTTGCCTGACCAGACATTAGTCATCCTCCCCATACGCACAATGAAAATGATGATTTTAAAAGAGAGAAGATTAAAATATGTGTTTTAGTACGAAAAGAAATTGAATGGTGATATAACTCAGAGTAAATGATACGATTGACTGCAAGAAAGAGTGGTTTCTGTGGAAGTTCTATCAACTTAACATTCAATTTACTGTGAAAAAATAGGGCTACAAGAATCTCCCAAGCGTGTTGTAAAAAGCGATTAGCGAGTAGTGTCCGCGCTGTTAACAGACTCATCACTAAAAACGAATTCCCACGAGCACACGCGGTGCTTTGGCGCTAGCTTGAAAACATATAAACTACAGTTCGCAAGGTGCAAAATAGATCTCAGAACACTTTTTTTTTAGCCACAGAATACAACAGTGTTTCGCTGCAGTATTCCAGTATCATATATGTGTTATTATTCACAAAGCTGTGGTTTATTCATGAATCATTTACAATACAATAGTACGCTTAGGCGACCAATGCCAGTTGCGTCGAATGGACTTGGCCTAAACCACGTCTTCTGGCCGCGTACCAGGTGGGCTGCTGCTCTGTTTCAGGCATGTGTTGCGAGGACGGCCCTGAGTACGTTTCCAGAATGAGCCCAGACTCTTTCTGTTTCTAGCCCCCACAACCAACCGGAACATCTGATGGGCCGGGAGTTCTCGGGGGAGGCCTTCATAGGGGCCTTACATGGCCTGAGAATGGCGGCCTGTATACGAACGTCAACATAAGGTATTTGCTCATCTGAAATAATAAATTAGAGATCATCACATGTGCGCTGTTTTTCCTCCATTTTGAAAGGATGTTCTGTTCATGCGTAGGAAAATGAGTAGGGGCCAAGATGCTGTGGCGTCCAGAGACCCATAGCTGACTGCTAGCGTCAGAGCGGGTGACCCAGAGCTGCTAGCGTCAGAGCAGGTGACCCAGAGCTGACTGCTAGCGTCAGAGCAGGCGACCTAAAGCTGACTGCTAGCGTCAGAGCAGGCGACCCAGAGCGGACTGCTAGCGTCAGAGCAGGCGGCCCAAAGCTCAGTGTTAGCGTCAGAGCAAGCGATCCAGAGCTGACTGCTAGCGTCAGAGCAGGCGACCCAGAGCTGACTGCTAGCGTCAGAGCAGGCGACCCAGAGCTGACTGCTGGCGTCAGCGCAAGCGACCCAGAGCCGTCAAGACACGTCTGCATCTCCAGGCGGTGAACCTGAATACATGATTGCGACAGGGTAGACTGGCTAAGGATAAGGGATCGAAAACGGGAATGCTAACACGATATCAAAAAAGTATATGCGGAAATTGGATGTGTCTGACCGAAAAGTGCAAATATCCTAGTCCAGCTGTAAACTACAACACAATGTATTCCATTCTGTGGACTACACGCTGCTACTTGTAAAGTCCTTTTTCAGGGTTTGGTAGCAAAAGTCGTAGTCTTAGTCGACTTTTAATTCTACAGGGGCATATGCCTCTGTGCGTGACCTTGATGAAGCCGGTAGGATGATTTCCTGCTTAGTGGGCTAGGCTCGGGCAACTTATTATTCCACTGCGTTGGGACAAGTGCGGTGCTGAGGAGGGTTAACATATGGGTGAGTCCCTCTTAATAGACTCAAACACTGAAGCTAAGTAGAACCACAGCCTGTTATGCGCCATCGATGCTACTCGTAACACTCCACCTAACCATGGCCGGTGTAATGCCATGTCATACAGTTAGTTGCCTCTTACGGCGGGCTCTCTGTGGGGCAGTGGTGCTATTCTTGTCCTTGCTTGTCATACCAACACTCCACCGGACGAATCGAGTTGCGTTCTAGAACGAACGACGAAAAGAAAGAAGAAGAACATTGTAATCCTGCTGTTCTACGTGTTCTTCCTTCTTCGATCGTTCTCTATCTCCCACTACCAAACCCTGGAGGGGCTTAAGTAGCAGAATGTAGTCCAGAGAACGGCATGCGTTGTGTCGTAGTTTACAGCTTGGCTGCGATATTTGCACCTTTCGGTCCAACACATCCGACTTCAGCAAGCATTTTTTGAGTACCGGGTTAGCATTCCCTCTTCGATCCCTTCTCTTTAGCCAGTCTGCTCTACTGCAGCCTATTATCCAGGATCACCGTGTGGAGGTGTAGAAGGGTCTTGTCAGCGATTGTTCGCTGGCACTGACGCTAGCAGTCAGCTTTAGGTCGCTGGCCATTGCAGCTCATGCGCTGCTCAGCATCTTGATCCCTTCTACGTGTTCACATGAAACCGGACCAAACTGTGAACATACGTACGATGCGCATGATGACGTCAGTTGTGGTGTAGACAGAACATACCAACCGTCAAATTTGCAAAATGTCATTATCCTCCGACTCATAGTATCCTCAGCAGACCGTTGAAAACATGGCATGTGTGAAACGGAATCCGTCCAGAGTTGATCAGCGACAGGTGATTCGGTTTCTAGCAGCTGAAGGATATCGACCAGTTGACATTCATTCATCACAGAACGCAGGCAGTGTATGGTGACAAAAGTGTGTCTAAGACAACAGTTAAGAACTGGACAACGATTTTCAAAGAAGGATGTGAGTTAAAGCCACAATTATGAGCCTGATCTGGTCTCGGAAGATCTTTTTTTTAACTCATGTCTTTCTGTAAACATCGTTGTCCAGTTCTTCACTGTTGCCTTCGACACACTTTTGTCATCATAGACTGCCTGCATTCGGCGATGAATGTCAATAGGTCAATATCCTTCTGCTGTTAGAAACCGAATCACCACTCGCCGATCAACTCTGGACGGACTCCGTATCCTATCCGCCATGTTTTCAACGGCCTGCTGAGAAAACAATGAGTCGGAGGATAATGAAACTTTGCAAACATGTCGGTTGGTATGTCCTGTTCACACCAAAAGTGGCGTCATCATGCGCATCGTACGTATGTTTACTTCTTCCAGTTTGGTTCGGTTTCATTTGAACCTATTAATGTCGTGGTTCGTCTCTACCTTCTCTTGCTACTAACCTGGCGAAATACAACGATCAGGCTGCACATAGACTGAGTCCGTTGCTTCTTCGTTTGTGTCCTTCGAAACGAGAGGTTGGCATGTCTCATTGTCAGTATCTCTGTCCACAACCACATCCGTGAGCTTCCCCTGCAGTTTCTTTTTCGCGTCCATTTGTTGGCGACGGTTGGCAATGTCGCTAATTTTGCTGAACACTTTATATCTGCGGTCGTCCTTTCGGAGTTTGGCCATTTCCTGTTTTGTGCAAGAAGAAAAGAGTTTATTAATATTACTACATTTACTGCTACTGGAACAACAATTAATGGTGTAGGTAGTAATACTGTTTTTGTCAATATCATTCTACCACAACCACCACTACTGCAGCTACCACGACCGCAACCCCTACTACTACTACTACCACTACTACTACTACTACTACTACTACTACTACTACTACTTCTACTACTACTACTACTACTACTACTACTTCTACTACTAGTAGTAGTACCGCGGCAAGCGTAAAAAAGGTAGACCCTTCCTCCGCTACAAAGATATTTCCAAGCGTGACCTGAAGGCCTTGGATATGAACACCTGCAACTGAGAGGAACTTGCCAAAAACAGAAGAGAAGGTCTTCTTCTGCTCTCTCCTCTTACCTCACTCTGTTTCATTTGACTCTGTCCTACAGTCACACTCTTGCACAACTTTCACACGGGCCCTCATGGTGAGGACCTTCCATTGCACTTTGGTTGGGCTAGCTTCTGAGGGCGCACAAACCTAGCATAGGTACATACAGACGCACACATGCTTCCAAGCACTGGTTTATGCGTCCTGATATCGCCCAATGGACTACGGTCTGGGCTGGAAAATGGCGCCCCTCCGCCAGTAGAAACTAGTGAGGCAAACATCTAAGCAACAACAACGACAGACCCGGCTGGAGGCAGACTTTGTGTGCTGGTCTACAGGCAGGGAAAGATATGATACTTGAAGATTTAGACTCCAAACGTGTGCGGAGAAAGCAAGGGCAACAACTGACTGTCCCCTCTCTAGTGTGAAGTCCATCGTCTCACGAGACTGACAGGATGCCAATCACAATCACTACTACTGCTACTACATCTGTTACTACTATTACTATAACTACTACTGCAACTAGAACAGCACCTACCAGTACTACTGCTACCACTACAGCCACTATCACTACCTCTGCTACTACTACAACAATTACTACGTTTGCTACCACAACTACTATTATGACTACTACTATTACTAAGACGACTTCTACTACTACTACTACTACTACTACTACTACTAATGCTACTGTAACAGTTCCCGCCGGAGCAAGGAGAGTTTAGGATGCCTGAACATGTTAAAGCTTAAAGCTACCTGAATGCATGTCAAGGTCACTCGCCGTCTCAGCAAATGAGAACAGAGTTAGGTTAAGGAATGTGGACAGGTAGAAACTGACCACTGGCCTTCCGGTTTTGGTAGGGGGAGATTGATTGACAGACGAAATTGGCAGCGGGGCTTGCTGCGAGAGAATGAGTGACAGGTGTGCAACGTGTTTCGTCCAATGGGACTGAAGATGGCCATCACCTGAGATCGATTGGTCAAGCTCTGGCCTTGCTTGAGGATATATAACTCGAGACAAAGTTTAGCTCGAGAGGCTGGATAGAGAGAGGCTGGATAGAGGGATGGAGAGAGGCTAGAGAGAGAGGCTGTATGGAGGAGAGTGAGAGAGACAGAGACTAAATGTAGATAGTATGTTTAACTCACTGACTTAGATAGAGGAGCGATTGATAGACGGTTGGACGAATGTTTAGTGATAGAACAGGATCGCTCAAATGGGTGTGTGTGTTTTGCATTAATAGATAATTTGAACGTGTGTTTGTAAGCAAGGACACATTGTGAACGAGTTATGTCGAGATCGCCCGCCTGAGGGGATTTCAGTGAGGAAGAGTATTTGATAAACTGCGTTGAGGACGCAGTTAAGGCGATGTGTGTGTGATGTAATTGCAAGGCAATAGAACTGGGTTTTTAGTTAGTTGGGAATTCCATCAATAGCTAATGCTTACAATTTCCGTTTGATTAATATGTATATTAACATATATATAATAATAGAATGCTAAGTTAAGATATGGATTATATTGTGTTTGTAATTTCTCTACTCATTCTATGATATGAGTATGATATAATAAATATGCCACCTGCTGTGTGATATGTCATTTACTGAGTATGGTCATGATGATGGGGATGAGTGTGAGAATGTTCTAAGTTAGAATAACGGCCAGGGCAAGCAGTGGGTCTGCTACGTATGTGTCAACTATCAGATTCACTATAATAGCGTGTTCGGAAAACAAAGATGGATATACAGCTGGTTTCAGGGCAGGATTCTGTGAAGGATCACTTTTAACAGGGATTTGTTGTGTTTTGTATCGTGAATTTGTTTTATTTCTCTGTGTGGAGCACGGATTGATTTTAAACCTTGGCACAATATAAGCTCCGTTATTTAGTCGGCCTTAGAATGTGACGCTTCAAAGAGATTGTCTTGGTGAGTCAGACGGCCTATCTAAAGAAGGGCATGCAGTGACTATGGAAAAACTGGATACCACAGACGACAGTACGACACCACAACAACAACAATTTAAAGATTTTAAAATGCAATTTTAAATATAACATAACGAAAGATAGTCTTTATGCTTGTTCTAAAAATAAAATATAAAGGTGTTGCCCAGATGCTGTGTTGGAATAAAAAACACGAAGGAAACCGAAATGACACCGAAATAACCGTCATTAGGGACAGAATCAAAGAAATTAAACGAAAATGGCTAACAAATCAAAACAACATGATGAACACAGATTGGCAGCGTGTTGCGTTTCTCTGATCTAGTTAAAATACTTATATGAGGGATCAAGATGCTGAGAAGCGCATGAGCTGCAGTAGTCAGCGACCCATATCTGACTGCTAGCGTCAGGGCCAGCGAACCAGAACTGCCAAGACCCTTCTACAGCTCCACGTGGTGATCCTGGATAACAGGCTGCAGCAAGGCAGACTGGCTGAGGAGAATGGATCGAAGAGGAAATGCTAACCCGGTACTCAAGCAAAAAATGCATACTGAAGTCGGATGTGTTGGACCGAAAGGTGCACATATCGCAGCCAAGCTGTAAACTACGACACAACGCATTCCGTTCTCTGGACTACATTCTACTACTTAAGCCCCTTCGGGGTTTGGTAGCGGGGAATTGACAACGAACGAACATGAAATTAATGAAGGCGAACAACTAACTCAGCTCTGAAATGTACCATGAGATTCAGAAGTTTTGGTCGTGACGTGAGCGGATATGAGACAAAAAGATGTCCACCTTCCAGGAACGTGAGTTGATTAGCTCTTCTAATAAGCCGGCGTCCACAGGAAATGAATTGAGATTGCGCTGATTTGGAAGAACGCGTAGTTGAAACAATAGATTGTGTTTTAGGGGAGACCGGAAAGCAATCAGTGACCATATGTTGTTTGACGACAAAGCCGGCACTGACAGTCTGTTACACACAAAGACAGGGTAATCATTCGGGCCTGTTACACACAAAGACAGGATAATCATTCGGGCCTGTTACACACAAAGACAGGATAATCATTCGGGCCTGTTACACACAAAGACAGGGTAATCATTCGGGCTTGTTACACACATAGACACGGTAATCATTCGGGACTGTTATACACAAAGACACGGTAATCATTACAGTATGTTACGCACAAAGACACGGTAATCATTACAGTATGTTACACACAAAGACAACGGTAATCATTCGGGCATGTTACACCCAAAGACATAGTAATCATTGACAGTTTGTTCCAGACAAAGACACAGTAATTATTTCAGCCTGTTAGACATAAAGACAGGGTAATCATAACAGCCTGTTTCACACAAAGACAAAGCAATTAAAGATAGTCTGATGCACAAAACGACAATGTATTCCATGAGTTTACCCACAAATACAAAACATTGAACGACCTTCTGATACACACAGAAACAGGGCATCAATGACCATCCGATACACATAAATGAAAGCAGTGAATGAAGAATGAAAATATGTTTCATGCAAAGACGCAGTAATCATTTACAAGTTAATTAAAGATAATATTATTTACAACTTATTTACACGAAGATACAATCATTTACAACCCGTTACATGAAGACACAAACAACTACCATCTGCTACATAGACACACAACAATCAACTACCGTCTGTTACATGAATACACAACAATCAATGCCAATCTGTTACATGAACACACAGCAATCATTGCCCATCTGTTACATGAATACACAACAATCATCTATCATCTGTTACATGAACACACAACAATCAATGCCCATCTTTTACATGAACATACAACAATAAACTACCATATGTTACACACACACACACAATCAATGAATCAACAATCCGCAGACGCCATTACTTTGAAATCCGACGTAAATCGAGCAGGGAGCGACACAGAGTGATCCTAAGAGTCTACAGGACGCATCAATGTCTATACTTTGTGTCATCTGTTGTAAGGGACTGAGCACCTATAGGTCATGCAGGAGTGTTGTGATGTTTGTTTAGATGACCCAAAGTCAACTTGGATGACAACTTTAGAGGCCGTGCACCAGCCAAAAGGAAGACAGCAGATAGAGTAGGCTGGCGTTTTGTTTTTTCTAGCACACCTCTAGACACCAGGGTATGGTAGACGAGGAACCACATAGTAAATAAAGAACTAACAAAATATAACATAATAGAGCAACATAACATAACATAACGAACCATACTATTGCGACATAACATAACATATTAGCCTGCTGTGGAAATGCAACAGTAGTAAAAACACAAACACACAAGAATGTGGTCAGGGTATGTGGAACGCTGACAACTAACAACATTTGCACGGACGTCTGTTAATCATGATTAATGTTTCGTTTTTCCACCTTAACAAGGCATATGTTCAAACCAGTACAGCTGGTCTATTTACAGGAAGCCCTGGCAGTTGCAGAGGCGGATTTATAGCAATGGCTTTATATACAGAAGTTTCTAACACTATGTACAAACAATTTAGTACATTTTTATGATTTGATTGGAAGGGTACGGTAACTATGAAAAATAAGTAGTTGTGGTAGTTGCCCTTTGCAAGGGAAGTTGGCGAAAGCGTCAGACTTGTGTGGGCAGACATGACAGTGTTATGGGTCTGCTTGTGGCTGTCAGTCCTTTCCTTTGTCTTAATTCTTGATTCTAGGAACAAACATCATCACACAGGGGACATTCCTATAAGTATTTCGTTTTACGTTCAAGCAGCCAGCCAAGCGTATATATACCGAGTCCCAATCAGGTGTTGATTTCGTGTTCTTCGGATCTTTCAAGACAAAACACACGTTCTCCATTATCCCATAGTCACTCCCAAATCTATCATCCTCTGCGCATATGCAATTTTCGATCTTCTGTCTCCTCATCATTCTGTAAAGTACCCATAACTGGCCTGATCAACTCAACCCTGTCGCTCGTCATCACCGCGTCTTTCATCACAGCTCGTCCCGCCACTGCATCAGCTCTTTCGTTGCCCCCAAACCCCCACACGTCCCTGGCATTACATCCATGTAACACCTCTTACACCATAGTTGCTCAGAAGAGAAGCCCATTGCCTTCTTAGCATGCACCTTTCTATCATACGGAGTCTACCCTGCGAGTCTGACAGTACCACTGCGGGTGTCACCGGTTACGTCACCAACCCCGTCACGGATGCTGTTACCGCATCAATCACCAACCCCGTCAGGGACTCTGTTACCGCATCAATCACCAACCCCGTCAGGGACGTTGTTACCGCATCAATCACCAACCACGTCAGGGACTCTGTTACCGCATCAATCACCAACCACGTCAGGGACGTTGTTACCGCATCAATCCCCAACCACGTCAGGGACTCTGTTACCACATCAATCACCAACCCCGTCAGGGACGTTGTTACCGCATCAATCACCAACCACGTCAGGGACGTTGTTACCGCATCAATCACCAACCACGTCAGGGACGTTGTTACCGCATCAATCACCAACCACGTCAGGGACTCTGTTACCGCATCAATCACCAACCCCGTCAGGGACTCTGTTACCGCATCAATCACCAACCCCGTCAGGGACGTTGTTACCGCATCAATCACCAACCACGTCAGGGACTCTGTTACCGCATCAATCACCAACCCCGTCAGGGACGTTGTTACCGCATCAATCACCAACCACGTCAGGGACTCTGTTACCGCATCAATCACCAACCACGTCAGGGACGTTGTTGCCGCATCAATCACCAACCCCGTCAGGGACGCTGTTACCGCATCAATCACCCTCCTCATACCCGATGATAGTCCAATTCTTCTTCTTCTCTGCGTTCGGTTTCATATGCTCGTGTTATGCCACCAGATGGGCTGCATCCATGAAGGGACACGTCAGTCGCAGGTCCTCAATGGTTCCTCACAGTTTGTCTTGTGTGTTTCTTTCCTTGGGCCAGGTCTTCTCACGGGAGCCTTGGAGCAGTGGACATGTTTGAAAATGTGTTCTGTAGTCTGGGGTCCTCTATGACATGTGCATTGTGCAGTCTGTTCTGCATGCGTATGTGCATTTAGTCTGCAATGACCTGTTCTGAGGCGGAAAATTGTGGTATATTGTTTCCTATTCAGTCTATTGATTGGGCCCTGTGGGAAATTGCTGTTTGTTCTCTCTATCCACTGTTGTTTATATATTTTTTTTAATGTGTGTCTTGACTTTTGGCAGTGACACTGGGTGGGTGAATTGTTCTTTTTGCCTTCCCTCCCTGGCCAGTCTGTCCACCCATTCATTCCCATGTATGCCGCAGTGAGCTGGAATCCACTGGAAGGTGATTTTATTGTGGTCTGAGAGTTTATTTAGCTGGCATATCAGTTCCCTTTCCATGCTATCTCGTGGTTCTCTTTGTGTGGTCTGCAACATTGCCATGCAGTCGCACAAAAACACTATTCTGTTATCCTTTACACCCTTTTCATCCAATTGTTTGACTGCTTCAATTATTATCTTAGATTTGTCAAAGGATCTCTGGCAGCACTTGCCTTTTCTATAGCGCTTACATCGTGTAGAAGTTGGACGAGTTCCGCTCTGAATCTGCACATCCTAACGTGCGAGAGGCATTCGTAGACGGCGTTGGTAGCCGAGACCTCCTGCGTGGCGAGCTTTTGGGCGATTCGAGTCTCCCTCCTCTCTCGATGCATTGGAGAATTTATGCTCGGCCAGGCGAGCATTAAACACTCTTCGGTGATGTTTCTTAGTTGGGACTGAGAGAAAACCCGTAATCGGGTTCAGGTAAAATATACTAACCAAGAGACCCGTAATCGGGTTCAGGTAAAACATACTAACCAAGATTCCCACATCGCGTCCTCATGCGTGCTCATAGAAACCTGCCGTGCCATAACACCCTGGACAAGGAGGTGTAGATCAACACAGCGATTACTACAGTGTTTAGCGTACTGTGTAGTCTCGCATTTGTACTACAGCCAGAAGGACCCCCGGTTCACATTATCAGATTCAACTCAGGATATAAGAAGAGCCACTGTAACCAAATACGAAAGAAACGTCGTCAAACGTTAACTCAACAATAACGAATGATTAAGTGAAAAAAATTAAAACTAAACTTCGGGAAAAGATAACTAATCTTGAAGAACAGAAGATAAGGTGGGTAGAATAATTTGACGAGCTTTTGAACAGACCAGCAACAGACAAGCTACCAGATATCCCATCAGCAGAGGAGGACCTGCAGATCAACTGTGATAATCCAAGTAAAAAATAGATTAGACAGGCAATAGAGTTTCTAAGGAACGGAAAAGCGGCAGGACCTGATGGGATACCACAAGAAGCCATAAAATCAGATGTTGAAACATCTACTAACATGCTCAACAACTTGATAGGCGCCATCTGGGAACTAGAAAGCTTACTAAAAGATCGGAGAGAGGGATATCTGGTGAAATTCCATAAGAAGATTTACAGGAATGCAAAAATCATAGAGGAATAATGTTATTATCAGTGTTAAATAGAGTAATACTAGAAAGTTTGAAAAAGGCAGTGGATAGCAAGATAAGGGAACAGCAGATGAGTTTCAGACAGAATAGATCATGCATTGACCAGATAGCCCCATTGCGGATAATTGCTGGGCATTCATTAGAATGGAATTAGAGTTTGTACATCAATTTTGTTGATTATGAAAAGACTATCGACAGTTCGGACAGAGATGTATACTCTGGAAACTACTGAGGCACTATGGAATACCTCAAAAGCTTACAAACATAATTAGACAGACGTATGAAAGTATAAGAGTTAAACACGAAGGACAACTCACAGAACCATTCAAAATTAAATCAGGAGTACGACAGTATTGCCTACTGTCACCTTTCCTGTTAATCCTAGCAGTAGACTGGATTATGAAAGTAACAACAAATGAGAGAAATGGAATCCAATGGATCTTTAATAAACAGCTGGAGAACCTGGATTTTGTGGATGATATATGCCTTCTGTCCCACAGCCAAAGCCAAATGCATTGGAAACTGGATAGACTGGATTATACCTCTAAACAGGTCGGTTTGAAAATCCATGAGGAAAAGACAAATATAATTAGGGTTAATGCAGCAAACACATAGGTAATGACAGGAGACTGTAGAGTTTTGTCAACAAATGCCTGAGAAAGATTCTTGGCATAAAATGGTTTGCAAAAGTTACAAACGACAGACTGGAAGAGAGCGGTACAAAGTAAATTGGAACAGGACATTTTAGGAAGAAATTGGGGATGGATCTGTCTATATAAAGAAAGCCCTAGGCCAGTATCACCAGACAATCTCTGTTATAGAACCCCCAAGAAAAAAGGCATAGGCAGACAAGGAATGTATGGAGACGAGATCTGGAGGCGAAAGTAAAGAAAACAGGAAAAAGTTGGAAGAAAGTAAAAAAGATTGCACAAGGCAGAGCTGCTTAGCGAGGTTTAGTCGATGGCCTATGCAACCCTGGGTCATAGAACAGGGCAATTCTACTTGGCTAGGGTTGGTCGATGGTCTATGCAACCCTGGGTCATAGAACAGGGCAATTCTACTTGGCTAGGGTTGGTCGATGGTCTATGCAACCCTGGGTCATAGAACAGGGCAATTCTACTTGGCTAGGGTTGGTCGATGGTCTATGCAACCCTGGATGATAGAAAATGACAGAGCTGCTTGGCGTGAATCGGTCGATGGTCTATGCCCCACTGGGTGAACGAAGGCGAAAGGGAAGTGAACTAAATAAGGGAATTCTCTGAAGCTAGCAAATATGCAACATATTTAGAGTCCTGTATGTCTTTCTTACTTACTTACTTTTCGCACCTCTTCTACCCAATAGGTGTAGAGTCTTCTACCTTACATAGTCACTCCTTTTCTACTCTGGGGTGTAGAGGTTTATCAGTAATAGTGCCAGACAATTATATTAGCTGTCTCTCTCTTGGTCTGGTTCCAGTCTAGCCAACTGCCTCTTAGAGTGTATTATATTGTCATCACAGCGGACTTTGGATCGTCCTCGGAGTCTCGGTCCTTGACCTATTTACTTGCTATGATTGCTGTGGTAGCCGATCTCCATTCAATCTAAGACATGCCAGACCACCGAATTTAAGATTCCTGCACTCGAAACTGCAATCATCGGGGTTTCTATATCTTGTCGTATTGTCTTCTTTCTTCTGTGTTCGTCTTGAACAACGGCATTTGTGACGTGTCTTAGTTTACATGGATGTAATAAATGCGCCTGTCGACTCATCACGTCCGATTTCAGCACTACATTTTTGGGGCTTGTGTATCTTCTCCCTTCGATCCCCAATCGGGATCAAGATGCTGCAGTGGTCAGCGACCCATAGCTGACTGCTAGCGTCAGGGCCAGCGAACCATAGCTGCCAAGATCCTTCTACACCTCCACGTGGTGATCCTGGATAACAGGCTGCAGCAGGGCAGACTGGCTAAGGAGAAGGGATCGAAGAGGGAATGCTAACCCGGTACTCAAAAAATGCTTGCTGAGTCGGATGTGTTCGACCGGAAGGTGCAAATATCGCAGCCAAGCTGTAAACTACGACACAACGCATTCCGTTCTCTGGACTACATTCTGCTACTTAAGCCCTTTCAGGGTTTGGTAGTGGGAGATTGAGAACGAACGAAGAAGAAGAAGAAGAAGAAGAAGATCCCCAATCTCCTATCCAGGCTGCATGGTTGCCATCTGTTTTTAGGGCCGCCACTTGCAGGCGGAATAAAGTCTTCGTCAGTATGGGTCACTGACCCTGTTTCAAGTAGCTAGCTATGAGCCACTGGCTGCTTTCAACTCATCCACTGCTGCATCTACGTCCCTAAATTGACTTGTCCAACTGCACAATAAAATCATGTAGTCTGTATCACGCGATATGGTTTTACTTTCCACGCTAACTCTGCTACAAAACATGTAACACTGAGTCAACCCCAGGCCCGTTTGCGATTTTTTAAAATCTCCACCACTTTGGAATTGAACCTAGATTGCAAGAACTAGACAGCATGTCGACTAACCACTTTCTAACCTAGGCTCCTGCTCTTGCCCATTACCAACAAACACAAAAAAACAACAACTAGCAATATTCAAATTTAAATGTATCCGCCATTTTGTTATCGCACTCAAAAATGCTTTCCCTACACCAAAGAACACACATCAAGTAATCCTCTTACCTTCAGATATGTCCTCAACTGGTTGTCTTGCTTGTTCTTCCTAATATGGGAGGCAATCATCATAACGATAGATAATCCGTATATCAAGATAACAGCAACGACGTAGTAGAGAGCACCGATGTCATCGTCATTAGCTCGTCTTGGATCTTCGATGTAGCCAACCCAAGTACCGTTATCATCATCTGTTTGATGAATGCGGATGTTGACTTTTCCATTTATATCCAGTGCTGTTCTGTTGGGAGAAATGTATATATACTACTAGTAACTTTCTAAATGTATGTTTATGTGTCATAACTCGCAAAATAAAAACGAAATATCAGCAGATATTTTCATTTTTCATTGTATAGCCGATTTTTAGATCAGCGCAGCTCATTTCAAGTCGCTTTGTTGTTTCCTTCACGAGTTACGGGCATATGTTTACGTGGTTACACAGGGAATATTGTTTACCTGCAAAAACTGACATGAAGAACATGACGCATCTTGGTACGTCAAATGTGCAGGTTTCATTTATATTTGTCAATCTCCCAATACCAGTAGTGCGCATGCGTAAGATAGGAGCTCAGATGCTGCGATAGCTTATTCAGAGTTAGTGAACGGACTGTTCTTCGACATTTCGGTGTATGTTTCTGGGTATTACTTTTATGCATGAAAACATTATACACACACGTACGTACAAACGCGCACACACACACACACACACGCATATATACAACCCTCCTTACGAGGCGTGTTCAAATTAAACCGGACCTAACTGCAACAAGTGAATATACGTACGATGCGCATAATAACGTCACTTTAGGTGTAAACAGCACATACCAACCGTCAAGTTTGCAAAATGTCATAATACTCCGACTCATAGTTTCCGAAGCAGACCATTGCAAACATGGTGGGTGTGATACGGAATCCGTCCAGAGTTAATGAGTGAGTGGTGATTCCGTTTCTTACAGCTGAAGGTTGTCGACCATTTGAAATTCATCGCAGAATGCAGGCAGCGTATTGTGACAAAAGTGTGTCAAAGACAACAGTAAAGAACAGGCCACCGATGTTTAAAGATCAGATCAGGCACATATTGTTGCGTCAGAAGATGCCATCGCCAAAATTGATGCTGCAATTCAGGTGGACCGTCGCTGAAGCTTTCGTTCGCTAGCAGAGGAATTCTCTGTGTCGCTAGGGACAATTCAAATGGTTATTAACAAGAAACTAAAGTATCGGAACGTGTTCACAATGGGTACCGATGCTGTCAGTACTCTTTCGTTTCCACCATCAGGTGGACATTTAATCAGGCGCCCCATGTCCTGAACGGCCTCACATATACCAGGTATTGGAAACAAGAACAGACAGACTGAAAAAAAAGAAGAGACATAACCCTGAGGTACATAGCGATAAACTATCCAAGCATGGAATGGACCCATGCATACACCGACGGTTCTGTAACAAACACAACACAGAATGGAGGGGAGGGGTATCCCTGAGCCTAACAAACGGTAGAAAAATAACACTGTCAGCGGTAACTGGAAAATTCTCAAGCAATTTCAAAGCGGAGGCAGAGGCACTGAAGGCTGCAGTAGAAGCAATGCTGATAGGCGAAAGCAATGAAAACTAGATAGTCCTGTTTACAGATGGTCTGTCCGTGGTTACAGCACTAAAAAGCCAGAAAAATACAGAACAATGATTTAAAAGCAGTACTCTGTCAACTATGCCAACAGTCCGCACCAAAAAGAGTAGTGGTACAGTGGGTTCCATCCCACTGTAACATTTAAGGCAACGAGGAGGCAGACAGACTGGCAAAAGAAGGTGCAAGATTACCACAACCAGATTCTAGTGTGACCTACGAAGAGTCCAAAAGGCTTATTAGGGCCAGATACATGGCCAAATGGGAAACAGAACATACTGGCTACACAAAAAATGATGCATATTACCATTTGAACAGAAGAGAGCAGGTCGTGGTCTTCAGACTCCGCACAGGCCACAACAGACTGAGGTACCATCTATTCAATAAACTGAAAATAGGTGGCACTGACGAATGCACCTATAGTACAGGGAAAATGACCGCTGAATATCTGCTGCAAAATTGCCCGACATACGAGGACCAGAGAAAGCACATGTGGCCATCACCAGTGGCAACACTAGACAAGCTCTTTGGCAGTGTCGACAGCCTCAGGATGACAGCTGCTTTCTTCGAACAAATTCAAGTTGACGTCTGACAGTGTACGAAGAAGAATAAAAAGAAGAAGAGGAAGATCGGCCTTACATTAGCAACATTCATCTTCTGCATATCCCTACTTTTTTCAGGTTAGACCCACATCTGGACACACCTGTTCTTAACCTGTCTGGAGATCTTTACGTAGTATTTGGCAAATCATATCCCAGTGCAAGTTCATCTTTGATCTTTATCCAACATTCACCATTCTTTTGGCTCCACTTTTCTTTGCGGTTTTCTCTGGGTTATGTTCTGAGTGCTGCACAGTCCACAGTCCACAGAAAACGTTTCCTCGATTTTAGTGAGTGGCGCGAAGGAGACTCCGCGAAAATTGTAACACAAACACAAATTTGTACAGAAGTCCGGCTTCCCCTGGAAACAAATACGCATAGTTGACAAATATTTTCACCACCGGCAACCAAACAAATGGAAAAGACATGCTACATTATGATGATGGTGTCTCATCTCTGGGCCCCACTGGAATTACTTTTGTTTCACCTGGGATTAAGTTAGATAGCGATTACTACGGCAACGAATATTGATGAAGTGTCGGTTCACATCTGCTATTAGTCTCACTTAAAAAAACAGCATTGAATCTTGTCTGTATGTTTACCATTTCCAGTATTAAAATTTACTGCAATCATTAATGTATTTGGTTTTAATATTGCACAAGTTGAGTCGGCGTGTCTAAATCTCTGTAAAGGAGGTTGTAAAGTAATGGAGTGGTTGGAGAATGGGCTTGCTACAATCCCACCTTTATGGTAATCTATAATCCTGGTATTCAATTAACCATAGCAAATGCCTGGTATCAGACTACCAAATCTTGTTTAAACTCAACTCGGTCTTTTGTCTTTGAGCACCATGTCGGTTAAGGGCTTTACTCAGCTTATCTCTCCATCCCCTTTATTATCATCTTCAATGCCCGTCGCTCCAACAAGTTTGGTCTATAGCTACCTTTCTGCCTTTTTCCAGGTGAGGTTCAGGGACCGAAGTTCATTTTCACATTTTCCCTTGTTGTTTCTTGGCCTACCTCTTATCCTCTGAGGATTCCGTGTCAGGGCATGTCCTGCCACGATTGATGGTGATTTCTGTGGCGTATATCCTATCCAATCCATTTCTTACTTTTGATCTGTTGCTCCATTGATTGTTGCTGCTTCATTTTCCTAAGTCTTTATTCCTCAGCATGTCTTGCCAATCGTATAGATTGAGTATATCACAACCATCATTACAAATCTATCGACAAACAACTAGAATTGCATTTGTCTTGTCGTTGTGGTTCTCCAAGTTTCTGCTCCGTACGTTTCAGTGAACGTCTAAATTTGTTGGGTTGTTAGGACATCACTTTTCTTGTTCATCTGTTGTTAGGACATCACTTTTCGTGTTCATCTGTTGTTAGGACATCAATTTTCGTGTTCATCTGTTGTCAGGACATCAATTTTCGTGTTCATCTGTTGTCAGGACATCAATTTTCGTGTTCATCTGTTGTCACATCACTTTTCGTGTTCATCTGTTGTCACGACATCACTTTTCGTGTTCATCTGTTGTCACGACATCACTTTTCGTGTTCATCTGTTGTCACGACATCACTTTTCGTGTTCATCTGTTGTCATGACATGACTATTCGTGTCCCTCTCTTGTTAGAAGATCACTTTTCGTGTCAATCTGTAGTCAGGCGTGGGTACACCAGGCTCAGCTGACTTGCATTTTCTAAACATTGCAGCATATAGGACATCATTGAAGTATGTTTGGTCCCTTTTATTTTCGGTGTTCTGAATTCTGCTCCGTAAGAGGGCCCACCTATGTTCTTAGTTCCAGTGTCCTGTAAGCAACTCATTTGGGACAAGGGTTGTAAATAATAGAACCACTGTAACCTTCAAAATACGTCGTAAACAGTGGCTATAAAAGGTTGTTCGTAACGCTAGCAACATTATCGTTTGAAACTATCGCTGCATATTTTCGGACGCAGGATTACAGTAAATGGGTCAACTGTAGTGGTTGCCTTTTACGGGGAACTTCACTTGAAGAGGTAGGCGAATCACCACAATTCTGTGGCGTAAGTACATTCTATAATTATTGCTGAAGAAATGGCTTGGCTTGGCTTCGTTCGTTCTCAGTTTCATGCTACCAAACCCTAAAAGGGCTTAAGAAGCAGAATGTAGTTCAGAGAACGGAATGCGTTGTATCGTAGTTTACAGCTTGACTGCGATATTTGCACCTTTCTGTCCAATACATCCGACTTCAGCAAACATTTTTTGAGTACCGGTTAGCATTCCCTCTTCGATCCCTTCTCCTTAGCCAGTCTGCCCTGTTGCAGCCTGTTATCCAGGATCACCGTGTGGAGGTGTAGAAGGGCCTTGGCAGCTCTGGTTCCCTGGCCCTGACACTAGCAGTCAACTATGGGTCGCTAACCGCTGCAGCTCATGCGCTGCTCAGCATCTTGCTCCCGCTGAACAAATGATTAGCAACACATCAAGTCAGTGCCAGCAGGCTGTATTCCTTAAAGAATGTTCGTTGGATAAGCCATCAGGAATGACAAACTGTCAGAGTTTTAAAAGTCTTTAGCAAACTAAAATCGAAGAGAAGGGTAGTGCGACAGTGGATACCATCACAAATCGGCATACCAGACAAGTTAGCAAAGGATGGTGCAACACAAGACAAAACAAACAAATAATCAACTTTCTAAAAAAGAAACCCCTTATCCACGCCATACGGAAAGTTGATCAAATTAGAGACAACTATCACTGCCTTGATCGAGCGAAGCAAGTGATGTTGCTCCGGATGAGAACGGGAATTGAGCTCACCACTTACACAGGCTAAAATTGACTCCGTCACCTAGGAGCAGGCAAGCAGCACAGACAGGCAAATATATCCTACAAGTATGTTCTGTGCTTAGGCAATTTCGTCCTGAGCACTGCCCCCCCCCCTCCCGCCCCCCACAACTCCAAGGGATGAACCTAGAATCTAGAAGAACTCTCCCTAACAGCAGTCGGTGTCCAGAGAACTGGGCCTTACGTGTAGACATTTGTTGTAATGGCGTGGGCGATAAGAGAAAGACTGCCACCGATTGAAATTTCCAACCAACTTAAAAATCACACGCATTTAATCCCCTGGCATTAATCTACCAAGTAGCGTGTGAGATGGAAAAACATACGCTTCACTAGGTTGGAACCATAGCCTACAGACTAAAAATCTGGTATTCTACCTTCTCGGCTTCACGTTCCTCTACTTCAAACAGCAATGATCGGCTACAAAAAAACATGACCTAAAATCAGGTTTGCGTGCGCGCTAGTAAACAGTAATTTCACAAAATGACGTTTTGTCATCAGAACAAAGCTCAGATTTCAGATTAACAGGCGAGTCGTTAGTTAAGGCCGTACGTTGAATAATTCAATTCCATTGACATTGCTTTCGAATTTGTTAGTGCAGTTTGACTATCAAGTCCCTTGGGCAGATGAATTTTCGTCTCTTGGGACAGACGTTGGCGAATCTCTCTGGTGCTAGACTTCGTTTTATCATAAAGGTGCTTAGTTATGACTAGTATCGTGGTTCCTCTCAGCGAGATAAAGTGGCCAATATCAGGTCAGGCGCTGCACACGATAGGCTGAGGTTCCAGCTTGACAGCGTCTGATTGATGGTAGAGCGCTCGCTTTTCATTGCAAAGGTGCTTGTTTCTTCTACTTTTCCTACTTCTTCGTCTTAATTTTTGCCTTTTTCTCCTCGTCCTTTTTTTCGTTTGACTTCTTCTTCTTTCTCCCTTCTTCTCTGTCTTCGTCTTTGGTTTCTTCAACTTCTTCTTATTTATTTCCATCTTTTTGTTCTTCATCGTTTGTCCACAAGTCACGGTCTACGTTTCTCTTACAAAGGCGACATTCGTTTATAAGGCTGTTTCATCTCCATATAAATAAACCAAATTTAACAGGGTGCTGATTAGATAACTGCTTTTTTGTGGATGATGCCACAATTCCGACTCATTGAGAGGAGGAACTGCAAAGATGTCTGGTGTGAGTTCGGGTTAACAATCAGCAAAGAGAACACACAAGTTTTGGTTCAGTGAGCAAACAAGCCACCAGTAATCTCCATTGATGATGAGGATTTCGAGATAGTAGATAATTTTATGTATTTGGGATCATCAGTCAATAATAAACTATCCCTGGACCAAGAGATCAATATCAGGATAGGAAAGGCCACAACAACAATGAGCAGATTAACAAAAAGGGTCTGGGAGAACAAGAAGCTCACTGTTAAAACAAAAACACTTGTTTACCAGGCCTGTGTACTCGGCACCCTTCTTTATGGCAGTGAGACATGGTCTACCTACATGCACCAGGAGAGGCGGCTAAACAGCTATCACATGAGGTGCCTGCGCAGAATCCTGGGCGTTGGGTGGCAAGACAAGATCACCAACGCGGAGGTGCTGGAGAGAACAGGCACTGTCACAATCTTTTCCATGCTTAGTCTTTGAAGGCTCCGATGGCTGGGACACATTCGGAGGATGGATGATGGCAGACTAGCAAAATACTATATCTATGCGGAGTTACAATTGGGAAAAAGGTCTCAGGGCCGGCCACTACTTCGGTACAAGGATGTATGTAAGCGGGATATGAATGATGCAGTCATCGATTTGGAATCATGGGAACAGGACGCAATGAATCGTGTTACATGGAGGGGCAGGATTAAGCTTGGAATACAGCCAAAGGAGATACTGATTGCTGATAGGCTAAAGACTCAGAGTTTGAGAAGACACGCCACACCATGCGATGCCACGAACGGTCTTGACTTTTCTTGCACACACTGGGGAAGACGCTTCTCTGTTCGGATTGGTCTTACGAGTCACATTCGTTACCGTCATGGACTGTAGCATACATTTTCTTTCAAAGCACAATTACTATCTTCTGACAAAACGGAAAGAGCTTTATTCTGAAATCTGTCTCGGGAGACCAGTATTGTTAAGCTAAGATGCATACGAAATACAAGCACAATAGGAACAAACAACTAAAGTTAGCAATCTTGAGAACATGCATTTTGTTTATATGGCAGCCTGCAGTTGCGAAACATGGACTTTCGCACATGCACTAATAAAGAAGAGAGCCCAACTCACTTACACGCTGAGTGATGTCCCTACGACCTCTTGCGGTTATGAGAAAGGCACAAAACACAACGTTAGATTGTATCTCCCCTCCGCTGCCTTGCTGTATACCTGTTTACAGGAAAGGCTTCGGGAGTAGTACCCAGAGGAAAATTCTGAATTTTGTGCTATCTCCAGTCGTCTTGATAAATATCTTGCCACTGGCTAAGGGTATCTCAGGACCAGAGAGTGAGGTTGACAAATGGCGCAGTTTCTTCTTCACTATAATCCAAATCACCGCGCATATAACCCATTCCAGCGGACACAGCAAGAGAAAAGACAGTCCACACGGCTGAACAAAGAGATCTAGTGCTGTAGAAGAGTCCTGAAAATTCCTTTAACAGAAAGAGACCCCAAAACAACATTCCCCGCAAGACATAAATATAGACACAAACTGACTTATAAACAATCAGCTGTTTGAGAAATGGACTTTTTCAGCTACGTTAAACGCCATAACGGAATGGAAAGAACAGTTCCAGAGGGTATAGTTGTTTGGAACACAAGGCAGGGGCCGATCAAGATGACGATTGATACAAGACAGCAATAAGCGTTAAATTTGACCTTGGAGCAGGCTGGAAGGCTGAGGACTGACAGGTTCCTACAGACAGGATGTGATGAGAGCGACGTTTGCAGAACGCTTTGCAAGACACGATACATAATGATGATGTGATGGCTGATTGGAAATTATTCCTAACATTTTTGAACTATTTTATTTTTTATTGGTATTATTTTTTGTGTGGCCAGATATGACTTAATTGCCACAACGTTTCTGATAACACAACCATTCTTTCTATCAATCAATCAATCAATCAACCAATGAATTAAATCAAAACCCTTCAACTGGCATAGATCCTCAAAACATATTCGCCAAGTCTTCTAGTCACACTCCATCATGTCTAACTCCCTCATCTCTTTTCTGCCGTTTTCACGTTTAGCTTGATGTCGCTACTATACATGAACCTTCAGATCTGTCCCTACTTCTCTTACCCCGGGGATTCCAGAACAGCGATAGCCTTGTAATACTTTCAGCTGGTTTCCGTAGTGTATGTCCTATCCACCACCAAAGCCTTATCTTTATTTCTAGTCCCACTGGAATATGTCTGGTTCTCTCCCGCGATTCTATATTCGTGATTTTATCATGCCATTGTATTCTCTTAATTCTCCGCAATCATCATTTGATGAAAGCTTTGACATTTTCAGTTGTTCTTCTGTTTGATACATTACCGATTATTTCAATGCTTTTAATTTCACACGATACATTTGTTCTCTCATGACTCTGAGATGAACACCATGTCTGATTTGTTGTTAAATGCCAACATTGTGTAAGTTTATTCTTGAGTGTGTCTGAAAACGCGACAGGGTTTGTAAACATACACAATTTGTTTAAGTGTTCGTTTAGTTCCTGTGCTGACGTACGACCGTTGAAGTACTGATGGCAGCTGGTAAGTCACGGCAACGCCTTCAAAACATATATTTTCAATGTCCTTTCTTCATCATCTTCTTCTTTCTATCCACGGGAAGCGAGTAAGTCATTCTTTCATGTATTGTATAGGAGTTTTTGATCCAAATCCTCTATTTAATTCCATTTCCTGTATTATACAAAAGATGTTTTGTCTAGACCTCTTTAATTCACTTTCCTGTATCATAATAGAAATACTGTGTAAATACCCCTCTCTTTATAACCTTTTATTGTATAATCTAACTATCTTCAATGTACTTGTGTCATTAGACGTCGTAGAGAGGTGTGACTTTCTTTGTTTCATATTTTTTTGGCAGGCGCAAAAACCGCTGGTGACTTGCCAGTTCAATCCCAGTATCTGTTACCAGCAAAAGGTTGGTAGCCCCTGGAATACACAATCGCATATGTTAGGAACCGGTGGTGGTGAAAGAGAAAATTTGAAAAAGGTACACCGGCAGCCTGTTATACCCCTCCGTGAGCCACATAACCAAGACCTGATGTTATAGCCACACAGTACCCGTTTTGCGACATATGCTCTTTGGAAAAAGGATCCGTAGAATAATTTGAAAGATTTTTAACATGAATGTTGCCCGAGAAGCGGCCGTTAGATCTACTCTTTTCGATTTTCAGCTACCAAGGGATTTTTAACGTGCGCGCCCATGTACATGGGTGTCTGATCTCACTACTCAGATATCAGGGGATATTGTTACAAAGTGAACCACATGAAAAAACCGGGTCTCCACCATGATTTGAACGCGCGAATTCCAGCACCTAAATCGAATACCTTACCTCGAGACCACTTGCTCCCCCTTTACTGTATAGTACAAGATATATTTTGTACATACCTCTCTTTAATTCATTTTCCTATATCACAAGAAATGTGTTTTCTAGACATGATATTACGAAATATACACATACTAAATCAGATATTAGGAAATATTTTTTAGAGAGTGGTGAATCCGTGGAATGCATTGCCACAGGAGGTAGTAAAGGCGGGGACAATTAATGCATTTATGAATAAATTGGATGCGCATAGCTTTTAGAGCAAGATAATGTAAATTAAACCGGTTGTATACAGACTCTGCAGAGTCTTCTAAACCAGTATAAAGAGGTTAAGTTAAGTTATGTTAGGTTTTACTTCTTTAATTCACTGTCCTGCATCATATGAGAGATGTTTTGTTTAGGCCACTCTTTAATTCACTTTGCTGTATCATACAAGAAATATTGTTAATATACATCTGATTATATCCTTTAACTCTATAATACATGAGTTATTTTGTCTAGACCTCTTCAATTCACTTTTTGTATCATACAAGCGATATCCTGTAAATACCTCTCTTTAATACATTCTTTTCTCTAGCGTAAATGAGGCCGAACTCCAGTCTTGCGAGGCCTATATCAAGGATGAGATTACTGCGGCTTGCAGGTCTTAAAAAAATGTGACCAAACGCGGCTAACGAGCCCTTTAACAGAGTTCACCACACCGCTGCTCGTATGCTCTATAACAGGCGTGATAGAAGTGTGTCTCACACGCTTATAACAGTAGTGATCAAACTGTGCCTCACACGCCTATAACAGTGGTGATTCAACTGTGCCTCACACGCCTATAAAAGGACTGACCAAACTGTGCTTCACACGCCTATAACAGGGCTGACCAAACTGCTTCACACGCCTATAACAGGGCTGACCAAACTGTGCTTCACACGCCTATAACAGGGCTGACCAAACTGTGCCTCACACGCCTATAACAGGGGTGATCAAACTGTGCTTCACACGCCTTTAACAGGGGTGATCAAACTATGCTTCACACGCCTATAACAGGGCATATCAAACTGTGCTTCACACGCCTATAACAGGGCTGACCAAACTGAGCCTCATACGCCTATAACAGGGGTGATCAAACTATGCTTCACATGCCTATAACAGGGCTGACCAAATTGTGCCTCATATGCCTATATCAAGGGTGACCAAACTGTGCCTCACACGCCTATAACAGGGGTGATCAAACTGTGCCTCACATGCCTATAACAGGGGTGATCAAACTGTGCCTCACACGCCTATAACAGAAGTGATCAAACTGTGCCTCACAAGCCTATTACAGGGGTCATCAAACAATGCCTCACACGCCTATATCAGGGGTGATCAAACTATGCCTCACACGCGTAGTACAGGGATGATAAAACTGTCCCTCACACGGCTATAACAGGATGACCAAACTGTGCCTCACACGGCTATAACAGGGGTGACCAAACTGTGCCTCACACGGCTATAACAGGGGTGACCAAACTGTGCCTCACACGGCTATAACAGGGATGATCAAACGGTGCCTCAGACGTCTATTACAGGGGTTATTCAACTGTGCCTCACACGCCTATAACAGAAGTGATCAAACTGTGCCTCACGCGCCTATAACAGGGGTTATTCAACTGTGCCTCACATGCCTATAACAGGGCTGGCCAAACTGTGCTTTACACGCCTATAACAGGGCTGATCAAACTGTGCTTCACACGCCTATAACAGGAGTGACCAAACTGTACTTCACACGCCTATAACAGGCGTGACCAAACTGTACTTCACACGCCTATAACAGGGGTTATTCAACTGTGCCTCACATGCCTATAACAGGGCTGATCAAACTGTGCTTCACACGCCTATAACAGGGCTGATCAAACTGTGCTTCACACGCCTATAACAGGGCTGGCCAAACTGTGCTTCACACGCCTATAACAGGGGTGACCAAACTGTACTTCACACGCCTATAACAGGACTGATCAAACTGTGCTTCACACGCCTATAACAGGGCTGATCAAACTGTGCTTCACACGCCTATAACAGGACTGATCAAACTATGCTTCACACTCCTATAACAAGGGTGATCAAACTGTGCCTCACACGCCTATAACATAGGTGAACAAACTGTGTCTCACACGCAAATAACAGGGCTGATCAAACTGTGCCTCACACGCCTATAACATGGGTGATCAAACTGTGTCTCACACGCCTATAACATGGGTGATCAAACTGTGCCCCACACGCCTATAACATGGGTGATCAAATTACGTCTCGTAAACCCTCTAACAGGGGTGACCAAACCATGGCTCCTCAGCCATATCACAGGGGTGACTAAAATGCGTCGCATGAGCCCTCTAACAGGGGTGACTAAACTACGTCTCACACGCCTATAACATGGGTGATCAAACTGTGTCTCACACGCCTATAACAGGGGTCATCAAACTGTGTCTCACACGCCTATAACATGGGTGATCAAACTGTGCCCCACACGCCTATAACATGGGTGATCAAATTACGTCTCGTAAACCCTCTAACAGGGGTGACCAAACCATGGCTCCTCAGCCCAAATCACAGGGGTGACTAAAATGCGTCGCATGAGCCCTCTAACAGGGGTGACTAAACTACGTCATCTGAGCCCTCTAACAAGGGTGACCAAACAATGGCTTGCGAGCCCTTTAACAGGTGTGACTGAAATGCGGTGCACGAGCCCTCTAGCAAGGGTGACCAAACTACGACTCGTGAGCCCTCTAACAGGGGTGACCAAACTACGATTCGTGAGCCCTCGAACAGGGGTAACCAAACTACGACTCGTGAGCCCTCTAACAGGGGTAACCAAACTACGACTCGTCAGCCCTCTAACAGGGGTGACCAAACTACGACTCGTGAGCCCTCTAACAGAGGTAACCAAACTACGACTCGTGAGCCCTCTAGCAGGGGTGACCAAACTACGTCTTGTGAGCCCTCTAACAGTGGTAACCAAACTGTGGCTCACGAGCCCTATGTCATGTGAGTCGAACCACAGCTGTTTCAACTAAAGCGTGGCAACAACGAGGATCGAATTCGGCAACTTTACATGACAAGCCAGCACTACCTACCTGCTATTCTGACGTTCACTGAATAGCATCAATAAACATTTCCGGAACCAACTCGGGGTTCGGGAGCTACGCCTCTGAACAAAAGCCAGAGGCCATGAGTCCCATTAGAGAGCATGAAGTTAACAAATTAACGTCACCACAGAGGCGAAAACAATGGGAGATTACTGTTTACGTAATACAGGCCAGGGCTACGACATCAGTAACCATGGCGACGGTTTTCAGGAAACAAAATATGTCAGAACAGATAACGTTACTATCAACAACAAAAAAGTCCACAGTTGTGTGGGATGCGTTCAAATATGAAGTAAGTGCTAAAGTGATATACATAAATATATATCTTGTAGAGATTTGCTCATGTCTACGTAGTTGTAAATTGGTATCTAACTCACTTTTAGTTAAGAAATTATAGGCAGCGAGGGATAAAACTGAATATATTCCCTCACAAATATGTACGGTCCCGCAAAACAATGTGTCTAGCATTTCATCCACAGAGACCATATCTGTTGTGGAACTACATAATCGATTAATCCATCCTTCCATCCATCCATCCATCCACCCATCCATCCGTCAATCTATCTATCTATCTTTCTTTCTTTCCATGTATCTATCTATCTATGCACCTATCTATATATATGCCTGTCTGACTGCCTGTGTGTTTATTTATGTAATTATTAATTTAAGCAACTTTCTCTCGTCGTGTCTTCGAATATTCTCAAAAAACAAATTTGTATCCAGACCCCACGTTTCACATTGCATATAATATTTCTTTTCTTCTTTACTTTTCTTCCAATTTTAATCTTTTTAACTAGATTATAAATATGGAATACTTGCACTGACATCTATAAATAAAACCTAAATGGAGCGAGTGAAAGGTTATCGCTGAGTGCGTGCGAACAAGAGGCATCAGCAGGGACAAGATATTTTGGAGATCAAAGGTGAATAGTGTCACCAGAGGGATATTCGTGTTAGCTCTGACATTAAGGACACTAGTTTGTTTCTTATTCTTTTGTTCGCATGTTTGTTGTTTACACCATCCGGCCATTGGTTGAAGCTCTTCTTTAGTTCTACACAATTTTGAGTCCAGTGTTGAATCGTTGGGTCAGTGTATCTTTCTTAACTTACATGCAAAGGACGGTTCTGGAATACTTATTCGGTGGGTAGATGAGAAACTAGTCCGTTCAGGCACAACATACTGACCAGGATGTCGCGTCAGGGTCAGGCACAATAAACTGACCAGGACGTCGCGTCACGATCAGGAACAACATACTGACCAGGCTGTCGCGTCAGAGTCAGGCACAATAAACTGACCAGGACAACGACAACCTGTGTTTCTCCAGTGACAGCATATGGCTGTGAATATGGACATCAATAAAGAGAATTGAGCCCTTCGAGACAAAACGTTACAGAAAGGTCCTCAAAATGCAATAGACCGAAAAAAGGAGAATGCAGACATTCCACAAGAGGAAGAAGGTGATGGCACCAAGATGTCAAGGAATGCTTTGGCATTACTCTGAAGCAGGCTGGAGATTTGGCAAGAGGTTGAGTTTCTTTCAGACGGGCTGGGATGGGAGCGACGTTCTGCAAAGTCAACAAGAACAGGAAGGACCAGAGCAGGCATCCTTGCCCCCCCCCCCCCCCACCCCATCCTGTTTGCACCCCTAAGCTGTTAATCCATACTGCTACATGCACAACTCTACTAACTGCATCTGTATACATATTATGTACGTGGATTATGTACTTCTCTGGAATCATATAGTGTCTCAAAAGTTGCAGAGATGCCTCATCCTCATTTTGCGTCTGTAGATCTGCAGGGTCTCAATGCAACGAAAAACTAAATATTGTGGATTTTATATTACCCATTGTGGGGGAATTCGATATGAATAAGGAAGAAATACAGAATGGTTGCTATATAACAACTCCTGTGTTACCCAGATGTGAACTGGGAACAAAGAACAGTAATAGTATCATCTACAAGGCGTGCAGTAAGAGGGGACTAAGCAAGGTTGGACATGTGACTGGCCATGACCAACTTTAGATTACAGAAGGCCTTCAGACTCACGGTAAAACCCCTTTGAAAGACCGACGACTAAAAACTTTCATGTGTGAAATATTGTCCATTTCACAATGGTTGTTGTCAGTTGTCGCCTAATATATCAATAACCCATGCACCGATATGTGTCATTTTTTGCACGTGAACTCATCTTTTCAATGTCCCAATGACAATAATTTACATTTTGTCATGTAGTGCCATTTTCTTAAAGTGGCTAGTTTCTTTTATATTTGTTAGCAAAGGAATTATTTTTTCCCTAGAGAAAATAATTTACTGTACATTTTCTTTAAGTGGCTTTCTGAAGGTATAGGCGTCTCTCCAATTCGAATGAAATTTTTTACATTAGGTTCCATATAATGCCCTTTTGTAATGTAGTGCATGTGTTATATGAGCTGTAAGAAGGAACTGGGCATTTCGTGGAAAAAATGTGTGAAAATGTAAAAGCATACGATATATAGAACATATACGATATAGTCACAACATGTTATCACACTTTGTCTCCGAACTAGTCACAACATGTTATCACACTTTGTCTCCGAACTAGTCACAACATGTTATCACACTTTGTCTCCGAACTAACCCTAACATGTTTTCACACTACGTCTCCGAACTAGTCACAACATGTTATCACACTACGTCTCCGAACTGGCCCTAACATGTTTTCACACTTCGTCTCAGAGATGGTCACAACATGGTATCACACTACGTCTCCGAACTAGTCACAACAGGTTATCACACTTTGTTTCCGAACTGGCCCTAACATGTTTTCACACTTCGTCTCCGAACTGGTCACAACATGCTATCACACTTCGTCTCCGAAATGGTCACAACAGGCTATCACACTTCGTTTCCGAATTGGAAATTAAACAAAGGTCAAACATGGAGGGACGTTGTAAAACAGATAAGGAGTGTGTCCATTAATTTAGCTACATGAAATATGAATATCCATATTATTTGCCATCTGTTGGAACAGACAAAACATCTGTGGGTCTAAGATGTCGGCTGTACTTAACATTACATAATATAAGATTTTATAATTACCATTCATTTGCTTTTATAGCCTTTATAATGATATATTTACATATTATCATGACTCATACTGCTATATTCGTGGTCCAGATATGCCCACAGAAATCTTGATATTCATCACACGAACCACAACTCTGACAACGCGAACTATTGTCCTATATATTTGTATGAGGCGTACTCAAATGAAACCGGACCTAACTGCAACAAGTGAACATACGCGTGATGCGTATAATGACGTCACTTTTGGTGTAAACAGAAGATATCAACCGTCAAGTTTGTAAAATGTCATTATCCTCCGACTCATAGTTTCCTCGGCAGACTGATGAAAACATGGCGGCTGTGATTCGGAATCAGTCCTGAGTTGATCAGCGAGCGGTTATTCGGTTTCTGATAGCAGAAGGGTATCGACCAGTTGACATTCATCGCAGAATGTAGGCAGTGTATGCTGCATCAGTTTTGGTTATGGCATCTTCTGACGCAACAATATGCGCCAAACCTAGTCTCGGAAGATCTTTCATTAACTCAAGTCCTTCTTTGAATATCGTTGTCCAGTTCTTCACTGTTGTCTTCGACACACTTTTGTCAGCATGCATTTGAACACGCCTCGTATAGTATATCGTGTATTGAATCTGCATGAGAAATTCTTCGTTTGTTGTGTGTGGCCTAGTCTCAATGATACCGTACTTAGTCTAGAGAGTGTAAAAAATCATTTATAGGTATGAGGTAGAAAAGCAAGTGGTCATCACACAGAGGCCCTCGCAGTGTTAATACCGGTATCGGAGCCAGCACAAAAATGAACTCGTTGCTCTGACAGACTCGCGTCTGTCCCAGTGCTTCAAGAAACGCATAGTCCACTGCGACATTGCAGGTAACGAGGAGGCGGACAGACTCGCCATAGAGGGAGGAATGCTGGAGCAGAGTGATACAGAAATCACATGCAATGAGACTAAAGCATTCATCACGACAACGTAGTGTAAAATGGAAAAAATACCACCTTGGTCACATAGACAACGATGCCTACTATAAACTCTCCAGGCGAGACCAGGTGACCATTCTCCGGCTACGCACAGGTCCCAACAGACCTAGATGCCATCTGTACAATAAGTTAAAGATTGGCAATACAAACCTTTTTGCCTGCGGCACAGCCACCCTTGAAGGCAGAACACATTTTGCAGTCCTGCCAACTGTATACCGACAAAAGAAGTAGCATTTGGCAACAGCCAGTGTCCTTCCACGAGAAGCTGTACGGAAGTGTACAGAGCCTTGAGTCGACTGCTGCCTTCGTTAGTCATTTAAGTCGAGGTTAAAGACGAACGAGTAAAAAGAAGAAGATTTATAGGTATGGCCAGATACCGCGGTAAGACAAAAACAGAAACTAAACCTACGTTACGGCCTAAATGTCTTCATCGGGGACAATAAACAAGAAAATGTGAGCTACATAATCATAGAGGAAGGGATGAATAAATAAAATAGAGTTATAAACACATGAATGAAGAAAAGATATTTAGATGGATATTGCAAAACAACTCGGCATATGCTCTATAGTTTATGAAGAAAAAGTCAGAACAACCGGCCTTCGGTGTCAAGAAAAGATAAGAATTCCAGGTAATTTAATACCTGTTTATAAGATCATCAACGGAAAAGATCAATGAGACTATAACACGATTTTTCAAAATACAACCACATACAAGAACAAGAGGACACAGCTACAAATGAATTAAAGAAAGGTCCAAATTAAATACCAGGAACTATTTTTTAGTCAGAGAGGGGTGAATGTTTGAAATGCAATGTCACAGGAAAAATTAGAGGCAGTGTCAATTAATGACTGATTGCATTTGCTCCCACCTTGATCAGTATATTTCACCTGACCCTGATTACTCTTCACTCCCACCTTGATCAGAATGTTTCACCAGACCCTGATTACTCTTCAATCCCACCTTGATCAGTATGTTTCACATGACCCTGATTACTCTTCACTCCCACTTTAAATAGTATGTTTCACCTGACTGATTTATCTTCGTTCCCACCTTTATATGTATATTTCACCTGGCTCTGATTACTGTTCCTTCCCACCTTGATCAGTAAATTGCATCTGACTCATTACTCTTCCTTCTCACCTTGATCAGTAAATTTCACCTGACTGACTACTCTTCCTTCCCACCTTGATCAGTAAATTTCACCTGACTGACTACTCTTCCTTGATGAGTATGTAACTGATTACTCTTCGCTCCCAACGATGGTATAACATTTAAAATGCATACAGAATGCACTTTAGCCTGGTAGTAATTTAACGCAAACAGGAACTAATGTAAAGTACATGCGCGACATATCAAGACAACAACGATGTAAACTTCCGGTCTTTGAAATAAAGTGAAATTAAAGACAGACGGCCCAAACCATGTAATTTTCAATGAATTCTGATGCTTGCATTAAGTAAAAATATGCATTTTGTTTTTATTAGCGATTTTTAAAGTGTGGTTTCAAATCGTTATTGTTTTCCTGACACTGTTAATTAACCTTCGTAATGATAATAGTCCTGAGTGGTCTGTCGGGGTATTTGTATATGACAACGACAAGAACAACACCACTGATCCACAGAGAGTATGTCGTAGGAGGCGGCTAACTGTGTGACATGGCATAACACCAGCCATGGTTTGGTGGTTTGTTTAGAGCAGTATAGATGGCGCATAACAGGATACCGGTCTGTTTTGCTGTAGTGTTTGAATCTTTTAAGATGGACTTCGCACATCGTTTAATCACCCTCAGTGGCACTTGTCCTAACGCAGTAGAGTAATACGCTGATCGAGCCTAGCCTGGTAAGCAGATTATCTTCCTCTCGGCTACATCCAGCTCACACCAGACCTGGGACCTGCGGAGGGCCATCTGCCACTGTAGAAGTACAGGTCGACTAAGACTAAGACCGAGACCGAGACCAAGACCAAGACCAAGTCCTAGGAGACCAAGACCGAGACCGAGACCAAGACCAAGACCAAAACCAAGACCAAGACCAAGTCCAAGACCAAGACCAAGTCCTAGGAGACCAAGACCAAGACCAAGACCAAGACCAGGACCAAGACCAAGACCGAGACCAAGACCAAGACCAGGACCAAGACCAAGACCGAGACCAAGACCAGGACCGAGACCAACACCTAGGAGACCAAGACCAAGACCGAGACCAAGACCAAGACCAAGACCAAGACCAAGACCAAGACCGAGACCAAGACCAAGACCAAGTCCTAGGAGACCAAGAACAAGACCAAGACCAAGACCAAGACCGAGACCAAGACCAAAACCAAGACCAAGACCAAGTCCTAGGAGACCAAGACCAAGACCGAGACCAAGACCAAGTCCAGGACCAAGACCAAGACCAAGACTTCTCATAAAGTGACACAGCAGAATATATTATCAGAAATGTTCTCTATTCCAATAATTGAGCAAGTTTCCAGACACAACGTACCTCCATGAAATTGATATGAATATACACAGATAGAACAGAACGTTCGATATACCGACTCTGGTCATCTGAAGATCATCCCCGGTTGAATAAGTATATCAGTTTATTGGCTTCTTATTCTTTTTCATCAATGCTGTTATTCTTCTTATTAATTGTCTTAACTGTAGGGTAGGCAGACTGGTAGGTAGGTAGGTTTTTTTTTCGTTCGTCTTATTTATTTATTCCCCAAGGTGGGTGTGCGTTGCACTGCGGTTTTAATGTTGCGCCTATCCGCCCAGTGCATCCGACTTCGGCATTAATTTTATGTAAGGGTCTGCTTCCTCTTGCCTTTTCTAAGGGTTACCCGTGAGTCTGTGATGGGGATCGAACCCAGCACCTTCGGGTTGTGAGCCGTGTCACTCAACCACTAGCCCACGCCGTCCCCTTGGTAGGTAGGGTTGGCAGGTAGATAGGTAGGTTGGTTGATTGTTTGGTTGATTGTTTGGTTGGTTGGTAATCTGCTTAGGCGACAACGGTCCGCTATATTCACTATGAGTTGCCGTGTCTAAGACTGTATGCAATGAGGATGATACCTTTCCGATGTTTTACAAATGTTTTAAAGACGGTCTGAAGGACTCACTGAAAAGTTGCAGATAGACGTCGACACCTGTGAAGGTCTTGCACAAAACAGACCTGAATGGAGAAGCGCAGTCAAATCGGGTGTAGCTACCGGCGAAGACGATCGTGTTGTGAAAGCCCAGAGCAGACGCGAGACCCGGAAATCCCGAACAGCGGGAACTCCATCACCTTCTACAATCCTCGTGTGCCCGATATGTAGCAGATGTTTTCGTGCCCGCATTGGCCTGTTCAGCCACATGCGCACTCACACCCAACAGGTAAATCTGTGAGAAGGATGATGTCGGCGGTCCTCATCGACAACGATGGACAGCTATTATTATTTCCGATGTGACCCGACCCTGTGGTGCTTGAGCCGTTACGGGGCTATAAAAGAGAAGGATTTTCTAATCCGTGATATCTATGACCTGTTTTAAGAGCTGCTGGGGGGAAGATGGAACACGTGTCCAAATAGCCCCAAACGGCGACGGTTTATCATTGGCAGTGCGCTCTCGAGGCATGTCCATCAGGCGGCTTCATCGCTTGAGACCTGGTCATACCACTAGATCCAAAGAATGTGCATGATGGACAGCTAATTTGTTACTATGTTGCTCCCTGAATCACATGTTTTCAGTGCTATTTCTAATTTTTTTATTTTAGCCTAATAGAGGCAAGGTGTGTAAAAATCGAGTGTTGTCTGAAGTTTCTACTTATCTGTAGTGGTAACAGACTCAGACTAGGAGTGTTTCTTGTTGTTTTCGACATATCTGTAGGGATAACAGACTCAGACTAGCCGTGTTTTTTTTAATGGTTCCTATTTATCTGTAGTGATAACAGATCCAAATTATTCCGAGTGGTCTGCCGGTGTCTTTGTGTATGACAAGGACAAGAATGGCACCACTGCCTCACAGAGAGCATGTCGTATGAGGCGACTAACTGTGCGGAATGGCATAACACTGGCCATCAATAGGTGGTTTGTTTAGAGCAGCATAAATGGCGCCTACAGGCTGCGGGTCTACTTTTCTCTATTTTTTTTAGTTTATTAAGATAAACTCACACATCGGTTAACCACCCAACGCAGCAGACTATTAAGCTGCTCAAGCCTAGCCCGCTAAGCAGACAATCCGTCTTCCAGCTATATCCAGCTCACACAAGAGCTGGTACCTGTACATGGCATTTGCCCCTGTAGAAGTACAGGTCGACTAAGAATTAATAACTAATTACTAGCGTGTTTCTTGATGGTAGTTTATACTTATTTGTAGTGATAACACACAAATGAGTCATGTTTCTTGACGGAAGTTTCTACTTTTCTGCGATGATAATACACCCAGACTGGCCATGTTACTTGATAGTCGATCTTCTGTTGTTTTTTCCCCCTCGAAAGCAAAAATAATCCACTACTCCTACCACCCCTATATCCATTCCTGATAGCTTTAAGAGATAGTGAACCCCCACCAGGATGGAGAGGGTACTTACCACCCCTATATCCAATCCTGATAGCTTTAAGAGATAGTGAACCCCCACCAGGATGGAGAGGGTACTTACCAACCCTATATCCAATCCTGATAGCTTTAAGAGATAGTGAACCCCCACCAGGATGGAGAGGGTACTTACCAACCCTATATCCAATCCTGATAGCTTTAAGAGATAGTGAACCCCCACCAGGATGGAGAGGGTACTTCTAAAAAAAGACAACTCTGAGTACGCGTTGGCTTACGTGTTTTTGTTAATAGCAAACTTTAATCTGGAGACAGGCGCTCGAATCCCATAAGTCAGTTTTACTTGACGCAAGGTCATTGAAATTGGGTCTGAAAATTCACGGAGACAAAACACATGTTTTGAGGAAAAAAAATACACCTAACAGCGATAGAACTGGGTTAGGGGAGACCCTGCGGGACGAAGGTTAAATTATGGTCATCTATATTGTAAACTATAGATGGCCATAGTTAAATGCTCTTACCTCTTAGTGTAACCCGTTATTCGCCAAGGGGTGGTCACTCTTGAACGGGTCCCAACTGAGGTTGCAGTCGTTTATGTCGCAGGCGCGTGTCGTCCAGTGGGATAGTAGTCTGTCTGTTGTGAGGTCGTGTGTGTTGTACGTTTCATTAGTTGTGAATCTCGGCAACAAGTTGGGGGCCGTCACCGAAGTCTTTTTTTGTCGCGCAGGTACCACGTGGTGGTACTCCATCTTCCGTCTTGTCTTGATATGACCTGCCCAGCAGTGTTTTGAACGGTTGACGTGAGATGTTGTTGTTTAATGCCCATAATGAGTACGTTGACTCTCTTTGCCGCCCTGAAAAGGCCGTTAAATGGCGGGTTATAGTAGCTTTCCTCACATCCTGAGCATGCTGATCAAGCCGGACAGCGGTCCGTTAGGCGGTCGTGCTGTGCTTGACTTAATCTTCGTGGCGATCATTACTACAGGGATCACATCGATCTACATCTCGTCAGCCAGTCTGTCTTGAAAACATCCTGTTTCCAGGGACAGCTACATGGAAGAGAGATTGTGGTCTTGGCCAGTGTATTGTGCCTGCCTGAACTTGCGTCTCAATTCCCCTTTGAAGTCGGTAGAATGTAGAATATATCATGGAAGCAATGCAGCCATATTAGGAGGTACAGAAAAATATGTTAAGAGTAAACAAGAGTAGAGAAGCTTTCACGCAATAGAGACCTTACGAAAATCAAAATAAATTAGAATTATCCTCACATTAAAAATCGGTATCTCCAAAGTCGTCCATTCTATTACATGGTGGCAGGTAGCAGGCTGGATGTGGACAGGACTGGCTCGGATGACTCGTGATAAAAAGACGACGTGTTTTTGTTTGAAGACCTGTGATCCATAAGGACTGGACATGTTTTGGACAGATTTGGTGATTGATTGATTCATTCATTCATTGCAACTCAGCATATGAGATTAATCGTCAAAGCAATAGAAATAGGTCGGACCTAAACACTAACAGAAAAGGGAAGACTAGACGAACGTAAAAGAAAGATGTGAGCGGAGCTGAAAATGATGGCGCTTGACAGGAAGACTAGACGAGTATTTCTTGAAGATTTATGCTGCACAGAGTTGAAAGGTTTTCATTTGATTGATTTATTGATTGATTGAAAAATGAGAGCAAAATTGACAAGGAGATAGAAAAAAGCTGGAAAGAGAATACGGTCACACACTAAATATAACCATTACTTTAATAAATGGGGAAATGAAATGCTAGTCCATTCAGGCTAGACGAGTATTTCTTGAAGATTTATGCTTCACAGAGTTGAAATGGTTTCATTTCATTGATTTATTGATTGATTGAAAAATGAGAGCAAAATTGACAAGGAGATAGAAAAAAAGCTGGAAAGAGAATACGGTCACACACCAAATATAACCATTACTTGAATAAATGGGGAACTGAAACGCTAGTCCATTCAGGCACAACGTAGTGACCAGGGCGTCACGTCAGGGTCAAGCACAATACACTGACCAAAATCACAATCTCTCTTCCATATAGCGATCCCTGGAAACAAGCTGTTTTCAAGACAGCAAGACTGACAAGATGTGGATCGATGTAATCCCCATAGCACTGAGCGTTACGCAGATACAGTCAAGGATAGCACAACCGCCTGGAGGACTGCGGTCCGCCTTCGTCAGCATGCTCGTGATGTGAGGAAAGCTACTACAACCCGCCACTTAACGTCCTTTTCAGGGCGCACAGAAGAGTAAACTTACACATTATGGGCATTAAACAACAACAACTTGAACAAATCGCTCCTCGTATCCTGCAGCGTCTATAGATCTTTCTCTGTTTTATCTTGTGGCTTATAGTATCCTCAAAAACCCATGTCTCCAAGCAATCGATAGCTTTACCTACCTAGACAGTACCATCACTTGAGAGGCGAAAATCGACTTAGAAGTTCAGAAGAAAGCGTCGGAAGCCAACAGGTAATCAGTGTTGCCACAACGCTTTAAAGTGTAGTAGGCTGTAGTATTAACCAGTCTTCTGCATGTTTGCGAAACATGGACATTGAATAGCAGACCCTCCAGTCAGCAGAGTCGTGTGAATTGTTAGGTCTGCGTAAGCAGGGATCGGATGACAGTACAAGGTACGTAACTCTGAAATGCAAACAGCCAGATACTATAGACGGGACGTGTTGTTCACATGTCTGATGAGTGCATCCTAAAAACAGCTGTTATACTGTAAGCTACGAATAGATAGGCGATCATCAGGAGGACAGGAGAAACGCTACAGCGACTACTTGAAAGCGTCTCTAAAAAGCTTCAACATTCTTCTTCTTCTTCGATGAACTGATGATATGTTTATAGTCCCGTGAGATTCATGAAAGAGACTGCGTTTCAGGTCTTCATGTCTTGGGTGCTCCACAATAGCACGTGGGGGTGTCTCTAATATCCATTCTGTGGAGGTGGGCCTTGAGTCTACAGTGTCCCGTTCTGAAGATCTGGAAGCACACGGAAAGTAAGTACATCGGGGAATCAAGATGCTGAGCAACGCATGAGCTGCAGTGGTCAGCGACTCATAGCTGACTGCTAGTGTCAGGGCCAGCGAACCATAGCTGCCGAGACCCTTCTACACCTTCACACGATGATCCTGGATAGGCTGCAGGAGGGCAGACTGGCAACGGAGAAGGGATCGAAGAGGAAATGCTAACCCGGTACTCAAAAAATGCTTGCTGAAGTCGGGTGTGTTGGACCGAAAGGTGAAAACATCGCAGTCAACATGTAAACTACGCACAACGCATTCCGTTCTCTGGACTACATTCTGCTTCTCAAGCCCTTTCAGTGTTTGGTAGCTGGAGATTGAGAACGAACGAAGCCAAGCCAGTACATCTGATTCGTGGACTATAAAAAACATTTGATCACTTAGACAGAGAATCACCATTGAAGTCGATCAGGTGATTCTGTGTTTCCCTGATGGCCATTAGCATAATTGGGAAAACACAAGAAAATATAAAATGTATAGTTCTACATGAAGGTCAGCTTTCTGGGCCATTTGTGATTAAAAACTGGTGTTAGACACGGATGTCTCTTCTCATCATTTCTTGTTCTGCTTGTTAGTAATTGAATTATGAATGTAACAGCATCAATTAACGAAAACTGGAATTCACTGGACAATGTATCAAAACTGTAATACGATGGAGTGAAAAATATCTTATCAGAGGTGACATAAATTGGTACTGAAAATACACAGAGGAAAAGGATGATTTCGTACAATAATGTGACTGACGACGACGACGACGATGATGATGATGGTGGAAATGATGATGATAATACTTATGGTGATGATGGTGATGATGATGGTGATTATGATGGTGGTGATGATGGTGATGGTGATGAGGATGGTGATGATGATGATGATGATGGTGATGATGGTGATGATGGTGATGATGATGATGGTGATGATGATGATGGTGATGGTGATGATGGTGATGATGGTGATGATGATGATAGTGATGATGATGATGGTAATGATGGTGATGATGGTGATGATGATGATGATGATGATGATGATGATGATGATGATGGTGATGGTGATGGTGATGGTGATGATGGTGATGGTGATGATGATGATGATGATGATGATGATGGTGATGATGATGATGGTGATGATGATGATGGTAATGATGGTGATGATGGTGATGGTGATGATGATGATGATGATGATGATGATGATGGTGATGGTGATGATGATGATGATGATGATGGTAATGATGGTGATGATGGTGATGGTGATGATGATGATGATGGTAATGATGGTGATGATGATGGTGATGGTGATGATGATGATGATGATGATGGTAATGATGGTGATGATGGTGATGGTGATGATGATGATGATGATGATGATGGTGGTGATGATGATGATGGTGATGATGATGATGGTAATGATGGTGATGATGGTGATGGTGATGATGATGGTGATGATGATGATGATGGTGATGATGATGATGATGGTGATGATGGTGATGGTGATGATGATGGTGATGATGATGATGATGGTGATAATAGTGATGGTGATAATAGTGATGGTGATCATCCATTAGGTGTGATGATGACCACTCTCTCTCTCTCTCTCTCTCTGTTTAGCTGTGTGGACAGTCTTTTCCTTTATCTCTGATCGTTGAAATGGGTGATTTCCCCTGTGATTTGAATTAAAGTGAGTAATTTCGCAATTTGCCAACCTCACTCTTGCCAATGGCAAGACATTACCGCGACGACTGGAGACAGCACAACGTGCAAATGATTCTTCAAGGTTTACTCCCAAAACAGTTATACCACAACGATAATCATCCAACACGATGTGAACTTATTCACATAGCAAATGCAAAGGTCAATGTAAAATCCATTCTGTTGTATGACTCGGAAACAGAATAATAATCCTTTAAAGCGACCAAGTCCCGTCGCGTCGATCATTTGTGGCCATGATTGATGAGGTGCAGTGATATTGTCGCAGTCACGTTTTCCGAGGGCAACTACGGGAGCGTCTCCATGTAGGACAACGTCTTATTTCTATCGTTGATTTCGACAACCAGATGCTATGTTCATTGGCATTCATGGGAAGGCAGGATACATGATTAAACATAAGAGCAAGGAAGTGGTTGTAAAACATTAATTTGACCTAGATTGGAGTACAGTGTACAGGTGTGGAGTCTTTACCGTAGAGGAGATATACACATGCTTGAAAGGATACACAAAGAGCGAAAAAGCTGATTGTGGGATTCCGGAATTACAGTTGTGTGAAAAGAATAAGAAAAACCGGCCTACAATGTCTAGAAAAGAGAAAAGTGTGAGGTGACTTAAAACAGGTTTATAAGATAATCAAAGGAAAGGATAAATTAGACTAACATTTTTTTTTCAAAATACAACTAACTACAAGAACATGAGGGCACAGCTACAAATTATCTAAAGAAAGGTCCAGATTGGATATGAGGAAATTTTTTTTTAGTCAGAGAGTGGTGAATGCTTGGAATGCACTGTCACGGGAAGTAGTGGAGGCAAGGACAATTAATGCATTTAAAAATAGATTGCATGCTCATAGCTTTTAGAGCAAGGAAATGTAAATGTTAGACTGCAAACTTTTAAAAACCAGTATAAAGACGTTAACTTAAGGTAAGACCGAAAATAGAGAAACGGCGACGGTCCATCATAGAAATAATGCTCTCGAGATATGTTTGGCAGACAACTTCAGTATTGATAAAGAGGTCATACTAGTGAATTCCAAGGATACACCTCTGACTGCGTATAAGGAAGGTGTCAATACTCTTCTTTTGTTTTTGAAAGCGTTCAAGTTTCGGGAATTATTCAGAAGAAATGGATTGACGCAGGATTTTTTAAGAGTCCAAACGGTTTATTGGGGCCAGAGACAGGGACATATGCGAAATACATCATACTGGTTACACAAGAAAATATGCTTATTATCATTTGAACAGAACAGAGCTGGGGGTGGTCTTCAGACTCTACACAGGCCACAACAGACTGAGGTACCATCTGTTGAATGAACTGAAGATAGGTGCTACTGACGAATGCATTTATGGCACTGGAAAAATAACCCCTGGAAATAAGCTGCAAAATTGCCCGACTCGCAAGGACCAGAGGAAGCAGACGTGGCCATCACCAGTGCAAACACTAGACAAGCTTTATGGTAGTGTTGACAGTCGAAGAAAAAGAAGAAGAAGAAGAAGAAGAAGAAGAAGAACAAGAATAAGAACAAAAACAAGAAGAACAAAAAGAACAAGATTAAGAAGAAGTGACACATGATTCGTAAAAGTATAGTTTTGTTTCCAGGGAAAGTCTCCTGTGCTGGGACCAGATTATTGTCCACTCTTTCATAAATAAGTGACTGCTTAGAAAAAAACGTATTGAAATGGTACGATTGGATAACTACTACGGAACTGGTGGAAAGAGGCAATCAGATATCTGAAGAAAATGAAGTATGGAGAAGATACCATTAGGGAATTAAGATGATAGCATTACAAGGCAGTCTCTGTTCTGGGATCCCCAGAGCAGGAAATGTAAATAAAGGTCAGCCCTATGGCAACAATTGCCGTCGGCGATAAAGATAACTCTTTATGAACTAAGACACAGCCATGTGAAGTGGCGTGGGCAGTTCCCTCCCTTGTTGTTTTTAACCTTCCACATCTCATACGTCAGATGCCCATTTACAGCTGGGTTGAGTGGAGGAGCGATGGTACCAAGCACGAACCACAGTGCGGAAATTGTTTTCTCTCCGTCCGTGAACTCGAACCTCTGGTATATTGTAATCCCAGTCTATCAAGCCAGCTCACTGTCGACTAATCTACACGCCCCAGAGATGTAGAGGCAAATCAAAACACTCATGGAGAAGAAAGCTCGAGATAAAAAGTGTATATGTTGGAGACCTGTGTTCCTCGGGGGGTTTAAATGTTTGGATTGATTGATTAAAACAAGATAATGTATCTGAAGTAATAGGTATTCCGATATTGATCTTGCACATTCTAGTAACAGTGTCTATTTAAATTGGTTAGATCCAAAAGTAGATATATTTCGTAGTTGCAAAGGTCGTGCGGGAGAATGACTAGGCTAGTGGTAGCACCTAAGAGAATAATGTCCCTAAGTCACTTCTTTCCTGGAACGAGGGGGATTTTAGCTCACTCTGGGGGCCATCTTCCCCTTCTCTCTCTTCTCACCTCACTCTGTTTCATTTGACTCTGTCCCACAGTCACACCCTTGCACAACTTTCACACGCGCCCTCGTGGTAAAGCCCTTCCATTGCACTTTGGTTGGGCTAGTTTCTGAGGCCGCACAAACCTAGCATAGGTACATACAGATGCACACATGCATCCAAGCACTGGTTTATGTGTCCTGATATCGCCCAATTGACTACGGTCTGGGGTGGAAAATGGCGCGCCTCCGCCAGTAGAAACTAGTGAGGCAAACATCTAAGCAAACAAAAACAAAAAACCAGGGGGATTCATTTTGGGTAATCATGACTTTTTTTCTTTTCTGCTTTTTTGCGAAAAAGTTTGGAAACAGGCTGTTTCGTGACAGTCTAGCGAACGGAGGGGGGGGGGGGTGGGGAACCTGGTCCACCGTGTTAGTGAGTAACAGCCAGATGAAGACAAGCGTACCACAGCAGCCTGGGGGACTCTGATCCACCTTCATCATAGCGGGATGTGAGGAAAGCTACTGCAACCGTACATTAACGCCTATTTTAGGGTAAACTTACTCATTGTGGGCATTCAACAACAACAACCGAGTGCGTATCACTTACATGTCTCTGCGGTACTTGTCCGGTATCTCTCCTACTGCTTAAAGTGCTGGCAGGGTTGGCATCAGGACTAGTATCAGTATCTGGTGTATCATAGTGACCAAGATCACATCTCATATCCATATCAACCCTGTGGAGTCCCACCAGGCAGCTTGAGTGCCGGGCCCCACGCCTCGAAGGGGCCCACCTGATGCTACTGGTGGTCACCCACCCAAGTGCTGTGGAGTCAAGGCACACGGAGATGGGGCAAAAGCTTTTGACCAAAAACTCAAGACACTTAAAATACTACAGTGGAACGCTGAGGGAGTCCTTAACAAAAAGCTTTCCCTAACAAATCGCCTGTACGAAGATAAGATTGATGTGGCATGTATCCAAGAAATGCACCTCAACAAAAACCACAGATTCTCAATCAGAGGATACCAGACCTTCCGTCTGGATAGAGAAGGTCACAATGGAGGGGTTCTGATACTGACAAAAAAACTGCATACCAAGTAGCGCAGTATCTGTAAATCACACGGGACAAGCAGAAATTGTAGGAGTCGACATAATGACACAGGAAACGAAAATCCGTATATTCAACCTGTATGGCCCACCCAACAAAGACCTGTCGCTCTCGAGTATGGAAATCAAGGACCCCAGCTGCCTAGTAGTTGGAGACTTCAACAGTCACTCGGAGAGATGGGGATATACAGATACAGACAGCAGAGGTGATGAAGTGGAAGACTGGGAGATACACACAAATCTCTATCTTATCAATAGGTTAGACGACAGCCCGAACTTCTGTTCTAGAACGTGGCATACCACTTCCACCCCAGACTTGGCCTTCTCCACGGGGGATATTCACCACAAAATAGATCGTCAGATGCTCGACCAATTGGCAGGTAGCGACCACAGGCCAATTACGCTAGAAATTGATATGGAAGTTGGTCCCCAGGAAATAAAACCGCTGCCACGTTGGACCTATAGACGAGCCGACTGGGACAGATGTTCAATGCTGACAGATGGACTGTGTGAAACCATCAACACACGAAATAACAATATGAAACCTATGGTGGAAAGCCTAAGCAAAGCAATACTGCAAACAGCCACCGAAACCATCCCAAGAGGGGCAAGGAAAGACTACAAGCCATTTTGGAATAGTGAACTGCAGAAAGCGGAGGATGAAGTCTTAAATGCTAGGAACATGGCAGAGATAGAGCAATCTATGGAAGCCAATATCGCCCTCAAGGCCATCACTGCGAAATACGAAAGAACACTTAACCAAATAACAAGAGACAGCCGGAAAAAAAACAGAAAGCCTATATTTAGAAAAAAAAGGGAACAAACTATGGAATTAAGTCAGAGCCATGAATGACGAAACACCATCAAATAAACAAATTACCATCAAGCAGGGCGACAATATGCTTACCGAAAAAAAAGCAGTAAACGCCTTTATAGAACATTATGCCAGAGCTAACCACATTGATGTTCCTACAAACAGGCATACAGACATTAGTGAAGAACAAAAGAGCCACGACAACATCAAGATGGCACCAGAGGAGCACATGATGGCAAAACTAACAATGAATGAATTGGATGAGGCCATGAGAACTTTAAAGAAAAAGAAATCGCCCGGAAAAGATGGGGTAACAAACGAAATGCTGATGGGGTTGGGCCAAACAGCAAAGAGGAAGTTACTATCAGTCCTGAACCAAAGCTGGAAAAGGGGAATTGTACCGCAGACATGGAAAGACGCTGTAATTATACCAGTACCAAAGAAAGAAAAAGATAGAACAGATCCAAATGGATACAGGCCTATCATTCTACTGAGCTGTGTAGGAAAACTGATGCAGCGTATGATAAACACCAGACTGATGTGGCATCTGGAAGCAAAACACATACTAATTCCACAGCAAGCAGGTTTTAGACAGCACAGATACAATGAGGACCAGATCACTCTCATAGCCCAGGGAATAGAAGATGCTTACCAGGAGAAAAAACACACAGTAGTGGTTTGGGTGGATTAAGAGAAGTCATTTGACAAGGTGTAGAAAGAGGGACTTAAAGTGAAGCTACGAAGAAGTGAAGTTTATGGGAAAATGTACAGATGGATCAGCCACTACCTCGAAAACAGAACAGCCAGAGTTCAAGTACAAGGGCAGATGAGCAAAAAGTTGACACTGGAGCAAGGAGTACCCCAAAGGGGAGTACTATCACCCACACTTTTCCTGGTGTATATAAACAACATCACAGAGAATATACCAAGAAGAGTCCACAGCTTCATGTTTGCAGACGATCTGGCTTTGTGGACCTCTGAAAAAAATCTCACCATAGCAAACAATCGGATGCAGCAGGCCCTAACATCGTTGGAGGAGTGGGCGAACTCAAGGCTGGTCAAAATAAAGGAGGAAAAAACAACATGTACGATATTCTTGCTTTCAAATAAATCCAAGAACACCAAAATAAGTCTTAACGGCAAATATCTGCGGTCAAACGACAACTCAACCTAAACTACCTGTGAGTCACATTTGATCGGCGCTTGACATGGAAAAGTCAGATCGAGAGAAACCGAATGAGAGCCAGACAAATAATGGCAATCATGAGGAAACTTGCTGGCTCAAGCTGGGGAGCAGACGAAAGAATACTTAAGTAACTGTACACTGGAAAAGTGAGACCAGTTCTCGAATATGGCATTCCGGCGTGAACAACAGCAGCAAAGGCGAACTTTGATAAAATTAGCAAACTTCAAAAGCAAGCCATGAGAGTTATAACAGGAGGCATGAAGTCAACGCCAATTGTAGACCTTGAAAAGATTACAAATCTGCAATCCATGACCGATAGAAGAGACTGCAGAGTCCAGCAGCAAGCAGAGAAACTCAGAAGACTGACAGACCATCCAATGCATCAGAGACTAAAAAGATTTGGAAATGGGAAACTAAAGCGGAGAAACTTTGCAGAAATAGCCAAAGCAAAGATGAGCGAAGACCCTAAGAACACCGTAACAATACAAAAGCCCATCTCTACTGTACGCAAACCTACCTGGAAGCAGCATATTATTCCGGAGGTGGTAGAAAATATACCAGGTATTGGAAACAAGAATAACCAGACTGAAAAAGAAAGAAGAGACATAACCCTGAGGTACATAACGGAAAACTACCCAAGCATGGACTGGACCCATGCATTCACCGACGGCTCTGTAACAAACACTACACAGAACGGAGGTGCAGGGGTATTCCTGAGCCTTCCAAATGGAAGAAAAACAACACTGTCAGTGGCAACTGGAAAATTCTCAGAGCGGAGGAAGAGGCACTGAAGGCTGCAGTAAAAGCAATGCTGACAGGCGAAAACAATGAAACCCAGATAGTCCTGTTTACAGATGCCATGGAGGTAGTCACAGCACTAAAAAGCCAGAAAAATACTGAACTTGATGATTTAAGAGCAATACTCTGTCAACTATGCCAGCAGTCCGCACCAAAAAGAGTAGTGGTACAGTGGGTTCCATCCCACTGTAACATTCAAGGTAACGAGGCAAACAGACTGGCAAAAGAAGGTGCAAGACTACCACAACCAGATTCTAGTGTGACCTACAAAGAGTCCAAAAGGTTTATTAGGGCCAGATACATGGCCAAATGGGAAACAGAACATACTGGCTACACAAAAAATGATGCCTATTACCAGCTGAACAGAAGAGAGCAGGTCGTGGTCTTCAGACTCCGCACAGGCCACAACAGACTGAGGTACCACCTATTCAATAAACGGAAGATAGGTGGCACTGACTAATGCACTTATGGTACTGGGAAAATGACCACTGAACATCTGCTGCAAAATTGCCCGACATACGAGGACCAGAGAAAGCACATGTGGCCATCACCAGTGGCAACACTAGATAAGCTCTATGACAGTGTCAACAGCCTCAGGATGACAGCTGCTTTCTTCGAGCAAATACAGGTTGACGTTTGACAGAGTACGAAGAAGAAGAAAAAGAATAAATCCGTATCATGCACATGAAACCACGCCAGGGTTGGCATCAGGATTAGTAACATTATCTGGTGTATCATAGTGACCAAGATCACATCTCATTTCTGTATCATGCACATGGAACCACGCCGTGTCACTTCAGCGTGACCAATTACGTGAGAATTTACACTAGTCCTGCGTCTGTTAAGAAACGTTGTATTGCACTACAGCGAGAAGAACGCGAATCCCCTTCTGTGATGTAAGAATAGCCACTGAGATACTTAACTTAACTTAACTTAACGTCTTTATACTGATTTAGAAGACTCTGCAGAGTCTGTATACTTCTTCTTCTTCTTCTGCGTACACAGTCAGACAGTAACCATTATTTTTTCGAAAAAAGCGGCGGTCATCCTGAGACTCTCGCCACTACCATAGAGCTTGTCTTGCAGTTCCACTGGCAATGGCCACATCTGCTCTCTCTGATCCCCGTATGTCTGGCAGTTCTGCAGCAGATGTTCAGTGGTCATTTTACCAGTACCGCACGGGCATTCGTCGGTACACCCTATCTTCAATTTGTTGAATAGGTGGTACCTCAGTCTATTGTGGCCAGTGCGAAGTCTGAAGACAACGACCTGCTCTCTTCGGTTCAACTGGTAATAGGCATCGTTTTTGGTGTAACCAGTATGTTCGGTTTCCCATTTGGTAATGTACCTGGCTTTGATAAGCCGTTTTGACTCTTCGTACGTCATACTGGTATCTGTTTGTGGTAGTCTTGCACCTTCTTTTGCCAGTCTGTCTGCCTCCTCGTTGCCTTGGATGTTGCAGTGTGACGGAACCCACTGTACCACTACCCTTTTTGGTGCGGACAGCTGGCACAGTTTGCAGAGTGCTGCTCTTAAGTCATTAAGCTCAGTGTTTTTCTGGCTTTTTAGCGCTGTGACTACGGCGAGAGCATCTGTCAGCAAGACTATGTGGCTCTCATTTTCACTGTGTGTTGCCATTTCTTCCACTGCCGCCCTCAGTGCCTCTGCCTCCGCTCTGAAATTGCTTGTGTACTTACCAGTAGCGAATGACAGTGTTATTTTTCTGCCATTTGGTAGGTTCAGGAATGCTCCTGTCCCTCCGTTCTGTGTAGTGTTTGTTACAGAACCGTCGGTGTATGCATGGGTCCAGTCCATGCTTGGGTAGCTTTTCGTTATGAAGCTTAGGGTAGTGTCTCTCCTTTCTTTTTCGGTCTGGCAGTTTTTGTTTGCAATACCTGGTATATTTTCTACCACCTCTGGAAATATATCCTGCCTCCAAGTAGGTTTTCGTACAGTAGTGATGGGATTTGGTGTTGTTAGTGCGTTTATGGGATCTTCGTGCATCTTTGCTTTGGCTATTTCTGCAAAGTTTCTCCGCTTTAGTTTCCCAGTTCCCAAATTGTTTAGCCTCTGGTACATTGGATGGTCCGTCAGTCTTCGGAGTTTCTCTGACTGCAGCTGGGCTCTGCAGTTTCTTCTGTCGGTCATGGATTGCAGTTTTGTAATCTTTTCAAGTTCTACAATTGGCGTTGACTTCATGCCACCTGTTATGATTCTCATGGCTTGGTTTTGAAGTTTGTTAACTTTATCGAAGTTCGCCTTCGCTGCTGTTGTCCATGCCGCGATGCCATACTCGAGAACTGGTCTCACTCTTCCAGTGTACAGTTTCTTTAGTATGCCTTCGTCTGCTCCCCAGCTTGTGCCAGCAAGTTTCCTCATGATCGCCATTCTTTCTCTGGCTTTCATTCGGTTTCTCTCAATCTGACTTTTCCATGTCATGCGCCGATCAAATGTGACTCCCAGATAGGTTGGGTTGTCGTTTGGCTGCAGGATTTTGCCATTTAGGCTTAATTTGGTACTTTGGGGTTTTAATGAGAGCGAGAATATTGTGCACGTGGTTTTCTCCTCGTTTATTTTGACCAGCCATGAGTTCGCCCACTCTTCCAGCGATGTTAGGGCCGTCTGCATCCGATTTCTTGCTATGGTGAGATTCTTTTCAGAGGTCCACATAGCCAGATCGTCTGCAAACATTGAGCTATGGACTCTTCTTGGTATATTCTCTGTAATATCGTTTATATATACCAGGAAGAGTGTGGGTGACAGTACTCCCCCTTGGGGTACTCCCTGCTCGAGTGTCACCTTTTTGCTCATCTGCCCTTGTACTTGGACTCTGGCCGTTCTTTGTTTGAGGTAGTGGTTGATCCACTTGTACATCTTCCCACAAACATCACTTCTTCTTAGCTTGACTCTAAGTCCATCCTTCCAGACTTTGTCAAATGCCTTTTCCAGATCCACCCAAACAGCTACTGTGTGTTTCTGTGCCTGGTAGGCATCTTCTATCTCCTGGGCTATGAGGATGACCTGGTCCTCAGTGGATCTGTGCTGTCTAAAGCCGGCTTGCTGTGGAATTAGTATTCGTTTTTCTTCCAGATGCCACATCAGTCTGGTGTTTATCATCCGTTCCATCAGCTTGCCGACACAGCTCAGTAGGCTTATGGGCCTGTATCCATTCGGATCTGTTTTGTCCTTTCCTGTTTTTGGTACTGGTACCAGTATTGCATCTTTCCATGCCTGGGGTACAATACCCCTTTTCCAGCTCTGGTTCAGGACTGATAGTAGTTTTTTCTTCGCTGTTTGGCCCAGCCCCATCAGCATTTCGTTTGTTATCCCGTCTTTTCCGGGAGATTTCCTTCTCTTTAGTGTTCTCATAGCCTCTTCCATTTCGCGCATTGTTAGTTTGGCCATCATGTGCTCTTCAGGAGCCGTATTTATGTTTTCGTGCCCCTTTAGCTCTTCGCTAATGTCTGTATGCTTATCTGCAGGGACCTCGATGTGGTTTGCTCTGGCATAGTGATCGACAAAGGCGTTTGCGGCTTTCTTACCTGTGATCAAGTTCTCGCCCTGCTTGATAGTAATTTGTTTATTTGACGGGGTTTCGTCGTTCATGGCTCTGACTAGCTTCCATAGCTTGTTCCCTTCTTTGTCCAGGTTTAAACTTTCCGTTTTATTTTTCCAACTTTCTCTTGCTGTTTGCTTGAGAGTGTGTTTGTACTTCGTCGCGGCGGCTTTGAGGGCGATGTTTGCCTCCACGGATTTTTCTCGTTCTGCCATGTTCCTAGCATTTGTTACTGCATCTTCCACTTTCTGTAACTCATCATTCCAGTAGGGCTTATAGTTTTTCCTAGCTCCTCTTGGGATGGTTTCAGTGGCGGCTTGCATTATTGCCTTGCTTAGGCTCTCTACCATGGGCTTCATTTTGGTGTTTCGTGTGTTGATGGTTTCACACAGCCCATCTGTCAGGATTGCAAATCTGTCCCAGTCGGCTCGTTTGTAATTCCAACGTGGGAGCGGTTTTGTTTCCTGTGGGCCTACTTCCATGTCAATGGTTAGCCTGATCGGCCTGTGGTCGCTACCTGCCAGTTGGTTTAGCACCTGGCGGTCTATTTTATAGTGTATGTCCTGTGTGGAGAAGGCCAAATCTGGAGTCGAGGTGGTATGCCATGTTCTTGAATAGAAGCTAGGGCTATCCTCCGGCCTATTGATTAGGGAGAGATTTGCATCTATCTCCCAATCTTCCACTTCGTCACCTCTGCTGTCTGTGTCAGAGTATCCCCATCTCTCCGAGTGGCTGTTGAAATCTCCAACTACTATGCAGTTGGAGTCTCTGACCTCCATACTCGAGAGCGATAGGTCTCTGTTTGGTGGTCCGTACAGATTGAAAATGCGGAGCTTCGTCTCTTGAGCCATTATGTCAACTCCTACAATTTCTGCTTGTCCGGTGTGATTGACAGGTACCGCGCTACTCGGTATGCTGTTTCTGGTCAGTATCAGGACCCCTCCTTTGTGGCCTTCTCTATCTAGACGGAAGGTCTGGTATCCTCTGATTGAGAATTTATGGTTATTGTTGAGGTGCGTTTCCTGGATACATGCCACGTCAATCTTACCTTCATGCAGGTGGTGTGTTAGGGAAAGTTTTTTGTTAATGACTCCCTCCGCATTCCACTGTAATATTTTGAGGGTCTTGAGGTTTTGGCCAATAGACGTTACCCCATAGCCATGTGCCTTGACTCCACGACACATGGGTGGGTGACCACCAGTAGTCAAGGGTGGGCCCCTTCGAGGCGTGGGGCCCGGCGCTATCGCTGCCTGGCGGGTCTCCTCAGGATGAGCGCCATGCGTTTTTCGAATAGGTTGTGCTGCCATCATACTGTGATTTACGTTGCACTGTTTTGTTAGGCTTGCGGCCCCGTGCATCCGATTTCAACAGGCGTTTCTGTAGGGATGCCCTCCTTAGCCTTTGGCTGTCCCCAGCCTATCTGCAAGGCAGCAGTTGTTTACGATCGGAGTTTTCTCTCCTATGGAAGTTGTCTTACCAGACTATCGAGTCTTCACTACTCGTGTCTATAGGGTGCAATGATGATATGTGATATATGAGATGGACTGGTTTACCCGGAAGAGAGGCAGTCCAGTGTGTCTGTATCCCAGGATCGTCACGTCCTGCCAGAATCGTAGCATTTGCATGTGAGTGGGGTATCTCTTTTTCCCTTTATTTTCTTGGCTTCTATGCAGGGATGGTACGCCTAGCATTCCCCGCCACCTGGGGTGTTGACACAGTGGGGCAGGTGTGCAATGTCCGCTGGTCTGCATCTCTTCTGCGTCCAGCAGGATAGTTATGGCTGATAACGTACAGAGGTAGATATCGTAACCGGAGTGCATTTAGCCAGAGGACAAGCCTGGTAATGTCACAGAGATGTTGATCGCCTGGTGTGCGGACAACTCTCATGGTCAGTGGTTGAGTCTTGACAGTTCACAGTGTGGTGGCTGCTCTACTGTTTTCGACACCCGGACCAGGTTCTAAGTCTTTGGTTGGTGTTTTTCGCACCCCATCGCCGTATAGGGTGAGTATCAAGCAGTTGTCCGCCCGCTTCGATTTGCGGGTGGCAAGGACCTCTTACTGTGGCTCTACCTGATAGGGCTGGGGCGCAAGCCCCAGGTCCCGAGCATGTAGGAGCCTCCCATTGCAGTGGTGCTGAGATTTTGGGCGGGATTGCGGCTTACAAGGGTTCGGTCGTAATCCCCCACATGGTAGCCTCGCGCCCTTGGCTTATCAGCCTGGTACGTGAACCAAAGTGTCTGCGGCTCCTCTCGATTTGAGCTGGTTTTCCGTAGCAACGCCCTGTCATTTGTAGGGTAAAACTGACCTGTCTTCAGATCTATTTCCAGCACCCGTTCACTATTTGGTCAGACGAATTTATTGAGGGCTTTTGTTTGTCAATGACCAGGTATTTGAAATCTGCGGTTTCTGCGGAGTTAAACACGATTTCCGTAGCGTTCTTTCATTTGAGTGTTTGAGAGCTGACTTGTCGTCCGTGAGTCTAATACCAGCGTACGTTCATTATTAGACCCAAACGGCAGTGCTCTCAATTTGTCAGTTGTTCTACAGTATTGGCGTGTTCAGTCAAATTAAGCCGCAGGTTCCACACCTGGTGGTGCCCTTCCGTCAATTCCCTTTGCGAAACAATCAAGTTTCTTAAAGGGTAGCCCCAAAAAATTTTCGAGGGTCTAATTCCAGCACATGTTCTCTATTAGACCCCACGAAGGTGTACTTTTTGATAGTCATTCTGCAGTATTGGCGTGGTAAGTTAACTTAGGTCTCAGGCTCCACTCCTGATAGTGCTAATCCGTCAATTCCTTTATTAAACACTGGATGCAGACAAAACCGAGCCACAGGGGACATAACCCCAGATTTCTGGGGGTCTAAGTCCAGCACCAGTTCCTTATTAGACTCCAGAAGAGTGGTCTCGGCATGTCAATCATTTCGGTGTTGGCCGTGTTGAGTCAAATTAAGCCGCAGGCTCCACTCCTGGTGGTGCCCTTCCGTCAATTCCTTTAAGTTTCAGCTTTGCAACCATACTTCCCCCGGAACCCAAACACTTTGGTTTCCCGGAAGCTGCCCGCAGAGTCATCGAAGCAACTCCTGCGGATCGCTAGTCGGCATCGTTTATGGTCAGAACTACGACGGTATCTGATCGTCTTCGCGCCTCTGACTTTCGTTCTTGATTAATGAAAACATTCTTGACAAATGCTTTCGCAGTAGCTCGTCTTGCGGCGATCCAAGAATTTCACCTCTAACGCCGCAATACGAATGCCCCCGTTTGTCCCTGTTAATCATTACCTCCAGTTCCGAAAACCAACAAAATAGAACCGAGGTCCTATTCCATTATTCCATGCACCATTATTCAGGCAGCCGAGGCCTGCTTTGAACACTCTAATTTTTTCAAAGTAAACGCGCCGGCCACCCAGGACGCTCAGCGAAGAGCACCCGTGGGAGAGAGCCGGCAGACGGTAGGGCAGGAGACAACGGGCAGTGAACCGGCGCGAGCCGGACCGCCCGCCTGCGCCTGAGATCCAACTACGAGCTTTTTAACTGCAACAACTTTAATATACGCTATTGGAGCTGGAATTACCGCGGCTGCTGGCACCAGACTTGCCCTCCAATAGATCCTCGTTAAAGGGTTTAAAGTGTACTCATTCCAATTACGGGGCCTCGAAAGAGTCCCGTATTGTTATTTTTCGTCACTACCTCCCCGTGCCGGGAGTTGGTAAGTTGCGCGCCTGCTGCCTTCCTTGGATGTGGTAGCCGTTTCTCATGCTCCCTCTCCGGAATCGAACCCTGATTCCCCGTTACCCGTTACAAACATGGTAGGCATGTCACGTACCATCGACATTTGATAGGGCAGACATTTGAAAGATGCGTCGCCGGCACATGAGGCCATGCGATCAGCACAAAGTTATCCAGAGTCACCAGTGGGGACGCCGCAACCCCGCGAGGGGAAACGACGATTGGTTTTGAACTAATAAAAGCGCTCTTTCCGCGAGGGTCGGAGCTTGGTAAGCATGTATTAGCTCTAGAATTGCCACAGTTATCCAAGTAGGATCGTGTCATCTAAGGAACCTCGACTGATTTAATGAGCCATTCGCGGTTTCACCGTGAGACAGTGTGAACTTAGACATGCATGGCTTAATCTTTGAGACAAGCATATGACTACTGGCAGGATCAACCAGATATCTGTCGGAGACGTACGTACTGCGCACACCGGTCGGCGGAGGAAGGGTGTGTAAAAAGCCTCACTGGGACGGCCGCAGGGACCGACTGACGGGACGGACGGACGGTTGTTCCACCCGTCCCTCACTCCGTCGACCTAGGACCGCCTGACAGGGGCCTCCCACACGCACCAGACGACCGACCGACCGGGCTCGCTCGAGGAGGGATGGCAGCGCTCTGTGCAGAACGGATCCCAACGACCTCGGCGACGAATTTCACTGGGACTAGAGACACAATTTGGCCTGCCCTTCTTCTCCGTAGGGAGAGAACGCAGGGCCTCGAGGCAACGATTCCTGCTTTCCATTTGCCGGTCACAAGCTCTTTGCGAGAGTCGGACCACCAGCGAGACGTACTGTCGAGCTCTGCTATAAGCCTTAGATAAATCACCAGGGACGGACCACGTTTCCTGATACGGACCAGACTAGCGCACCTCGGTGGAGGAGCCACTACCACAAACCGCACCCAATTCGCACTACGGGGAAAGGCAGGCGAGCGTTTTCCGCAAGCCCGCGCTATCGCTCCGCCTGGCGGGACTGAGATCGCTTTACGAACACTGGATGAAATTGAGTCGCTGCGGCGAGACAACTACCCCAGATGAGTCTGTATACAACCAATTCCATTTACATCGCCTTGCTCTAAATGCTATGCGCATCCAATTTATTCTTAAATGCATTAACTGTCCCTGCCTCCACCACCTCGCTTGGCAATGCATTCCAAGCATTCACAACTCTCTGACTAAAAAAATACTTCCTAATATCTAGTCTGGACCTCTCCTTAGTCAACTTGTAGCTGTGCCCTCTTGTTCTTGTTGGTGGCTGTATTTTTAAAAAAAAATTGTTATAGTCTAATGTATCCATTCCTAGCGAGATCTAGCCACTAGATAAAAATGATCAAGAATAAAGAACTTAAAATGAGTTGCTCTGAAAGCAACTTTGAAAACAAATGGTCGGACTCAAGAAACATAAAGGGCATTTCAAAATTATTTGAACGATTTCAGCTTGTTATACTTTATTCATAAATTGTCCAAATAAGATGTAATTTCACAAATATATAATGAAGCTGTCAAAGTTCAAATATCAATGGTTATCTGCCATTAAATCATTAAGGAGCGTATTTAATGAGAGACTGTCACATCGATGGATAGGGCGTGTAAGTAACAGCTATCAACATCTTCTACGGTGGTCATCAAGGTCACCGGACCTCATACCATGTAACCATCGTATGGGGATATGTTGAAAACAATGTCTACAAACTCCCATACCCCCAAGATGTGCGTGAACCCAAAGATCGCATTATACCGCTCTAGTGAAAACTATTGATGAAAACATGATGCAATGCGTCTGGAAGGAGTTCGATTACAGCATTGACATTTATAGAGTAACAATAGGCGCTCACTTAATTTAACGTCTTTATACTGGTTTAGAAGATTCAGCTGTATACAACCAGTTTCATTTGAATTTACTTGATCTAAAAACTATGCGCAATAAATCTATTCTTGAATCCAGTAATCGACCCTGCCTCCACTATTTCCTGTGGCAATGCATTTCAAGCATTCATCATCACTCTGACTAAAATAATATTTCCTAATTAAAATCTAGACCATTCTTTAATTAATAAGTAGCTGTTCCCTTTTGTTCTTGTAGTTTATTGTATTAAAAAAAAACTTTTTATAGCCTAATTTATCCTTTTCTTTGATTATCGTATACACTTGTATTAAGTCACCTTGAATTCTTCTCTTTTCTAGACAATATACGCCGTTATTTGTAGTCTTTCCTCATAACTGTAAATCTATAATCCCACTACCAGCTTCGTCGCTCTTCGTTATATCCTTTCTAGCACGTTTATATCCCCTCTACGATAAGGAATCCATACTTGTACACAGTACTCCAACTAATGCGTTATACAGTTCTACTATCACTTACTTGAACTCACATTGAACATTTGCGAGGTAACTTCGAAACAATCATTGCCAGCTGAACTTGGACACAGCTACATTACGTTATAGCTGTCCATCGTTGTCGATGAGGACCGCCGATATCATCCTTGTCGATGAGGACCGCCGACATCATCCTTGTCACAGATTTCCCTGTTGGGTGTGGGTGCGCATGTAGCTGAACAGGCCAATGCGAGCACGAAAACATCTGCTACATATCGGGCACACGAGCTTTGTAGGAGGGGATGGTGTTCCCGCTGCTCTGGATTTCCGCGTCTCGCGTCTGCTCTGGGCTTTCACAACGGTCGTCTTCACCGGCAGCTACACCCGATTTGACTGCGCTTCTCCAGTCAGATCTGTTTTGCGCAAGACATTCCCAGGTGTCGATGTCTATCTGGCAACTTTTTAGTGAGTCCTTCAGACCGTCTTTAAAATGTTTCTTTGGGCGCCCTCTCTCGCGCCATTCCTCTCTCAGCTCGCCGTAGAGAAGCTTCTTTGGGAGCCGCTCGTCTGACATACGGACGAGGTGTCCGGCCCATCCTAGTCGTGCTTTTTCTAGCAGTGCATGGATGCTGGGCATGTTAGCCCTCGAGAGAACCTCGATGTCAGTGACACGATCTTGCCATCGGATGTGGAATATTCGCCTCAGGCAACCTGTGTGGAACCTTGCATGTCCAGAGTATAAAGTCCAGCTTTCGCAAGCGTATAGTAGGGTTGGAATGATGGTTGCACGGTAAACTTTGAGTTTGGTCTTGACGCTGATGCCACGACGTGCCCAGACCATCGAGCGCATTCTACCAAAGGCTACATTATGATGTGTGTGAAATCACATCTTCATTTTATCATTAATTAACAATATATAGCTTAAATCGTTCAAATCATTTTGAAAAGCCCTGTATAAATGGTAGATTGACAGGTAAAGACAAATGCAAGGACAGAAGAACCAAACATAATCAGATAACAGCTTTACTGTGTACAGAACGCCAAGTAACTATTCCATAGAGCAGTGTTCTAAGAGCAAACTGTCGTTACTGTCAATCTACGCTGATCGTAAACACGGCTGACTTTGCTAATCCCATAACTAAACTTTGACATGTGCATGTTCTTATGGCAAGACAGTCTCCTATAAGTGTCGTAAAAACAATGTAACAGGAAGCGCATATGAATTTCAGGCGGGGCAAATTAGATTTTTAGTGCAATACCGGCACGTACACACAAGTGTAGCCTCTTTAGTTGATAGTTGCGAGTCTTCAGTTCTAATGTTTGTCTATAATTAATTGCATTCATATTTACGGTCCAGTGTGAGACATGTGCTACCACTAACCCCCCTTTTTACAGGAATCCTGTTTCCAAGAATTTCCTATCCTAGACGTTTTTGTTGAAATGTGAAGCGTAGGATTTAATTGCAGCTTCTTGCTTTACGGGAAGCCTGTACCTTATCTTTTGTAATGTCTTCTTTTTTTTCTTCGTTCGTTCTCAATCCCCCGCTACCAAGCCCTGAAAAGGGTTTTGCAAGTAGCAGAAAATGGAATGCGTTGTGTCATAGTTTACAGCTTGACTGCGATATTTGTCCATCTTTTAGCCCGACACATCCGACTTGAGCAGGCATTTTTTAGTAGTTCGCGGGTTAGCCCTCCCTCTTCGATTCCTTCTCTCTAACAAATCTTCCCTGTTGCAGTCTGTTTCCCAGGATCATAGAGTGGAGGTGTAGAAAGGTCTTAGCAGCTCTGGTTCGGTGGCCCTGACGCTAGAGTCAGCTATGGGTCGCTGACCATTGCAGCTCATGCGCTGCTCAGCACCTTTCGCCGTGTCTGATTTTAATCGCAATGTTTTTTAGACATGATGACGTTTGCCACCATAAGCACAACCTTCTTTATTCGCTGACAGTGGACCTATTCTTTTCTTCCCTGATACCACTCAAATCATGTTCCTTGACCCAGTCATTCTCCTGCTGATTGTTTTTCGGGAACCCCTAATATAATCCTCAAGTTCTACCAGAGAGAGAACTTATCAAATCTGATAGCACATCCCATTCATCTTGTTCTCGGCGTCAGTCCGCCATATGTGCCAGATGTAAGTAAGTAAGTTGCCCATCGCAAGCGAAGATGGTGACATCATCAGACTGTCCACGTCCTAAAGATGTAACTTGCGCTGAATTTGGATAATAGTGAGAAAGAAACTGCGCTGGACATCAATCTCACTCCCTCGTCCTGAGTTACCGGGAACCAGTGGAAAGACATACAATCAAGACGACTGGAAGTAGCTCAAGATGCAGACATTCAGGTCGTACAATCCCTGAGACCAGGGGTTGCTGTAAACTTGTTGGAATCGATCGTCCACCGTTTCCGGGATCAAGACGCTGAGCAGCGCATAAACTGCAGCTGTCAGCTACCCATAGCTGACTGCTAGTGTTAGGGTCAGCTAACGAGAGCTGCCAAGACCCTTCTACACTTCAATGCGGTGCTCCTGGATAACAAGCTGCAACAGAGCAGACTGGCTAAGTAGAAGGGATCGAAGAGGGAGAGCAACCCAGTACTCAAAATTCTTGCTGAAGTCGGATGTGTTAGACCGAAAGGTGCAAATATCGCAGTCAAACTGTAAACCACGATACAACGCATTCCGTTCTCTGGACTACATTCCGCTACTTGCAAAGCTTTTTTCGGGGCTTGGTAGCGGAAGATTGAGAACGAACGAAGATGAAGAAGAAGAAGATCGTCCACCGTTTCCTTGACGATTTGAGAGGCAAATGTCGTACCTCTCGACAGCAGCAGCCCCCACTCGTAGACTAGAAGACGCTGCTGCTAACAAGCGCCCACATATGTAGGTCTAGGTGAAGGACCATTTACCCATGACTGAGAGGAGGTTCCGGTCATGGCATGCATTGAAAATGGACGCAATTTCCAAGTAGGTCGTGTACACCAACCAAGGACGGTGTGCAATACATAGTGACGTCCTATCCAACAACGTGTATTCTATAACACCTGAAGAACAAATCGTGTTTTCTTCGAATTCCAGGGACAATTACACACATAGGCTTCCTGTGAATAGCGTAGGACGTGTAGACAATGATCGCCACACAACACTGCGCTCCATACATTCATTGGAACTAACAAACCACATGAAAATCGCAGACTATGAGAGCAGCTGTTCCTTTGTCGCCCTTACCGGAAGTCATACGAGGAAGCCAACAATATTTTGTATGCGTCTCGAACATTTGCAACAATGTACCAATGCGGGCCTAAGTATTTGGTCAATCCATCTCGTCATCGTATAGGTGGGTGATCGTGTGGACGTGTACAGACATATGGTCACCAAAACGTTGTTCTACAAGCTTGTACGTGTCCATCATTTGTCAAGCATGCGTACCACATGTCTAGTCCAGCGATGTTTTGCGTGATATCGCAGCTTCCACAACGTCCCGAAACAAAGTTTGATGTTGAATTTCTTCGTTTCTGATCTGATCCCATAATCAAATTTTCAGTACGCGCAGTTCCATTGCTCTCTGAGCTTCTTAGCATCTGTTTTGCACAAGTTTCACACTTCACATCCGTAAATTACTGTTGGAATTGAATGGTCTTGCCGTAGTGTCTTTCGTGTCTTGGCTCATCCACTTCCGATTTGCAGATGACACCGTGCTTATCAGTCATGTAATTGATGAAGCCCAACTTTCCTTGAGCTACCTACACAGGGTAATCAGAGCTGCTGGTCTGAGGATAAATAAAGGTAAAACACAATGCCTCAGAAACCCTTACTGCCCAAAGCAGAACATCAATCTAAGGGAGGAAGCTTTTGAGGATTGCAACTCCTACATCTACCTAGGCCAAGAGATAAGTGCCAACCGCAACATCGACCACGAAATGACCTCGACAGGCAGATTGGTATTCTTCTCATCTGATAGCTTGAACAGAACATAAAACACATCTGATAGCTTGAACAGAACATAAAACACACCTGATAGCTTGAACAGAACATAAAACACATCTGATAGCTTGAACAGAACATAAAACACATATGATAGCTTGAACAGAACATAAAACACATCTGATAGCTAGAACAGAACATAAAACACAAATGGGTAATGGCTTATTGGCCGCACCAGGACATACAAGAACGCTTCAATTCCTTCGTCAGAGACACTTCATGAATCACACACGTACAAACCAGACAATATGTTAAATTGACTGTTTAATTTAGAAATAAATTTAGGCTTACATCATTGTAGGAACTATTTTTTTTAAAACAACAATACTGAAACGAAGATAATGAGGGAACAAAGTAATAGCAATGGCGATCAAATGGGCTAAGAAATAAATAAAACATATAAACATGAAAAACAACTTGTTCTTACGGTTGAAGGATTTATTTATATGAGCACTAGAATATGTTTGATTGTTATGAGGACTATAGGTGTTGATTTATTTTAGAGTTCCATTTGTGAATTATCAATTGGCTTTTTCGTTTCTTTGTGTTTAACCGTCTTTTGGATTTTTATTGAAAGTTTGATGTATGATGCGATGATCTGCACTGTTCATCACTTGATCACGTACATCTCACGACATAAAATTCAAAAGATCAAGTTGGTCAACATTCATTACCGACATTCATCTTTGAAAATGTTCATCGCTCGTGTCCATTTCTTCATCTGCGTCATCTTCAATGTTTACTTCCGGTAGTTCGTGATTTCCCAAATCAATGATCACGCGCGCCTTGATCTCGATATCGATGCAAGTAAATATGAAAAATAGCGTTTTTCTGTAATTCTTCTTCTTCTTCTGCGTACACAGTCAGACAGTAACCATTATTTTCTCGAATACGAGGCCTGTTCAAATGAAACCGGACCAAACTGCAATAAGTGAATATACGTACGATGAGCATAATAACGTCACTTCTTGTGTAAACAACACATACCAACCGTCAAGTTTGCGAAATTTCATTATGCTCCGACTTATAGTTTCTTCAGCAGACCGTTGAAAACATGGTCGGTATGCTACGGAATCCGTATATAGACCAGTTGACATTCATCGCAGAATGCAGGCAGTGTATGGTGACAAAAGTGAGTCAAAGACAATAGTGAAGAACAGGACAACGATGTTTAAAGATGGACATGAGTTAACGAAAGGTCTTCCGAGACCAGGCCAGGGACATATTGTTGCGTTATCTCATGTCCTTCATTAAACATCGTTGTCCAGTTCTTCACTGTTGTCTTCAACACACTTTTGTCACCACGCACTTACTGTATTCTGCGATGAATGTCAACTGGTCGACGTCCCTAGCTACTAGAAACCGAATCACCGCTCGCTGATCAACTCTGGACGGATTCCGTATCACACCCGCCATGTTTCCAACGGTCTCCTGGGGAAACTATGAGTCGAAGGGTATTGACATTTTGCAAACTAGACGGCTGGTATGTGCTGTTTACACCAGAAGTGACTTCCCCATGCTGAACGTACGTGTGTTCACTTGTTGCAGTTTGGTCCGGTTTCATTTGAACACGCCTTGTAGTTTTTAAATGGCCTGTTCAGGATTAATCAAAATGTAATAGATTAACAGCTCGCATTAGTAGAAGCTCTGTAAAAAGCTTCAGCCTTCTAGGTTATTGAGAAGTTGGTTAAGATTAAAGAAATAGAAATCAATGCAAATAAGCAATAGCTATGCCAGGTTAAGTACAAACTTGCAAAAAGAAGCAACGGTGGTATGATGTTAAAAGTTGATTAGAAAATACAGATAACGATTCAGTGGCTGCACCAGGATATAAATCAAAATTGGCCTCCTTAGCTTCATTATTTTGTTTCTTCTAATCATACTTTCATCTAAATGCATGGCTAACTTAATCCATTGGCATTACATCAAGTTGTTATTGATGTTGTGAATTGGCGGCTGTTTTTGTTCGTTCTTTGTCCGCATCAAAGTGGCTGAAACGTAGGTGTCGATGCTTGCTACTTCTCCTGCTGCGGTCACTGATCAGACAAATGGAACACTTTGTACGGAACTAAACAGCAGCTTACAAACACTTGCAGTTACCACTATATGGCATTGGGTCAAACGGCAGAAGCCTAAAGGCCGCTGGATCAATAACCAACCAACAAACCATCAGGTCACTGAGCCATTGTCTGTATATGTTATTTATATCTATATACCAGGGGCGTTCAAGTCAAATGGAATGGAAAAAAATGTTTCTAGTAGTCAAAATACCATTTATTTTTCGATATAATCTCTTGCATCTTTCATGAACTCGCCCCAACGTTTAATGCTTGAAACGCTTCAGCGTAGAAATATTTGTCAGTATGTCTGAATCAATCCAGGACAGCCTGTTTCACTTCGTCATCAGTGCTGAAATCCTGACCTCCCAGGAATTCTTTTTGTGCGTTGGTTCTTTAGTGCTTTCTTCTTCTTCTTCTTCTTCTTCTTCTTCTTCTTTCGTTCGCTTGGAGTATATCTACATCTGCAAAGTTGTCTTTTCAATGAACCTCACTGTCTTCTACAATTCACACAGAGAACCATATAGTTTCCCTTTCAGTGTTGTTTCTCCTGGCCAGTATGCCCATCTCAGTATCTCATACGCTGGACAGTCCTGAAGTATATGCTCCGCAGTCTTGGGTGCCTATCCACATATACACATACTTGAGCTGCCAATCCTAAATATTGTATGCATGTGGCTGCGAAGTTGGCTGTGTCCTGTTCTGAAGCGCAGTATGACAATCTGCTCTTGCCTGTTTATATTGTGAAAGTCATCTTGTATATGTATGTTAGACGTTCTCTCATTGATTTATTCATCTTTTTCTTTTGATAGTATGTAACTGGTACATCTGGTTGCTCGTCTGCTGCACCTTCACTCTCCGGTGTGTCAGGAGTTCCGCAGTGAGACGGTATTTAGTGCTTGCGATAGTGGCCATATTTCACTTCCAGAACAGCAAGACAGTAGAAAGATGATACATACTCCCATATCACGGGTCAGGAAATATCATGACTTTTTGTAATACCGCTTTTAAACAGATGACGTATAATTAATCAATATAGAACGCTATTATTTTCTCGAAATGCAATATAAATCAGTTTTGACGCCGGGGAATCTTACTTTAACCTCGTGTGCCCAGCAGTTGGGAAAGTTGAGAATCCCTGCAATCTATAAATGTGATTGAGATGCCAGTTGGGATATCTCGGGGAGTTCCTGTAATTTGGGAGAGCATTTTTTTTTCAATGTTGCCTTTAAGGAGATATGGTGTACATATATGACATAAGCGAGGATCTGTGTCTGTGTCTGCAGATGCTGCTGATGCACGTCCATTGTTCGAATAACAGATTTACCCAAATTTGGCGTAGGAATCCCTAATGACCAATGGCAGGTTGAAGCTGATGATAGAGCCAATATGTTTATATGGCTGTTTAGAATATCATTTCCAAAGGCAGTATAAAGAAATATGAGTTGGGACATGTTTTAAAGTATCCCAGTGGAGATGTAAGGGTGTGGAGGGGTGTTGGTTAAAGGATCAATACTTGCATTGCGCTCGGCATTCTTATATATATATATATATATACTCGAGGCGTGTTCAAATGAAACCGGACCGAACTGCAACAAGTGAACATACGTACGATGCGCATGATGATGTTACTTAACTGCACATACCGTCAGATAAGTTTGTAAAATGTCGTTACCCTTCGATACATAGTTTCCTCAGCAGATCGTTGAAAACATGGCGGGTGTGATACAGAATCCGTCCAGAGTTGATCAGCGAGCGGTGGTTCGGTTTCTAGCAGCTGAAAGATGTCGACCCGTTGACATTCATCGCAGAATGCGAGCAGTGTATGGTGATAAAAGTGTGTGGAAGACAGCAGTGAAGAACAGGACATGATGTGTAAAGAAAGACGTGAGTTAACGAAAGATCTTCCGAGACCAAGTGAGGCGCATATTGTTGCGTTAACTCACTTTTTTTTAAAGCGGAAACAAATGAAGCATGGGCGTTGTCCTTCGGCAGGGAGGTTTAGGGGACAGTCACGTGCATGCGCGAAATTTGTCACCTCTGCAGATTGCGTCAGTCGCTGGCAGTCAGCCTTTCAGTGTTACGTGTAGTGAGCATGTGTCGGATTTTCATTCTAAACGAAATAACGAAAAAAATGAGCAGTAGCGCTGCGTAAATCTTTGTCAAAAGCTCGGCGATATCCAAATGCTAACCATTCGGAACAACAAGCCTTCGGTGACGATGCCATAAGCATCACACAAATTGAGAAGTGGTACAATCGCTTTAAAGATGGCCGAACATCTGCTGAGAGCGGAGCACGGTCCGGTTGGCCCCCCTTCAAGACGCAATAATAAAGTCAGCGACCAACTACGGACCTTTGTAAAACAGAACCGTCGTGTCAACCTCCAATCACTCGAGGCTGACGTGAGGATAAGTATTGGTTCGTTACACGTCATTTCGGCTTTGGGAGCAAGCGCGAAGCTGATAACGATGCCGCAGAAGCAAATACGTCTGGAGCTCTTTCAGCACATGCTGTACTTCGCAATCGGCGACCCGGACTTCCTGAACACTGTTATCTCTGGTGATGAGTCGTGGGTTTATGTGGGTTTTTGGATACGACGCGGAAACTAAGCTGCAGTCGTTACAGTGGATACATACATTACCTCTGATACCGAAAAAAGTGAGGCAGTGCGCAGCAGTGTCAAAGTTATGTTGACCATTTGTTGTTACTCCCATGGGGTTGTGCATCATGAGTGCGCACAACAAAGTAAAACATTACCAAATTAGTACTACCTGGAGGTTATCCGTCACCTTCGTAACGGAAACGACCGGACCGGTGGACAACGGGAACTTGGCTGCTCCATCATAACAACGCACCCACCCATTCTTTGCATCTGATTCGTTTCCTAACACAACATTCCTCTAGTTACCCAGGTTCTTATTGTTTCGTCATGGCTCTTTCCGATTTTTAGCTGTCCCCAAAGCTAAAAATTCCGGTAAAAGTGGCCTAATTTGAGTCACGAGAAGACATTATGTGGATACGACCATCCAGCTGTCCTCTATTCCCAAAGAAGCCTTCCTGAAATGCTTCCAACAATTCCGGGAACTCTAGGATTAGCGTTTCAAACCTATACGTGAGAAATTGAATGTTTGCATCCTAGTGGTCGGATACTTTTTGAACACATATCCATACACAGACACACACACATACACACACACATACATATACATATATAAAGTTATTGTGAAGCGATGATGGCCACAACATCAGACGGATTTGAATTAATAATGTTATGTCCGCTGTATGAGGATTATAGTGAGGAAGAAAATGCGCGATTCATCAATCTAACCCTTGACCCGAGTTACCTTGGATCAGTGGCAAGTCCTTTGGTCGAGACAACTGGAGGTAACTCGTTATGCAGGCACTCTGGTTTTACCTCACGTGAAACCATTGATCTCTTGAAACTTGCGGGATTCGATCGCCCACCGTTTCCGTTCGAGGCGAGTGCCTTAACTTCTTGACTACAGCGACCCCCAGATATATATATACATATCGTCTTTAAGACATAAAATGCGTGTGTCTGTTTGTCCGTTTTGCCTAAAACTCGGCAACTGGAAGCTCTAGCAACGGGACATTTTCTCAGATCATTTTATCAGGAATTTCTAGGTCAACGCACTTCTTTCTGCTCGCCGCATCAATCCCTTCCCTAGTCTGTGACATCAGAGTGCCCTTCCCTAGTCTGTGACATCAGAGTGAGTTCGGCCTGTTCATAATGCAATCTGAAGGATAAACTGGAGGAAAGTGCTTTAACGTTGTGCTTCCTTATCATGCACTCTGTGGTTAGACTTTGAACTGAATGCTTTAATTACTGTTCATGTTGGTATCTGAGCGTCTCTTTTTGTTATTTCATATAAATTCAAAACTGTTCTACCGATCTGAACTATTTTTTGCATAGTCATCTTTTAGGACCATGACTACATGGGTTTTGGACGTCCCATTCCAACTTGATGGTCCAACGGGATGTGCGGTCAAGAGTGGGTGGTTAAGGTGGGTGGAGATGATCAGAGTGCCTGCATCCCGAGTTACCTAAGTTGTCTCAACCAATAGTCTTGCCACTGATCCAAGGTAACTCGAGATAAGAGTGAAATTGGAGACCAGCACATTCACTTCCTCACTATAATCCAAATACCACACGCATCGAATTAGTAAGACAAAACCGTCTGATGATGTGGTCATGATCGCTTCGCGATGGGCAATAACTTTTTCTTTAACACAAAGGATATTTTTTTTTTTTTTTTTTTTTTGCGTTCGCCTTATTTATCTATTCCCCAAGGCGTGTGTGCGTTACAATGTGGTTTTTATTTTGCGCCTGTCGGCCCAGTGCATCCGACTTCAGCATGCATTTTATGTAAGGGTCTGCTTCCTCCTGCATTTTCTAAGGGTTTGCTTCCCCGGGGTAACGGCCGGTGCTGTGATGGGGATCGAACCCAGCACCTTCTGGTTGTGAGCCGTGCCACTTAACCACTAGGCCCCTGCACACAGAGGATGTGAGAGATGAGAGTAGCGTGTGAAGAGCGTTTATCTGAAGAAGAAAAAACGTAATTATACAAGCAAAGCTTATGTGAAGAAATTTGATGGTTAAGTCGGAGAGATAGGTATACCAAGGATAGAAATCGGCGTGGACTATGTGCGGGTTTAGCGGGTGGTAAGAGGTAAACGAGCTGAGTGGGTAAGAGATTGGTGGGGGGGGGGGGAGATTGGCATAGTAGAGGGGCAGGGATCAGCGACTTGGGATTTAGAGATGGGCAGGCGGATGGGGGAAGAGATTGTTCAATTGGTTGTGGGGAGAAGTAGTTGGGAGGGGTCAAAGTGAATAGGAAGATTGAATAGGGAAAAAATCGGATAAGAGATAAAAGAATTAGTTTGAGAAGCAAAGAGATGATGAGTTGGTTAGAAGAATGTAAGTTCAATGAGGATATGTGGAAATCTAGTGGTTTAAACAATTAACTGCTTTACCAAGTATCCCCGGCAGCGAGTGTGCCGCAACTAATATTACCCATTATATAAGTCTACTGTGTGTTGTACCCTCTGAGTAAATGAGGCAATTATAATCGGCGTAGAATATTCTAGAAGACAACATAGAGGAGTGTAGATGAAATTAACATCCTAATCTTGTAGGACGAACTGCTTGTAGAAACATCTACTTCAAAAACGCACGACTGTGTTTGCTACTACTTCATGTCAGGGCGGTGGCTACAGTGATACCCTCTAAGCTTTGCTTGAATCGACAAGTAGTGAACAAGATTTGTGTTGGCTATGAGACTGATTGAAGTGGTTGGCCCCTTCTTTCATTGGAGCGAACGAGAAAAGGGAAAGGTTATTTAATATGACTTCATGTGGCTAAGATGTATCACTTCTCTACAAAATGTTCTTTTGTCTGTCCGTCTTTTGATGTTATCATCCCGTGTATAGCTATGACACCTTTACCGAACACATTTCATTTCAGTTTTGTTCTCAGCAAAGTTTCTTCTTATAGGATCAAAGTATTTTAACTGACTGACTCAATTCAATTATTTTTTAATTCACTTTCAATTCTTAAGAATTCACTTTGCCTCCTCTTGATTTCTCCAAGACTTCATTATTTCTTGTTGTTTTCCACGAGACGCGCCCCATTCTTTAATATATCCAGATTGTCAAGGCAGCAACACTGTGTGCCCTAGTCGTTCATTCATCGTCCACGTTTCTACGCTATACAACAAAGAATAGTGTACATGCCTTGTGGCATCATTCTTATACTTAAATGTTTCTTTGTTCGGATATCAATATATGACTCATGTTGTTTGAAAACATATTTCAATCAATCAATCAAAGCCCGTTTCTCTTTTCGGTTCATATACCATTAACAACATCTCACAAGCATGCACGATCCTGGACTGCTGTTTCTGCGTCTCTCCCGGTGTAATCATTTAATCTTAGTTCTATCTTACATTCTCTTCTCCATGTATTTATTGATTTACTCTTCCCTTGAGGATTCCATGCAAGAGCCTGTCTGTCCATGTTGGACTAGGCCTTCCGTAGCGTATGTCCTAAACAGCCCCACTTCTTTTATTTTGTTGATCCAGTGGCTGTTGTTGGCTCCTTTTCCATAGGTGTTTATTTCTCACCATGCCCTGACACAGCATGCCCATAATCCGTTGCAGGTATCTGTTAATGAAGGACTGGAGTCTGTTGTATGATCTTGCTCGATCTCCATGTTTCGGCTCCATACAGCAGCACCGACTTGACACTGGCGTTGAATATTCTAACTTTGGTGTGAATCTTAATGACTTGATCTCCATATGACATTTTGCATCAGGAATGTCATTTTTTTTTCCAATTCTGGTCTGTACCTTCTGATGTGTCAATTGTGATGCCTAAACAGGTAAATGTATCCACTTCCTACAACTGCTCTCCCTCCAGCTTGATTTGTTCTTTGCTGAAATTATTGAGTTTAGTGAGCTTGGTTTTCATCATGTTAATATTCAGTCCCAATTTGGCGGATTGTTTTTTTTCCTCTAACATTTTTCTCTTGAATTGGGCTATGACTGTGTGACAAAAGTACCAGCTCATCTGCGAATTCCAGGTTCCCCAATTGTGACAATGGTATTACATGAATACCAGTTCTCTTTCCTTCGATGTCTTCATTTTAAAATCTATAGCCAACAAGAAGATGAAGGACGAGAAGAGACATTTTTGTCTCACCCCTAGCTGGACCACGAAGCTCTGAGTCAGTGTTCTATCATGTACCACTCTACTTACTGTATCTTCGTACAATTTCTGTATGAGGAAAACATATTTGGTCATTCCTATTCTCTGAACTTAACTTAACGTCTTTATACTTTATACTGGTTTAGTAGACTCTGCAGAGTCTATAAACAACCAGTTTTTTGTACTTTCCTTGATCTAAAAATAACTGCGCATCCAATGTTTTCTTGAATGCATTAATTGACCCTGCCTCCACTTTTTTTGTGGCAATGCATTCCAAGCATTCATTACTCCGTGATTAGAAAACGTATTCCTAGTATCTTTCTTCTTCTTCTTCGTACGCAGTCAGACAGTAACCATTATTTTTTCGAGAAAAGCGGCGGTCATCCTGAGGCTGTCGCCACTGCCATAGAGCTTGTCTTGCAGTTCCACTGGTGATGGCCACATCTGCTCTCTTTGATCCTCGTATGTCGGGCAGTTCTGCAGCAGATGTTCAGCGGTCATTTTGCCAGTACCGCACGGGCATTCGTCGGTACCACCTATCTTCAATTTGTTGAATAGGTGGTACCTCAGTCTATTGAGGCCAGTGCGAAGTCTGAAGACAACGACCTGCTCTCTTCGGTTCAACTGGTAATAGGCATCATTTTTGGTGTAACCAGTATGTTCGGTTTCCCATTTGGTCATGTATCTGGCTTTGATAAGCCGTTTTGACTCTTCGTACGTCATACTAGTATCTGTTTGTGGTAGTCTTGCACCTTCTTTTGCCAGTCTGTCTGCCTCCTCGTTGCCTTGGATGTTGCAGTGTGATGGGACCCACTGTACCACCACCCTTTTTGGTGCGGACTGCTGGCACAGTTTGCAGAGTGCTGCTCTTAAGTCATTAAGCTCAGTGTTTTTCTGGCTTTTTAGCGCTGTGACTACGGCGAGAGCATCTGTAAGCAGGACTATATGGCTTTCATTTTCATTGTGTGTCACCATTTCTTCCACTGCCGCCCTCAGTGCCTCTGCCTCCGCTCTGAAATTGCTTGTGTACTTACCAGTAGCGAATGACAGTGTTATTTGTCTGCCATTTGGTAGGTTCAGGAAAGCTCCTGCCCCTCCGTTCTGTGTAGTGTTTGTTACAGAACCGTCGGTGGGTCCAGTCCATGCTTGGGTAGCTTTTCGATATGAAGCTTAGGGTAGTATCTCTCCTTTCTTTTTCAGTCTGGCAGTTTTTGTTTCCAATACCTGGTATATTTTCTACCACCTCTGGTAGATTTCGTACAGTAGTGATGGGTTTTGGTGTTGTTAGTGCGTTTATGGGATCTTCGTGCATCTTTGCTTTGGCTATTTCTGCAAAGTTTCTCCGCTTTAGTTTCCCATTTCCCAAATTGTTTATTCTCTGGTGCATTGGATGGTCAGTCAGTCTTCGGAGTTTCTATGCTTGCATCTGGGCTCTGCAGTCTCTTCTATCGGTCTGCATCAAATCAATTTGTTTGTTTCTGCAATAACAGTTTATGTACCGTTTTGTTTCAAGTGATTCGATTGCTAGCATAATGTACAACTCTCTTTACTCGCCCTTTACAAGATGTTTGGATCAACATTTTAGTAAGGTCAGACTGAAAAAGAAACACAGAAACAAGAACAGAACTGAAAAGGGAATCAAGGTGCTGAGTAGCGTCTGAGCTGAAGCGATGAGCGACCTATAGCTGACTGCTAGCGTCAAGGCCAGCGAAACAGAGCTGACAAGACCCTTCTACACTTCAACGAGATAATACTAGATAACAGACTGCAACAGAGCAGACTGGCTAAGTAGAAAGGATCGAAGAGGTAAGGCTATAACCCGGTACACAAAAATACTTGCTGAAGTCGGATGTATCGGACTGAAAGGTGGAAATATCGCATTTCAAGCTGTAAACTACGACACACCGCATTCCGTTCTCCGAACAACATCCTGCTACTTGCAAAGCAATTTTTTCAGGTCCTGGTAGCGGGAAATTGAGAACGTACAAAGAAGAAGAAGAAGGAGAACTGAAAAGATAAACAGCTTTTCTGATAATGAAACGCAGGAAATGTAACGAGTCCTTGTCAATGGAAATGTAGAAACACAGTCCTTTAAAAAAAATTGTAGTTAATGAAAACACGTTTGTAATATTTTGGCCTGATTGCTTGTTGTTGCATCCATGTTCACTTCAAGAACGCTGTTGAGATCTATAGTATGTACTCCCCTTTTAGTCCGAGAATGAATTATAGTTTTGATAAGGACTCTATAATCTTTGAAATGATATGTTTTACTTGGCTTGGCTGTAGGTTTTAATAATCTGTATTGTATCTTGATGGCTTGTCTGTCGGCAACTTTGGTCTGTGAGCCATTAGTTGTTCTGTGAGTTGATCTTATTTTGTCCTTCTTGGATCGTGTGTTTGTGAGGTCTGAAACTCTTGTTGGATCTACTTGTTTTGCTCAACTCTCTGGCGTCCATTAAAAGGGTTGATGTTTTGTTGTAATCTGGAAAGGTGAAGACCTGAAGCTATTAGTGTTTGTGACTAGTTTGCTTGTCTGATGGCTGGTTATGTTATTGATTGTTTTCTTGACTTAGATCAGTGGTCGATATCCTCATTTTGCCTCATGAACCTCTCCACCTTTAAGAACAGTGAGTCAGACTGGGACTGAATATCAACATTAAGAAAACCAGGCTCCTTAAACGCAACAATATCTGCAATAAACCAATTATGATGGAGGGAGAGAACTTGAATGAAGTTGATACCTTTACCATTTTGGACAGCACAAAAGATACACCAGGAGGTACAGATGCAGATGTAAGAATCATAAATAGAAGAAAAAGAGAGTCATTCTTTACACTAAACAACATATGGATATCCAGAGAAATTAAGATTCAAGCCAAAGTTAGAATAGTAAGTGCCAGTGTAAAATCGGTGCTGCCGTATGGACTGGAGGAACGGAGAACGACCAATGCCATACAACAAAGACTGCATTATTTTGTTAACAGATTCCTGTGAAGTGTAACAGTTCCAGCCGGAACATAGTACAGGTAGGGGCTAGGTGCTGACCACTCTGGCGTTCCGATTTGGATAGTGTTATATTAGTGACAGACAGAGCCCAGTAGAGCTTGATGCGACATTTTGAGTGACAGGAATTGAGAGTGATTCGTTGCAATAACGACTAAATGGAGGTAGATCCAAACTAGGTGATGGCTGGAGCAGACATCCATCAGAGGTCGATTGGACAGCACTGATACTGTATGAGACAATATAATACTACACAAAGTTTCAGGCAGACTGGCCATGGAGAGAGAGAGAGGGGAGAGAGAGAGAGAGAATTTAGCTAGGAGTCTGTTTAGCTCGCCGACTTTATAGAAGAGCAATTGATAGGCTGTTTGGCGAATGTTAGTTAGATATAATGGAATACAGGGTTGCTGAACCATTGAGTCTTGGCAAGTCGCTCTATAAAGTGTGTGTTGGGCGCCCTGTGTCTAGAAGAGATCCGAATGTATGTTGTACCTGCAGGACACCGTGTGAATGATGTATGTTCTGAGGGGGTACACGAGTGTACAGATCGCCTAGAAGAGATATGGATGTGTGTGAAGGACACCGAGGTAACGATGTAAGTTCCAGAGTGTGTGATTACATGTGAGTATACGTTGCTTAGATTGAGTGTAGTATGTCAAGATCACCTCCCTGAGGGGATCTGAGGTGAGTGAATGCACAGAATACGATCGTGAAGACGAGTTTTTTAGAGTGTATTGAGGGTAAAGATAAGGGGAGAGGAGTGCGCGGCTAGAACTGGGTTGGGGTAGTCTGGAGCAATATTCAATAGCTTGTGCTTATAAACTCCGCGTATCTATTTAGTTAAGATGCATTTCTTGTGTTGTTTATAATCTCATTGCACTCACTCTAATAGTTGTTGTGGGAATATGATGTAATAAATCTGCCACCTGCTGCGTGTTAAGTTATTTGCTGTGTGTGGTCATAAACGATGTGGAAACATGTGGTAACATCCTAGATAGAATAACCCCAGTGAAAACCTGGACTCTGCTATAGAAGGATAATGCACATTCAGTGGCAGGACATTGTGAGGAATGAGGACCTAATGGAAAAACGACAACAGCAGCCAGTGGAAGAACAAATTAAGCTAAGAAAATAGTGTTGCATGGGACATACGCTTAGAAAGAAACCGTCCAACATTGCCAGATAGGCTCTTAGGTGGAATCCTCCAATAAAGAGAGATAAAAATAGACCCAAAAATACACGGAGAATAGAATGTGAGATGGAGCTAAGATACAATGATTACACTTGGAGAGAGGTAGAAGAAACTAAGATTAAGTTATTACACCTGGAGAGAGGCAGAAGGAACTAAGATACAATGATTACACCTGGAGAGAGGTAGAAGAAACTAAGATTAAATGATTACACCTGGAGAGAGGCAGAAGGAACTAAGATTAAATGATTACACCTGGAGAGAGGCAGGAGGAACTAAGATTACATGATTACACCTGGAGATAGGCAGAAGGAACTAAGATTAAATGATTACACCTGGAGAGAGGCAGAAGGAACTAAGATTAAATGATTATACCTGGAGAGAGGTAGAACAAACTAAGATAAAATTATTACACTTGGAGAGAGGCTGAAGGAACTAAGATTAAATGATTACACCTGGAGAGGGGCACAACAAGCAGCACAGGATAGTGTCTGCTGTAGGATAGTGTCAATGGGGTATGCACAGAGAGGAGCGACGGACCTCGATTGATTAAAGATAAATGGCAATTAGAGGCAGATAGTCTGGTCAAAGAGATTGAAAACAAAACTCGAATTGCAGACAGGTCTACATGTGAAGAAATAAATATGTGATAAACACTCATGTCAAAAGCAAGGGGCACAGAGAACACACAGCATCTGGTACGGCAGACGTTTACCACTCCTTGTAAAGAAAAGATCAAGTTACAATGTTTCAACTGCAAATGAGAGGGGGGGCGTGGGCTAGAAGTTAAATGACACTGCTCACAACCAGAAGATGATGGGTTTGATTCCCACCACAGCACCGACCGTTTACCGGGGAATCAAACCCTTGGAAAATGCAGAAGGAAGCAGACCCTTACATAAAATGCATGCTGAAGTCGGATGCACTGGGCCTATTGGCGCAAAATAAAGACCACAGTGCAAGGCAGACAGCCTTGGGGATTAGAGACATAAGACGAACGCGAAATGAATCAATTTAAAAAAACTGCCAACTGCTCAATGCAGATTTTTAAAATCATCTGTTCAACAAATTTATGGGATAAACAGTATAATGACGAAAGAAAACTGACACGGGCGACTATATTTATGAGGGAAATAGATGCAATTATTTGAGAAAGAACGATGAAAATGTAGAAGAAGAATAGGAAAAAAAAGAAAAAGAAGAAGAACTGGGTAGAATGAAAGACTAAATATGATGATAATGATTGTTGTTGTTTGTTGTTGTTGTTTGTTGTTGTAGTTTATTGCCCACGACATTTCTGGCATCCTGAAAGATATGAACTTTTAGATATATTGATTTTCTTTACTATTCAGCGTCGCTTAACTGTGGGAAAAACCACAAAGTAAAACCATTCTTTTCTCTTGTCACTTCTTTCTGGAGAAGGCAATGAAATTAATTTAGTTGATAACAACATAACAAAGTATGTCTCACATAACGCACAAAAACAGATACGAAAATTACGTTACGTTCATACAAAGGATAACACAAGCTAGAACACCCAACAAGACATTATAATTCATATGACTTTAAACGGAACAAGTAATGTTGCACTGAGATATTTGCACACAAAAAAACAAAAAATTATAAAAGTCGCCACGCCTGTATAAGAAATTAGAGTCAATTTAAAATATATCGAGATCAAATGGTCTTGCAAATACAATCCTCCACGGAAAGGTGCATGGCAGACGACGAAGAAGCCGTCCCAAAAAGAGATGGGAGGACAACATAAAAGAATGGACCAATCCCCGACCAGAAGAGTCGCAGGCAGCGGCATCTGACAGAGAAGGATGGCGTGGCGTTGTGAGGATGTCTTCATGTGTGCCCCAACCACCTCACCGGTTACGGGATGACCTGACCTGACCTGAAAGCAAATCTCTCTTATTCTCTCTTGTTCTCAACAAGACAGCTGTGAAAGAGAAAAAAGAGAATAGGTATGGCCAAGCTTGAGTTTATTGACATTCGACAAATCATCATTATCATCAGATACCGTCTCCGCAACGAAGGTTGACGGTAATGGGTCTCTATCGGTCTCTATCTCGCGCCAGGCTGGTACACGCAGTCAAACTGTGTCCCAACCATATCTTGATGTTGTCTGTCCATCTGTACCTCTGTCGCCTTTTGACCCTCTTGCCCTCTACTCTGCCCTCCAAAATAACCTTTAGCAGACTGTCAAAGCGCGTGACATCATCAAAATATTTAATTGTTCTGCTTTGTATTTCCTTCAGAAGTGTCTGCTCTACCTTGAGTTGTTCCAGAACCTCTCTATTGATTTTCCTATCTTTCCAAGAAACTCGTCCAAGTCTTCGAATATCAAACGTCTTACTACGCATCTTCACTTTCTTTGTCAGAGTCCATGTTTCTACATACAATACAACTGAATACACATAGCATTGAATGATTCATGAATTCTCATTTTTAAGATCTGATATATCTACTTTGACAGAAGTGTATGCCAAGCTGTTTAATGTATTCTTGGCCATTGCAATTCTTTTAATGATCTCCCTGTTTTATTTACCATCAGCTGAAATGAGTTGGCCAAGGTATACATAGCTTGACACTTGTTCCAGAATTTCTCCATTTATGATAATGAAAACTTTGGACTTTTTATTTTTGGTGAACACCGTATCTTGGGTCTCTTTTATGTTGATTTCCAACCCATTTTGCTGACTAGTGCTGCTTATCTTATCTATTAAGTTCTGCAGATATACTGGATCATCTGCCATTACACCATTTATCATCAACATACCACGTCCTCCTATATATAATCTAGACATGTCATCTATGTCTGTTCTGTGTATACATTCAACAAGCAACAGGAAATCCCACACCCCTGTCTAACCCCCTTTGCAATAGTTATACTAGGGGATGCCGCCCCTCTAATTCTCAAACATACTGATTTATCCCAATGTAAGTTTGTGATAAGTTTGATATATTTTCATCCAGACTGATATCCCCCCGACACCTTATTAACTGTTCATGCTTGACGTTATCAAACGTTTTAGTATAATCAATTAAGCAAGCATATACGTCTTTTTGCATCTTTATGTATTTTTCTACAATCATTCTCATACAGGAAATCCCTTACCTTGTTCCGATGTTCTGAAACCAAAATTCTCCGCAATGACGTCTTGGCTAATCGTACCTTTAATTCTTTACTGTGTGATTTTAAGAAAATATTTTGGTGACATGGCAATTTTTGGGGGTTTTTTTTTGTTTTGTTTTGCGTTCGCCTTATCCAAGACGGTGTGCGTTGCACTGTGGTTTTTTTTTTGCGCCTGTTAGCCCAGTGCATCCGACTTCAGAATGCATTTCATGTAAGGGTCTGCTTCCTCCAGCATTTTCTAAGGGTTTGCTTCCCCGGGGTAACGGCCGGTGCCGTGTCACTTAACCACTAGCCCACGGCGTTCCCCACATGGCTAATCAAACTTATAGTCTGAAAATCGCCGGAATCTACCGCTTTGGTCTTTTTAGGCAACATTATGAACTTGGAAATTGTTATGTTTTGTGAAAGTGACTAACTGCCAATATGTCGTTGCAAAGATCTGTTACTCACACAACACCAAATTGTGTGAGTGCCTTGATTTATCTATGGTAATGCCGTCTGGTCCAGTCGCTTTCCTTTTCTTCAATATTCTGACAACTCTTTCAACTTCTGATTTGAGAATTGATGGTCCTGTTGTATCTATTTCTTCAGGTCTACTGCATATTTCATCATGAACATATTCCGCCCGTTTTGTGTTGTTATTTTTGTTGTCTCAAACAACATATTTCCTGCTTTGTCCTTAATACTACACCCACCGTTGCGGCTCTTTTGTCGTCTTGACAAATTTGTTTAAATTTTCAAACAGATAACCATAAATTGAAAATGAGATTTGTCCGGTGGTATGTATACTCGCCACTACTTTATGGTGCAGAAACATGGACACTGAATAACAAGTTGGAAAAGCCTTTTGAAGCCATAAAAATGTGGCTATATGGAAGATTGCGTCGCATTTCTTGGAAATAGAAGAAAGCAAACGGGGAGGTATTGAAACAGTTGGGGGTGAAAAGAGAATTAATGATCGAAATCAGGGTTAGACAGCCAAGTTCTTTTGGCCATATAAAAAGACATACATATTTGTTGAAGACTATACTAAGGGGTAAAGTGGAAGGCACTCAGTCGTTCCAGAGGCAGACATCGGTATAAGTGGGTCGGTAACAACAGGAGATGGACTGGAAAAAGCCGGTCAGTTTGCATTATTTGGCAAGAAAAAGAGTATATTGAAAATTCATTTCAGTCGACCTTGGATGTGAAAATGGCACTTGAACTGAACTTAACTGAACTGAAACCAATTCACATATGCACATATGATCAATATTACATAAAAATAGTATTTCTGGAAGTGTATATTTTTTTTTTTTCCCGAAATTCCTGATTCTTATTTTTTCTTTCTTTCTTTTCGCTTATCCTGTTTTTGCCTTTCAGCATCAGATTATAAAGACAACTCTAGAAGGAGCCCGTCTGTGTGCCTCATGCACAGTGAGATATTCCATCTCAGATATTTTCGTAAGCCACCTTTGTCGTGTGTTCAACCATTGGTCTTAAATTCGTAGTATCTAAATAGCATTCCTTGTTGGGGGGTGCTAGGTGGTGGTAGTCTTGTTATGTCCTTGGTATCAACATACCTTTGAATCTACACATCCTTATCGTGAAGCTAGGCATCCTGCATTTATCTGAGCCTGCATTGCACAACCATCCGTATGTTATTGAATGTAGATTCTTTAACAATGTGGAGGGGTCGCGTAGACTGCTCAGGATCAGATAGCAGGACAAACTGACTAACTCTGAAATTCTTATCAATACTAACATGTTGAGCCTCCGTACACTTCTGAAATGGCTCAGCTAAGATGGACAAGATATGCTGTTCGGATTTCAGATAAACGCCTCCCCAAGCAACTGTTATACGGTGAGCTCAAATCAGGCAGAGGCTCACCAGGAGGGCAGGAGAAACGCTACAGAGGCTCCTTGAAAATGTCTTTGGAATGTTTCGATATTGATGTCACCTCCTGGGAGATGCTTGCACAATACCGTACCACCTGGCGAGCTAGTAGCACCATAGGTGCTCATATCGCAGATTGCAGCCATCATAGAGGCTCAGTAAAAGCGTGCTGCCCGAAATAACAATACTCACGATTCTACTGCCGGCTTCACGCATGTGAGCTCTGAATGTGGTAGGGTGTGCCGTTCCAGGATTAATCTTTACAGCCATAAGAGAATACATTTCGTAGCATTAGTCCGATAATGTTGCCGTTTTTTCTTGCGATCGGCAACTACAAGTATTACTATTATTACTATTTCTAGTATTATTACAGGGCCAAATTATTTTAGTTAGTGTCCTTTTATTTAGTTTTATGATGGTGTTCTTCACATCAGTTCTGACGTCATCGTTTCTGATCATGTCTTTCCTTGTTACATCAAATATCCTTCAATCCCTGCTTTAGAAAAACAGAGCTTAACATGTTCAGTATTTACTGAAATATCGCTTCTGAAATGAACTAAATGACTCCATATTAGCGGACAAGACATACCGGAGACGCACTTTTCAGCGGCAATCTGGGAATTGGAACTTGATTTAGCCCGCAAATCTTCCCTAACATTAATCGTAGGTGGAACATCGTTTGTGTTAGTTAGTAAATATTTTGCGCTAGTGACAAAAACACTAGTGTTTTGTTATAGAACTATGGAGACAGAATAAAATGTGATGGACTGAGAGAGTTTAAGAGAGAGTGATAGGGGGGTACAGAGTATTAAGCGAAGACAGAGATGCATGACTGATTCGTTTCTAGAAGCGACTCCTCTGTAATTGTGGAAAATATTTGTTTTAAGTTATTGAAAATGTAATGTAATATAGGAGGCGTGTTCACATAAAACCGGACACAGTGGCTTTATTACAAACATATGAAAGTTAAATCATCTAGTGCGACATAATTAAATATATCAATTTTTATGAAGCAAACGTGTCACAGGAAAAGTTAGAAAAAGTCGTCATAGGCATTCAGGCACGCATCCCGCTGCTTGGATCGACGGCGGAAGCTGTCCGAAAAAAAGGACTTAGGTTGTTCTTTGAACCACTTGATCACCGAGGCCATGACGTCTGCATCGGAGCCAAATCTTTGTCCCTTCAGAAATTCTTTTAAAGGTCCGAACAAATGGAAGTCACAAGAGGACATATCGAGGCTATTGGATGGGTGTGGCAGTACTTACAACCTTTTCTGTACTAACGCTTTCTGAGCAATGTCCGCGACATACGGACGCGCATTGTCGTGCAACAGAATCACACAACGAAAGCATGCCGGGTCGTTCATTCTTGATTGCTGGATGCAGCTTGTCTGGTGTGTCATTGTAGCGGATGGCATTGATGTTCACACCAGGCTCTTTAAAGTCTACCAACGAAAGTCCTTCACTGTAATTTTTGTCAGCATAACCTTACCAGCGGAAATGTGTGACTTGAATTTGTTTTTTGTTTCGGTGATCCGGTATGTTTCCATTGCATGCTAGTAGCTTTGCTGCTCGGCTCAAAGTGGTGGCACCACGATTGATCCCCTGCCCCTATGCACAAAAGAAACGAATCATCTTCCTCTTGGTATCGCAGCAAGGGGTTCAAACTCCATTTCATTCGTTCTTATTTCTGGTAGTTAGTCAGCAACTGAGGTACCCATTTCGACACTTCAGTTTCTTGCTAACCACAATTTTTTTAAATTTTTCTTTGCGTTCGCCTTATTTCTCTATTCCTCAAGGCGGTGTGCGTTGGTTGCACTGTGGTTTTTATTTTGCTTCCCCGGGGTAACGGCCGGTGCTGTGATGGGGATCGAACCCAGCACCTTCGGGTCGTGAGCCGTGCCACTTAACCACTGTGCCACGCCGTCCCTCTTAACCACCATTTGAACTGTCTCTACCGACACAGCGAATTCCTCTGCTAGCGAACGTAAGCTCCGGCGACTGTCCACCCGAATTTCTACACCAATGTTGGCGATGGCATCTCCTGGCGCAACAATATGCGACTGACCTGGGCTCGGAAGATCTTTCGTTAACTCACGTCCTTCTATAAATACTGTTGTCCAGTTCTACGCTGTTGTCTTCGACACACTTGTGCCACCATACACTGCCTGCATTCTGCGATGAATGTCAACTGGTCGACATCCTTCAGCCTGTTAGATACCGAACCACCGCTCGTTGATCAACTTTGGACGGATTCCGTATCACACCCGCCATGTTTTCAACGGTCTGCTGAGGAAACTATGAGTCGAAGGATAATGAAATTGTGCAAATTGATGGTTGGTATGTGCTGTTTACACCTGAAGTGACGTCACCATGTGCATCGTACCAATGTCCACTTGTTGCAATTAGGTCCGGTTTCATTTGAACACGCCTCGTAAATATATATGAAGGGCTAGTTCACAATTTTCTGATGCTACAAGTGTTTAGACAGAGGTTAGCAGAGGAGAGGAAAGGTGTAATAGAAGGAGTCGAACGTTACACCTTCTTCCTATTAAGACGACTGTGTGGGTATACCATCAGGTCTTGGTTATGTGGTTAGCAGAGCGGCATAAATGGCGCCTGACAGGCTTAGGGTCTACCTTGCTCTAATTTACGCTTCCACCACCACCAGTCACAAAAATATGCGATCGTATATTTCACGAACTACCAACCTAACATATACTTGGATTGACCTGGCAAATCACAAGCGGATTTTTGCCGGTCACAAAATATGAAACAACGGAGGTCGCACCCCCGCCACGATGTCTAACTACACAAGTGGACTGAAGGTAGACAAAATTTGTCACTCCAGCTGGAGTATAGAACCACTACTATAGATGGCCTTCTTTATAAAAACATACGTCAGAGTAATTCGTATGTTATCGCAAAGGTGGTTCATGCATCAACTGTAATGCACGATGAGATTACTGGTCCCTTGCACAACTCTAATGCATCTCCTTTTACGACATACATGGATGTATAGTGGACGTGTTCTTTTCCCCCCACTCTCAAATAAGCAGCAGAATAATTCACATGGGAGAGAAATTAATTCAGCGCTGACAAATCCAGAAGTGCCAACGGTAGTTTTTCCATATCCTTGACCTTCTTTTTTCCCAGAAATCAATGACGTGCACGTTATCAGGTCTCCGAGACGTTTGGCTCTTCTTTCGAGTTCTTTTTTTTTATTTATTTACTGAATCTGGCTTTATTTATTGTCGGAAGAGCTAAACATTTTTTTTTTAAATTTCTTTTTTTTGCTATTTATATGTTGTTGCTGTTGGTTAATACCCACAATGAGTAAGTTTACTATTTTTTGCGTCGGGAATAGAGCGTTAAGTGACGGGTTGTAGTAGCTTTCTTCACATCCGGATGGTTCTGATGAGGTGGACAGCGATCCTCCAGGCGGTTGTGCTATGCTTGGCTTCATCTGCGTGTCTCTCACTACTTGGGGTATTACGTCGATCTCGTCAGCCAGACTGCCTTGAAAACAGCCTGTTCCCAGGGAGCGTCCATGAAATAGAGACAGTAGCCTTGGTCAGAATATTGTACCTTACGCTGGCACAAAGTCCTGGTCAGCATGTTGTACCTGACTCTGGCGCGAAGTCCTGATCAGTATGTTGTGCCTTACTCTGGCGCGAAGTCCTAGTCAGTATGTTGTGCCTGACCCTGGCGCAAAGTTCTGATCAGAATGCTGTACCTGACCATGGCGCAAAGTCCTGGTCAGTATGTTGTGCCTGACCCTGGCGCAAAGTTTTTGTCAGAATGGTGTGCCTAACCTTGGCACAAAGTCCTGGTTAGCATGTTGTGCCTGACCATCGTTGCTCAGAGAGCAACGGAGAATTATAACATCAAAAAGTACGAACATCTCTCTTTATAAAATAATTCTCCATGCATATAAAGGGTCCGTGGCGCTTCATGGAGCAGAGGCATGAACTATAAACAAGTAAGATTGAGAAGGACGATAATTGGAGAACTTCGAGATGTGGTGTTATTACAGAATGGAAGAGATTAACTAGACAGAAATGAAGTCGAATAAAATGGTACTAGAGGCAGCGAAACAGTTCAGCTTCTGGCAATAATCCGGAGTTCAAGATTGTCTTAGCTTGGCCACAACCTAAGACACGCTGATTCCAGAGCAGCCGACGTTTGGTAAAAACTGACAAGGCAGACGAATCAGAGGTAGAGCAAGGACTACTTTCATCACTCAGTCTTGTAGAGACGCAGAGAAAAGACAGAGGTCGATCAATAACTACTTTCATCACTCAGGTCTGCAGAGATGTGGCAGTCGAATCTTTCGAGGAACTCAGAGATGCTGCAGAGTGTCGAAGATATTGGCGTGCCATGATACAATGTCTCCAAAACTACGGAGAGCATGTCATAAGAGGCAACTAACTGTGTGACATAGCATAACAGTGGCCATGGTTAGGTAGTTTGTTAAGAGCAGCATAGATCGCGCTTAACAGGATGCGGGGTCTAATTTGATCTAGTGTTTTAATCTATTACGATAAACTTGAACATCGGTTAACCACACTCCGTGGCACTTGTCCCAACGCAACGGAGTAATAAACTGCTTGAGCCTAGTCCGCTTTACAGGACATTGTCCTTCCGGCTTCATTCAGCTCATACCAGAGCTGGGACTTCCACTGGAGCTTCCGCCTCAATAGATTACCTATGCATTGGCATATCAGCTTCTGTATTAAAATGAAAATGTATGTCATGTATAAGATATGAGAAAACTACACGAATGGAGAATGCCTAATGGAAAGACATTGATGATTCTAGTTCATTCAGAATGAAAACAAATTAGTTTCTAATAAATCAATATAATTAAATGTGTGATCGTGGAATCACTGCAGTGGACATTTGAGTCTCCGATAAGAACAGTTTGAGAAACGCTGCAGCTGAGCAGAATATTCCTTATGTTAACCCTTTGTTTTCCAATCCTATTTAACCCGTGTTTGGTTCCTGGAGTGCCGGTTTTTCGAGTACTGTCTGTCCCCAACATTTCCGGATTTATGGGTCGGCTATAAATAACTTATCAATGACATTGCGCAAGCTGTTGACAATGAAGAGTTCGGTTCGACTTGTTTATTTGTTATTTTGTGTTTGGTTAATCTGTTGTTTTTTTTTACCGTCATACGCTTTTAGACAGCAACAAGAAAACATGGAAAGGAAACAGCGGTCAGCATGATGCTCTTGGGATCTCGATAAAGCTTGTCCCGGAACGATAAGCTTGCAACATTACATGCAATGCTTTCTCTAATTCAAAAATGTGTCAACATGCTGTGCAGTGTCATGGTGTCTAACTTCTTTTTTCTTTGCCTTCCATCCTCATGCAAGCTCCGAGTGACGCATTTCGCGACCCAAATAGCAGTCAAGAACGAGCGCCTCCAATCAGTAGACAGCTTCACGTACTTTGGTAGCAATCTTTCCAGGGAAACTATTATTGACTGCGAGGTCAATAACAGAATCTCCAAGGCCCGTGCTGCCTTTGGGAGGATACGCAACAGTGTCTGGGATCGGAGGGGTCTTAGGCTTGATACGAAACTCAAAGTCTACCAAGCTGAGGTGCTTCACACACTTCTGAATACCAGTGAGACGTGGGCTGTGTACAGTAGGCATGCAAGGAAAATAAACCACTTCCATACAAGGTGCCTCCATAGATTGTTCAAAATAAAGTGACAGGATAGGATACCAGACACCGAGATCCTCATGGCGGCAAACATGCCGAACATTCACACACTGTTGCAGAAGACCCAGATCAGGTGAGCCGGCCATGCCATGCGCATGCCAGACAACCGCATCCCAAAACAATTTAATGAAAGAAGACCTGCGTCAAGTCGGTGGCCAAAAAAAGCATTTCAAAGATTCAGTCAACGTATATCTGACACGCTTCAGTATCGATGCAAACGTATAGAAATGTCTCCCACAAGACCGAAAGACATGGCATAGAACCACCATCAGAGGCACCTCGATAGATGAGGACCTCTGGGCCTTCGAGGCACAGAAAAAACGTACTTTGCGAAAAGTCAAGACAACTAACACTCACATGCCCAATTCTGACATTAAATGCAACGTATGTGGACGGATTTTCCGTGCTCGAATTGGACTATACAGCCACCTCCGAACTCACTGGTGAGATGCAACACAACATGTCTGACTGTTGTTGTCATCATCACTTGCGATGGACGGCTATTATTATTATTAATTTTATTACAGAAATTAGTGAATATATGGCCAGTTTGCCTATTGACTAATTCATTTCTTAAAAGCGATATACTGGCTTTAAAACTTTTATATAATGCTACGGAACCGATATAGTGGCTTGTGCTTTTGCGATACTTATATTTAAAAGTTTCTCAATAACTTTTGCTAAGGGAGGAATCCAAATCGATCGAAAGCTTGGTTTGCAATTCTAAAATACCGGATTGGAACTCACGTATCGCTCAGTGTCACTGGGTATGTTGGGGATTGTTCTCGGTAAGATCGCTTCTCCGCGTACATAAAGCAGAAACCCTGTTATTGCTAAGAGGCACCTTTTTTCGCAGCATTAATCAGAACATTTCTATATACTTTTCAGGTAGACTCTCCGCCAGAGTAGTCACTGCCAAAATGATACTGCCCTTCACAACTTCCCCACTTGCAAATGCTATACCATGCTTAAAATACATGTATGAGACACTGATATAAACACTTCGGTTGAAAGCGTGTTAACGGCGTTGCTAGACGAATATTTCTGTTGACACGAGTTTCGATTTCAGCTTGTCTATTTTACATTATTTTACATACTATTACGTCTGACTACGTTGGAAACTCCTCGCTAAATGCGCTATGATGTGTATTATAATGTCTTGACACTCTGCTCTTCTGAACCCCGTAAATAAAGCATTGCATTTGTTTTTTAAACACTCCTGTGTTGTCGTCATTATTTACCACAAGAGATTCCATTTTCTAGTTATCTTGAAAAAAGTATTGTTTCTTTCTGCTTGGTTCACACATGCCGGTATACTGGATCCGTCTTTCGATAAAGAAGATACACATTTTAAAAAATCTTCACAGCTGTGTTTACGGAATATAAATTTGTCTATGCCTTAGTTGTTGCTGCTGTTGTTGTTGCTGCTGTTGTTGTTGCTGCTGTTGTTGTTGCTGCTGTTGTTGTTGCTGCTGTTGTTGTTGCTGCTGTTGTTGTTGCTGCTGTTGTTGTTGCTGCTGTTGTTGTTGCTGCTGTTGTTGTTGCTGCTGTTGTTGTTGCTGCTGTTGTTGTTGCTGCTGTTGTTGTTGCTGCTGTTGTTGTTGCTGTGGTTGTTGTTGGTGAATGCCCATAATGAGTAGATTTTCTCTTTTGTGCGCCTTGAAAAAGACGTTAAGTGGCGGTTTGTTGTAGCTTTCCTCACATCATGATGAAGGTGGACCAGGCTCCTCCAGACGGTTGTGATATCCTTGACTTCATCGACGTATCGCTCGTTACGACGGAGATCACGTCGATAGCTAGTTATCTAGGCTGCCATGAAAACAGCTCATTTCCAGGGAGAACTGCCAGGAAGTTGAGGTGAGGGTCTTGACCAGTATATTTTGCCTAACCCTGACTAGACGTTAATCTTTCTCTCGTCGTCCAGGCTGTATATTTGATATTTTTTAACTTAACCTAACAACAAACTCTGACACGCTATTTACAATGCATAACTTGTGTTTTTTTTAAATAATCTAACGACAAACTCTGAACTCATTATTCATATGGGAGAAGGCATTCGGACCCAAGGGTAAACATCCTTGAAAGATCGACGACTAAATGACGAAACTTTCATGTGTCAACTATTGTCGCTTTTACAATGGTTGCCGTCAATTGCCGCCTAATATCCTAATAACCCTTACACCGATATGCGTGATTTTTTGCACGTGAACTTATCTTTTCAATGTCCCAATGACTTAATAATTTGCATTGTGTCAGATAGTGCCATTTTCTTAAAGGAGTTAGTTCCTTTGATAGATGTTAGCAAAGGAATTATTTTGTCCCTGGAGAAAACAATTTACTGTAAATGTTGTGTAAATATATTTCTTTACGCATAGGCGTCTCTCGAATTCAAATGAGATTGTCTACATTAGGTGCCACATAATGCCCTTGTGTAATGTAGTTCATGTGTTTTATGAGCTGTAAGAAGTAACCGGGCACTTCGTTGAAAAAATGTATGAAAATGTAAAAAGCACACGATATATAGAACTTATAGCGCGTAGCGCTGTGGCTGGCGCTCTGGATTTGCATCTGAGAATAGGCGAAAATGTTTCTTAAGACCGCAACTTTACCCGGGTCGACCCAACCTTAAATGGGTACCGGTTCAGTCCGGGAAGTAAAAGCGGCGAGGGAGAGGAGATGGCTACCGCCATCATATAGCCGAGCCTTTGAAATGTGAGGTCGCTAACATCTCACCTCCTTACTTTACTTTATATAGAACATAAAAAGTACATTCTTCAGATGGATTGGTTAAGTTCTATAAATAGATGCTGGAGCAAACAATAGATGGTTATGTTTCAGTTCTGAGATCCATATTCGAGCTGATTGGGGTGACCTTGATTCTAATCAATGACCTCCAACCTGATATATAAACTCTTCAGTAACTGCCTGCTAATCATCAATGACCTCCAACCTGATATATAAACGCTTCAGTAACTGCCTGCCAATCATACAGTACAAATCTCTTCCTCCTTTTTGCCCTCCAGGTATCATATGATGTTTTAATAGCTTTTCTCTGAGTTCCTTTTTTGTGACAAAATGTTCTTGTGTTCACAGGACTTTCTCAGATACCTGCCAGTATGTAATTTCATTTCTTCCGTTACCAACAGAGATGATGCCTCCTCATTACAAACAGAAACTGCAATAGCAACAATAGCTTTCACAATAGATTCCTATTCTTGGGACATAATTTCAAGATAGCACTGTTCATTGAAATTGTGTGGATTTCCTTCAAGACACTTTTTAGTAGTTCGTTCCTGTCGCTGTCCTAAAATAATGGTTTTATATAGCCATAACAACAGTAGGTATTTTACTCGTGTATTTGTATGAACAGTTTCATTTTCTGCAGATCTCTTATATGGACCCCATTTGTTGTGGCTGTTTTTTTTAATTTGGTAGAAATAAGTTCATAACACCACAGAACATCTGCAGGTCTACAAGCCTTCCTCCAACACACCTCAATGCTAATACAGCCCACCTGTTTATTGAAATCACACAAAAATTAACCACATATATTTGATTACAGGAAAATAATGATCAATATTACATTTGTTTCTGCTACAATAAAAATCACTCTTACTGCCTAGGCCCTTCTTCTTTGTCTCTAGCAATTGTGCATTCGAATAACAAAAGGGACAAACAAGTTCTGTAACTATTTTTTTAATGTAATATTTAAATGTCAATTAAACACTGTCAGTGGCAACTGGAAAATATTCAAGCAATTTCAGAGCAGAGGCAGAGGCACTGAATGCTGCAGTAAATGCAATGCTGACAGGCGAAAGCAATGAAAACCAGATAGTCCTGTTTATAGATGCCCTAGCCGTGGTTACAGCACTCAAAAGTCAGAAAAATGCAGAACTTAATGATTTAAGAGCAGTACTCTGTCAACTATGCCAGCAGTCCGCACCAAAAAAGAGTAGTGGTACAATGGGTTACATCCCACTGTAACATTCAAGGCAACGAGAAGGCAGACAGACTGGCAAAAGAAGGTGCAAGACTACCACAACCAGATTCTAGTGTGACCTACGAAGAGTCCAAAAGGTTTATTAGGGCCAGATACATGGCCAAATGGGAAATAAAACATACTGGCTACACAAACAATGATGCCTGTTACGAGTTGAACAGAAAAGAGCAGGTCTTGGTCTTCAGATTCCGCACAGACCACAACAGACTGAGGTACCATATATTCAATAAACTGAAGATAGGTGGCACTGACGAATGCACCTGTGGTACACGGAAAATGACCGCTGAACATCTGCTACAAAATTGCTCGACATACGAGGACCAGAGAAAGCACATGTGGCCATCACCAGTGCCAACACTAGACAAGCTCTATGGCAGTGTCGACAGCCTCAGGATGACAGCTGCTTTCTTCTAACAAATTAAAATTGACGTCTGACAGCGTACGAAGAAAAAGAAGAAGAAATGCCAATTATTCTACTGCCTTCCATGAAGCTCTTCAGGAACATTGTCATCTTCACTTAAAATTGAATCTGAGGCCCCTGTCAGGCGGTCCTAGGTCGACGGAGTGAGGGACGGGTGGAACAACCGTCCGTCCGTCCCGTCAGTCGGTCCCTGCGGCCGTCCCAGTGAGGCTTTTTACACACCCTTCCTCCGCCGACCGGTGTGCGCAGTACGTACGTCTCCGACAGATATCTGGTTGATCCTGCCAGTAGTCATATGCTTGTCTCAAAGATTAAGCCATGCATGTCTAAGTTCACACTGTCTCACGGTGAAACCGCGAATGGCTCATTAAATCAGTCGAGGTTCCTTAGATGACACGATCCTACTTGGATAACTGTGGCAATTCTAGAGCTAATACATGCTTACCAAGCTCCGACCCTCGCGGAAAGAGCGCTTTTATTAGTTCAAAACCAATCGTCGTTTCCCCTCGCGGGGTTGCGGCGTCCCCACTGGTGACTCTGGATAACTTTGTGCTGATCGCATGGCCTCATGTGCCGGCGACGCATCTTTCAAATGTCTGCCCTATCAAATGTCGATGGTACGTGACATGCCTACCATGTTTGTAACGGGTAACGGGGAATCAGGGTTCGATTCCGGAGAGGGAGCATGAGAAACGGCTACCACATCCAAGGAAGGCAGCAGGCGCGCAACTTACCCACTCCCGGCACGGGGAGGTAGTGACGAAAAATAACAATACGGGACTCTTTCGAGGCCCCGTAATTGGAATGAGTACACTTTAAACCCTTTAACGAGGATCTATTGGAGGGCAAGTCTGGTGCCAGCAGCCGCGGTAATTCCAGCTCCAATAGCGTATATTAAAGTTGTTGCAGTTAAAAAGCTCGTAGTTGGATCTCAGGCGCAGGCGGGCGGTCCGGCTCGCGCCGGTTCACTGCCCGTTGTCTCCTGCCCTACCGTCTGCCGGCTCTCTCCCACGGGTGCTCTTCGCTGAGCGTCCTGGGTGGCCGGCGCGTTTACTTTGAAAAAATTAGAGTGTTCAAAGCAGGCCTCGGCTGCCTGAATAATGGTGCATGGAATAATGGAATAGGACCTCGGTTCTATTTTGTTGGTTTTCGGAACTGGAGGTAATGATTAACAGGGACAAACGGGGGCATTCGTATTGCGGCGTTAGAGGTGAAATTCTTGGATCGCCGCAAGACGAGCTACTGCGAAAGCATTTGTCAAGAATGTTTTCATTAATCAAGAACGAAAGTCAGAGGCGCGAAGACGATCAGATACCGTCGTAGTTCTGACCATAAACGATGCCGACTAGCGATCCGCAGGAGTTGCTTCGATGACTCTGCGGGCAGCTTCCGGGAAACCAAAGTGTTTGGGTTCCGGGGGAAGTATGGTTGCAAAGCTGAAACTTAAAGGAATTGACGGAAGGGCACCACCAGGAGTGGAGCCTGCGGCTTAATTTGACTCAACACGGCCAACACTGAAATGATTGACATGCCGAGACCACTCCTCTGGAGTCTAACATGGAACTGGTGCTGGACTTAGACCCCCAGAATCTGGGGTTATGTCCCCTGTGGCTCGGTTTTGTCTGCATCCAGTGTTTGATAAAGGAATTGACGGAAGAGCACTATCAGGAGTGGAGCCTGAGACCTAAGTTAACTTACCACGCCAATACTGCAGAATGACTATCAAAAAGTACACCTTAGTGGGGTCTAATAGAGAACATGTGCTGGAATTAGACCCTCGAAAATCTTTGGGGCTACCCTTTAAGAAACTTGACTATCTCGCTAAGGGAATTGACGAAAGGGCACCACCAGGTGTGGAACCTGCGGCTTAATTTGACTGAACACGCCAATGCTGTAGAACAACTGACAAATTGAGAGCGCTGCCGTTTGGGTCTAATAATGAACGTACGCTGGTATTAGACTCACGGACGACAAGTCAGCTCAAATGAAAGAACGCTACGGAAATCGTGTTTAACTCCGCAGATTTCAAATACCTGGTCATTGACAAACAAAAGCCCTCAATAAATTCGTCTGACCAAATAGTGAACGGGTGCTGGAAATAGATCTGAAGACAGGTCAGTTTTACCCTACAAATGACAGGGCGTTGCTACGGAAAACCAGCTCAAATCGAGAGGAGCCGCAGACACTTTGGTTCACGTACCAGGCTGATAAGCCAAGGGCGCGAGGCTACCATGTGGGGGATTACGGCCGAACCCTTGAAAGCCGCAATCCCGCCCAAAATCTCAGCACCACTGCAATGGGAGGCTCCTACATGCTCGGGACCTGGGGCTTGCGCCCCAGCCCTATCAGGTAGAGCCACAGTAAGAGGTCCTTGCCGCCCGCAAATCAAAGCGGGCGGAAAACTGCTTGATACTCACCCTATACGGCGATGGGGTGCGAAAAACACCAACCAAAGACTTAGAACCTGGTCGGGGTGTCGAAAACAGTAGAGCAGCCACCACACTGTGAACTGTCAAGACTCAACCACTGACCATGAGAGTTGTCCGCACACCAGGCGATCAACATCTCTGTGACATTACCAGGCTTGTCCTCTGGCTAAATGCACTCCGGTTACGATATCTACCTCTGTACGTTATCAGCCATAACTATCATGCTGGACGCAGAAGAGATGCAGACCAGCGGACATTGCACACCTGCCCCACTGTGTCAACACCCCAGGTGGCGGGGAATGCTAGGCGTACCATCCCTGCATAGAAGCCAAGAAAATAAAGGGAAAAAGAGATACCCCACTCACATGCAAATGCTACGTATCTGGCAGGACGTGACGATCCTGGGATACAGACACACTGGACTGCCTCTCTTCCGGGTAAACCAGTCCATCTCATATATCACATACCATCATTGCACCCTATAGACACGAGTAGTGAAGACTCGATAGTCTGGAAAGACAACTTCCATAGGAGAGAAAACTCTGATCGTAAACAACTGCTGCCTTGCAGATAGGCTGGGGACAGCCAAAGGCTAAGGAGGGCATCCCTACAGAAACGCCTGTTGAAATCGGATGCACGGGGCCGCAAGCCTAACAAAACAGTGCAACGTAAATCACAGTATGATGGCAGCACAACCTATTCGAAAAACGTATGGCGCTCATCCTGAGGAGACCCGCCAGGCAGCGATAGCGCCGGGCCTCACGCCTCGAAGGGGCCCACCCTTGACTACTGGTGGTCACCCACCCATGTGTCGTGGAGTCAAGGCACATGGCTATGGGGTAACGTCTATTGGCCAAAACTTCAAGACCCTCAGAATACTACAGTGGAATGCGGAGGGAGTCATTAACAAAAAACTTTCCCTAACACACCACCTGCATGAAGGTAAGATTGACGTGGCATGTATCCAGGAAACGCACCTCAACAATAACCATAAATTCTCAATCAGAGGATACCAGACCTTCCGTCTAGATAGAGAAGGTCACAAAGGAGGGGTCCTGATACTGACCAGAAACAGCATACCGAGTAGCGCGGTACCTGTCAATCACACCGGACAAGCAGAAATTGTAGGAGTTGACATAATGGCTCTAGAGACGAAACTCCGCATTTTCAATCTGTACGGACCACCAAACAGAGACCTATCGCTCTCGAGTATGGAGGTCAGAGACTCCAACTGCATAGTAGTTGGAGATTTCAACAGCCACTCGGAGAGATGGGGATACTCTGACACAGACAGTAGAGGTGACGAAGTGGAAGATTGGGAGATAGATGCAAATCTCTCCCTAATCAATAGGCCGGAGGATAGCCCTAGCTTCTATTCAAGAACATGGCATACCACCTCGACTCCAGATTTGGCCTTCTCCACACAGGACATACACTATAAAATAGACCGCCAGGTGCTAAACCAACTGGAAGGTAGCGACCACAGGCCGATCAGGCTAACCATTGATATGGAAGTAGGCCCACAGGAAACAAAACCGCTCCCACGTTGGAATTACAAACGAGCCGACTGGGACAGATTTGCAATCCTGACAGATGGGCTGTGTGAAACCATCAACACACGAAACACCAAAATGAAGCCCATGGTAGAGAGCCTAAGCAAGGCAATAATGCAAGCCGCCACTGAAACCATCCCAAGAGGAGCTAGGAAAAACTATAAGCCCTACTGGAATGATGAGTTACAGAAAGTGCAAGATGCAGTAACTAATGCGAGGAACATGGCAGAACGAGAAAAATCCGTGGAGGCAAACATCGCCCTCAAAGCCGCCGCGGCGAAGTACAAACACACTCTCAAGCAAACAGCAAGAGAAAGTTGGAAAAATAAAACGGAAAGTTTAAACCTGGACAAAGAAGGGAACAAGCTATGGAAGCTAGTCAGAGCCATGAACGACGAAACCCCGTCAAATAAACAAATTACTATCAAGCAAGGCGAGAACTTGATCACAGGTAAGAAAGCCGCAAACGCCTTTGTCGATCACTATGCCAGAGCAAACCACATCGAGGTCCCTGCAGATAAGCATACAGACATTAGCGAAGAGCTAAAGGGGCACGAAAACATAAATACGGCTCCTGAAGAGCACATGATGGCCAAACTAACAATGCGCGAAATGGAAGAGGCTATGAGAACACTAAAGAGAAGGAAATCTCCCGGAAAAGACGGGATAACAAACGAAATGCTGATGGGGCTGGGCCAAACAGCGAAGGAAAAACTACTATCAGTCCTGAACCAAAGCTGGAAAAGGGGTATTGTACCCCAGGCATGGAAAGATGCAATACTGGTACCAGTACCAAAAACAGGAAAGGACAAAACAGATCCGAATGGATACAGGCCCATAAGCCTACTGAGCTGTGTCGGCAAGCTGATGGAACGGATGATAAACACCAGACTGATGTGGCATCTGGAAGAAAAACGAATACTAATTCCACAGCAAGCCGGCTTTAGACAGCACAGATCCACTGAGGACCAGGTCATCCTCATAGCCCAGGAGATAGAAGATGCCTACCAGGCACAGAAACACACAGTAGCTGTTTGGGTGGATCTGGAAAAGGCATTTGACAAAGTCTGGAAGGATGGACTTAGAGTCAAGCTAAGAAGAAGTGATGTTTGTGGGAAGATGTACAAGTGGATCAACCACTACCTCAAACAAAGAACGGCCAGAGTCCAAGTACAAGGGCAGATGAGCAAAAAGGTGACACTCGAGCAGGGAGTACCCCAAGGGGGAGTACTGTCACCCACACTCTTCCTGGTATATATAAACGATATTACAGAGAATATACCAAGAAGAGTCCATAGCTCAATGTTTGCAGACGATCTGGCTATGTGGACCTCTGAAAAGAATCTCACCATAGCAAGAAATCGGATGCAAACGGCCCTAACATCGCTGGAAGAGTGGGCGAACTCATGGCTGGTCAAAATAAACGAGGAGAAAACCACGTGCACAATATTCTCGCTCTCATTAAAACCCCAAAGTACCAAATTAAGCCTAAATGGCAAAATCCTGCAGCCAAACGACAACCCAACCTATCTGGGAGTCACATTTGATCGGCGCATGACATGGAAAAGTCAGATTGAGAGAAACCGAATGAAAGCCAGAGAAAGAATGGCGATCATGAGGAAACTTGCTGGCACAAGCTGGGGAGCAGACGAAGGCATACTAAAGAAACTGTACACTGGAAGAGTGAGACCAGTTCTCGAGTATGGCATCGCGGCATGGACAACAGCAGCGAAGGCGAACTTCGATAAAGTTAACAAACTTCAAAACCAAGCTATGAGAATCATAACTGGTGGCATGAAGTCAACGCCAATTGTAGAACTTGAAAAGATTACAAAACTGCAATCCATGACCGACAGAAGAGACTGCAGAGCCCAGCTGCAGTCAGAGAAACTCCGAAGACTGACGGACCATCCAATGTACCAGAGGCTAAACAATTTGGGAACTGGGAAACTAAAGCGGAGAAACTTTGCAGAAATAGCCAAAGCAAAGATGCACGAAGACCCCATAAACGCACTAACAACACCAAAACCCATCACTACTGTACGAAAACCTACTTGGAGGCAGGACATATTTCCAGAGGTGGTAGAAAATATACCAGGTATTGCAAACAAAAACTGCCAGACCGAAAAAGAAAGGAGAGACACTACCCTAAGCTTCATAACGAAAAGCTACCCAAGCATGGATTGGACCCATGCATACACCGACGGTTCTGTAACAAACACTACACAGAACGGAGGGGCAGGAGCATTCCTGAACCTACCAAATGGCAGAAAAATAACACTGTCATTCGCTACTGGTAAGTACACAAGCAATTTCAGAGCGGAGGCAGAGGCACTGAGGGCGGCAGTGGAAGAAATGGCAACACACAGTGAAAATGAGAGCCACATAGTCTTGTTGACAGATGCTCTCGCCGTAGTCACAGCGCTAAAAAGCCAGAAAAACACTGAGCTTAATGACTTAAGAGCAGCACTCTGCAAACTGTGCCAGCTGTCCGCACCAAAAAGGGTAGTGGTACAGTGGGTTCCGTCACACTGCAACATCCAAGGCAACGAGGAGGCAGACAGACTGGCAAAAGAAGGTGCAAGGCTACCACAAACAGATACCAGTATGACGTACGAAGAGTCAAAACGGCTTATCAAAGCCAGGTACATTACCAAATGGGAAACCGAACATACTGGTTACACCAAAAACGATGCCTATTACCAGTTGAACCGAAGAGAGCAGGTCGTTGTCTTCAGACTTCGCACTGGCCACAATAGACTGAGGTACCACCTATTCAACAAATTGAAGATAGGGTGTACCGACGAATGCCCGTGCGGTACTGGTAAAATGACTACTGAACATCTGCTGCAGAACTGCCCGACATACGGGGATCAGAGAGAGCAGATGTGGCCATTGCCAGTGGAACTGCAAGACAAGCTCTATGGTAGTGGCGAGAGTCTCAGGACGACCGCCGCTTTTTTCGAAAAAATAATGGTTGCTGTCTGACTGTGTACGCAGAAGAAGAAGAAGAAGAATCTGATTCACAATGTCATTTCATCTCTTTATTTCTCACCGAGTGGACGTGGTCAGTGAACTTTTAAAAGATTCAATGTTGATGTTGTTAAGATTACCAGACCGTAATCACAGTTCAAACCTACAATCCGCTGGATAAATTGTCACATAGTTAGACATTAGGTCCTTTGGTAGACCTGTCACCATAGAACTTACGTTTCCTGTTAACTTTCTTTCTATCTTTGCGTCACAACATAATTTTATTGTTCACAATTCTCATAAATCTGTTTTTCTTTCAAAAATACAATTTGTATAAGCTAAATGTGTGACTAACGTATCCTTCCATATGCATTAAGTGGGAAGTACTCATTATATTATATTTTTTCAACGGGAGCTTGAAAACTCCTTATTGTTTGTTGTGATAACTAAATTCTAGTAACTGGCAGCAATTTTAAATTTTTTTGACAGTCTATAACTTAAAAACTATTGACGCTAGAAATTAAATTCTATTTGTATTTGAAAGAAGATTGATTATACTTTCCCAACCGTCTAACAAAATTCAATTTACCAAACAAAACGCATTTTTATCAGATTCTTGGTGGCATTCCCAATTAACTTTTTCCCAAACGAGTTCAATTGGGTTTAAGTGTGAATTTTAAGATGGCATTCTCAAACACATATGACTATACTCTTGGATCAACTTGTCTATATGAATTATATTTTATATTCTTGTTCTTGTTTATATATATATATATACATCTGACGATGGCGTTGTATTGATTCTAGTTTTCTCCACCATCGTCAATACCTCAGCATTACTTTTTTGACCCCAGGCAATATGTCCCCGGCCCAATTCTTTTTTACTTGATCTGTTACACCGATGTACTTGCTGACAGCGTCTTTTGACTACATATGGAACGCACCAAAGTTTAAACCTGGACAAAGAAGGGAACAAGCTATGGAAGCTAGTCAGAGCCATGAACGACGAAACCCCGTCAAATAAACAAATTACTATCAAGCAAGGCGAGAACTTGATCACAGGTAAGAAAGCCGCAAACGCCTTTGTCGATCACTATGCCAGAGCAAACCACATCGAGGTCCCTGCAGATAAGCATACAGACATTAGCGAAGAGCTAAAGGGGCACGAAAACATAAATACGGCTCCTGAAGAGCACATGATGGCCAAACTAACAATGCGCGAAATGGAAGAGGCTATGAGAACACTAAAGAGAAGGAAATCTCCCGGAAAAGACGGGATAACAAACGAAATGCTGATGGGGCTGGGCCAAACAGCGAAGAAAAAACTACTATCAGTCCTGAACCAAAGCTGGAAAAGGGGTATTGTACCCCAGGCATGGAAAGATGCAATACTGGTACCAGTACCAAAAACAGGAAAGGACAAAACAGATCCGAATGGATACAGGCCCATAAGCCTACTGAGCTGTGTCGGCAAGCTGATGGAACGGATGATAAACACCAGACTGATGTGGCATCTGGAAGAAAAACGAATACTAATTCCACAGCAAGCCGGCTTTAGACAGCACAGATCCACTGAGGACCAGGTCATCCTCATAGCCCAGGAGATAGAAGATGCCTACCAGGCACAGAAACACACAGTAGCTGTTTGGGTGGATCTGGAAAAGGCATTTGACAAAGTCTGGAAGGATGGACTTAGAGTCAAGCTAAGAAGAAGTGATGTTTGTGGGAAGATGTACAAGTGGATCAACCACTACCTCAAACAAAGAACGGCCAGAGTCCAAGTACAAGGGCAGATGAGCAAAAAGGTGACACTCGAGCAGGGAGTACCCCAAGGGGGAGTACTGTCACCCACACTCTTCCTGGTATATATAAACGATATTACAGAGAATATACCAAGAAGAGTCCATAGCTCAATGTTTGCAGACGATCTGGCTATGTGGACCTCTGAAAAGAATCTCACCATAGCAAGAAATCGGATGCAAACGGCCCTAACATCGCTGGAAGAGTGGGCGAACTCATGGCTGGTCAAAATAAACGAGGAGAAAACCACGTGCACAATATTCTCGCTCTCATTAAAACCCCAAAGTACCAAATTAAGCCTAAATGGCAAAATCCTGCAGCCAAACGACAACCCAACCTATCTGGGAGTCACATTTGATCGGCGCATGACATGGAAAAGTCAGATTGAGAGAAACCGAATGAAAGCCAGAGAAAGAATGGCGATCATGAGGAAACTTGCTGGCACAAGCTGGGGAGCAGACGAAGGCATACTAAAGAAACTGTACACTGGAAGAGTGAGACCAGTTCTCGAGTATGGCATCGCGGCATGGACAACAGCAGCGAAGGCGAACTTCGATAAAGTTAACAAACTTCAAAACCAAGCCATGAGAATCATAACAGGTGGCATGAAGTCAACGCCAATTGTAGAACTTGAAAAGATTACAAAACTGCAATCCATGACCGACAGAAGAGACTGCAGAGCCCAGCTGCAGTCAGAGAAACTCCGAAGACTGACGGACCATCCAATGTACCAGAGGCTAAACAATTTGGGAACTGGGAAACTAAAGCGGAGAAACTTTGCAGAAATAGCCAAAGCAAAGATGCACGAAGATCCCATAAACGCACTAACAACACCAAAACCCATCACTACTGTACGAAAACCTACTTGGAGGCAGGATATATTTCCAGAGGTGGTAGAAAATATACCAGGTATTGCAAACAAAAACTGCCAGACCGAAAAAGAAAGGAGAGACACTACCCTAAGCTTCATAACGAAAAGCTACCCAAGCATGGACTGGACCCATGCATACACCGACGGTTCTGTAACAAACACTACACAGAACGGAGGGGCAGGAGCATTCCTGAACCTACCAAATGGCAGAAAAATAACACTGTCATTCGCTACTGGTAAGTACACGAGCAATTTCAGAGCAGAGGCAGAGGCACTGAGGGCGGCAGTGGAAGAAATGGTAACACACAGTGAAAATGAGAGCCATATAGTCCTGCTGACAGATGCTCTCGAAGTAGTCACAGCGCTAAAAAGCCAGAAAAACACTGAGCTTAATGACTTAAGAGCAGCACTCTGCAAACTGTGCCAACAGTCCGCACCAAAAAGGGTAGTGGTACAGTGGGTTCCGTCACACTGCAACATCCAAGGCAACGAGGAGGCAGACAGACTGGCAAAAGAAGGTGCAAGGCTACCACAAATAGATACCAGTATGACGTACGAAGAGTCAAAACGGCTTATCAAAGCCAGGTACATGTCCAAATGGGAAACCGAACATACTGGTTACACCAAAAACGATGCCTATTACCAGTTGAACCGAAGAGAGCAGGTCGTTGTCTTCAGACTTCGCACTGGCCACAACAGACTGAGGTACCACCTCTTCAACAAATTGAAGATAGGGTGTACCGACGAATGCCCGTGCGGTACTGGTAAAATGACCACTGAACATCTGCTGCAGAACTGCCCGACATACGAGGATCAGAGAGAGCAGATGTGGCCATTGCCAGTGGAACTGCAAGACAAGCTCTATGGTAGTGGCGAGAGTCTCAGGATGACCGCCGCTTTTTTCGAGAAAATAATGGTTACTGTCTGACTGTGTACGCAGAAGAAGAAGAAGAAGAGGAACGCACCGAAGTGTGACATAACTATTCAAAACCAGCGCGTTTGGGGATGAAGCTGAACAGATTTCGTAAAACATGAGGAAACATTATTTTCAAAAATACTCACTGTCTTGAAAGGGGTAATCTTTTCAAAAGATCGGCTTCATTAGGAGCGTCAGTTGTTGTATATCGTAAATAAAGAAAAGAAGATGAGTGTTCAGTTTGTTTCAGGGCAGGATTCTGTGAAAGGATCACTCTCAGCAGTGATTTGTTGTGTTTTTTACTGTTAGTGTGTTCTATTTCTCTGTGTTGATGATGTAGGGATTGATTATAAACCTTGCGTGCTGATGAGTTTTGTAATTTTGTTGGCCTATATATGTGACGTTTTATGGGTATTTTACTGATGTGTCCGACGGCCTTCTATACAGATGGTCATGCCCTGACCCTGAACAGCATCGGGGAAACACCCGAAGTCGGCAGTGCGAAATATTTCAGAACATAGATCCGTAAATACGTGTACTGGCAGCAAACATGCACCTTAACAATTTTCAGGTAGCCTAAAATATAATGGATTATGCATTTTTTGTTTCGGTTTGCAAAGCAAAGTTTGAATTGAAAAACGAGCTTAATGGACGTTGGTGCTCGCGAGAATTTTTTTACTTACATGGCGCGAGCATTAAATGTCATTAAAAGAGCATTGTAGTGCTCAAGAGTTCCAGGTTGAGAACGCCTGGTGTAAATGTGTTTTTTTTTTGTATACTGGCAATCAAATTTGCAAACAAATATGTGAAGAAAGCCCATTTTACATTTTGTATCCTGAACCCGATATCTTTTAATGTACCTCATGTCTTGTCCAAGCTACTGGCTAAGTAGATAAATGAGTTCATCTCTGGAATGTGGTTTTCCCTAGCATGATATTAATCTTGTCAGATGTATTTTTATTCTAAGAATCGTAGTTTTCTTTCTATGAATCCCGAACCCCAATTTCTGTGACCAGGCCTCGAGCTAATTCAATTTATTTTGTAGTTGACGTCGGTCGTATGATAGAAGAGCCAAGCCATCAACAAATGTCGAAGTCCATCGAATGTGGAGTAACACAAGACCAGAACCATCAGATGATCTGCCCAAAAAACCTCCCGGAGACTTATAGCATGGATGACCTGCTGATTGCCAGTGACAGGGCAATCTACGTGGCTGAATACTGAAAGAATAAAATGGGACGTAGTGCCTAGAACACGGAAAGTAATTATGTAAGTTCATTTAATTCCCCAATTATTGAATGGAGTTATTTCTCTCAAAATTCATAACTGAATTATGAGGGTGTGACAGTAGAGGGCTCTACACTTCATACACAATATCAGATTTCAATGATATACTTCATCCCACACTCTGTGACAAGCAGTGCGACTATCCGTTCTGTACATGACCTATTATGTTATAACTAACACTGAGAAATCCATCAAACAACTGAACATAAATTACTTTCAAGACTTCAAAAAGTGGGACAAGATCAATGTTGATAAAGTTGCAAGGAAAACAACAATGATATAGATGCAGAGACTTTCGAGGAAACGCTCAACAAACACATCGGAAAGCAAGCGATAAAAGCATAAGAGTAAATGAAACCTTACATTCAGAAACGGTACTTCATGTGGCAAAGTGTGCTTGTCTGAAATAGTCATGAAAAGAGTTCTCAAATGAGACTTTACCGGCTTAAAAACCATCTGTAAAGACGAAAAGGTAGCATTTATATATATATATATAAATTATTATTTTGTAACGATATTATCTATTTATCTTCAGTCCACTTATGTCGTTAGACGTCGTGGGGAGGTGTGACCTCCTTTGTTTCATATTTGATTTGACAGATGAAACCCTACTGATGACTTGCCAGTTCAATCCCAGCATCTATTAGCCCCTAGAATATATTTTCTGTGGGGCGAATATCCCTAGAATAATTTGAGTAGATTTTTAACTTGAATTTTGTCCGTGCATCGGCCTCGGCAGTTAGATTTACTCTTTTCGATTTCCAGCGGCTAAGGTATATTTAACGTGCACGTCACACTACACGGGTGTCCGATCTCACTGATCAGAGATCAGGGAAAATATTTACCGGATGATCCACGTGAAAAATGCCCTGTCCCCAACGATATTTTAATATCTTTAAATTATAATCTCGTTAATCTTGACATAATGTTTCAAGGAGATTGATAATATGCACAGTAAAACTCTAAAAACCACAGTGTAACGCACACACGCCTTGGGGAATAGATAAATAAGGCGAACGCAAAAAAAAACAAAAAAACAAAAAAAAAATATTCTATTACGCTGTGCTATGTTCTGTTATGTTATGTTGTGTTGTGTTAAATGTTATGTTATATTACGTCACATTGTATATTGCATTGTATTGCATAGTACCGTTACATTCTTCTTCTTCTTCTTCTTCTTCTTCTTCTTCGTACGCTGTCAGACGTCAACCTTTATTTTTTCGAAAAAAGCAGCGGTCATCCTGAGGCTGTCGACAATGCTATAGAGCTTGTCTAGTGTTGCCACTGGTGATAGCCACATCTGCTTTCTCTGATCCTCGTATGTCGGGCAGTTTTGCAGCAGATGTTCAGCGGTCATTTTCCCAGTACCGCACGTGCATTCGTCAGTGCCACCTATCTTCAATTTAATGAATAGGTGGTACCTCAGCCGTTACATTCAATTATACACGGCTGTGTTGTGGTGTGCTTTTTGTGCTGTGTTGTGTGATTTTGTGATGTGTTTCTTATGTTGTGCTGCGCTCTGATGTGCTGCATTGCCCTACTTTGCATCGTATTGTATCACATCACATTATGCTACACAACACTGCACTAAACAACACGACACCACACTACACTACACTACACTACACTAAACGACACTACACTACACTAAGCGACACGACACCACACTACACTACACTACACTGTACACTACACTGTACACTACACTACACTAAACAACACGACACCACACTACACTACACTACACTAAACAACACGACACCACACTACACTACACTACACTACACTACACTAAACGACACGACACTACACTACACTACACTACACTAAACGACACCACACTACACTACACTACACTACACTAGACTACACTAAACAACACGACACCACAATACACTACACTTCACTAAACAACACGACACCACACGACACCACACTACACTACACTATACTAAACGACACCACACCACACTACACTACACTACACTAAACGGCACGACATCACACCACAGTACGCTACACTACACTACACTACACTAAACGACACGACACCACACTAAACGACACTACACTACATTACACTAAACGACACGAAACCACACCACACTACACTACACTACATTACACTAAACGACACCACAACACACCACACTACACTACATTACACTAAACCACACCACACTACACTACACTAAACGACACGACACCACACTACACTACACTACACTACGTCACACTAAACTACACTACACTACACTAAACGACACCACACCTCACTACACCAAACCACACCACACTACAATACACTACACTACACTACACCACACTAAACTACACTACACTAAACTACACCGCACCACTGTACTGCACTAAACGACACCACACCTCACTACACCAAACCACACCACACTACACCATACCACACTACAACACACCACATTACACCACACAACACCACACCACACTACACTACACTAAACTACACTACACTAAACTACACCGCACCACTATTCTGCACTAAACGACACCACACCTCACTACACCACACCACACTACACAAAACCACACTACAACACACCACACTACACTACATTACACTAAACTACACCGCACCACTATACTGCAGTAAACGACACCACACCACACTACACCACACCAAACTACAACACACCACACTACAATACACCACACCACACTACAACACACCACACTACAATACACCACACTACAATATACCACACTACAATACACCACACTAAACTACACTACACTAAACTACACCGCACCACTATACTGCACTAAACGACACCACACCTCACTACACCACACTACAATACACCCCACCCCACCACACTACAACACACCACACCACACTACAACACGCCACACTACAATACACCACACCACACTACACCACACCACACTACAATACACCACACCACACCACACTACACCACACCACACTACAACACACCACACTTCAATACACCACACCACACTACAACACACCACACCACACTACAACACGCCACACTACAATACACCACACCACACTACAACACACCACACTACAATACACCACACCACACTACAACACACCACACCACACTACACCATACTACACTACACTACAACACACCACACCACACTACACCATACTACACTACACTACACCACACTACACTACACTACACTACACGACACTACACCACACTACACTGCACTAATCGACACCACACTACTACACTGCATTATATTATATTTTTTACCTTACATTAAGCTACGGTAAATTACGCTAATCTCATAAATACTTCCTGGATTATAAATGATGACATGCGTTGCATTGCATTATATTATATTGTATTACATAAAATGTTATGTTATATTATGTTATGTTTTGTTATGTTTGCGAGAACATATTAATGAATAACAAAAATAATATATTACTCGGCTATAAAACTATGCAGATTCGGCTCCCTGAGGATTGGCTTGCACTTCCAACGTACCAGGTTCGAATTTCATCAAGCTCAGTGGGACAGCTTCTACCAGTCGACCCAGCTGTAAACGGGACATATTTCGGAGCTCTCTGCAATGACAAAGACGGTGCACATATGTTTACCATTTCGCAATTTTGTTTTCATCATTAAGGGCAAAATTATTCAATCGATGAATTGCTCTACAGATTGAATGAGTTTAATATCGATCGTATATCGTCACAGAATGGTGTGACCAAGGAACTGCTATGATACTACAATGCCCTTGGGAGTTACTCAATACCTATAGATCTGCCAGCAGTGCAATGATGCCTTTTTAATTACATCTTTTACTGAACCATTGGCAAAAAATGTCGCCCGGGGAATAGATGTGTATACCCACCGAAGTATTCGTTGTGTTAACATAGATTGTGAAAAAGAAACCGCTGAATCGAAAACGAAACCACTTCCGTCCGCCCCGACAAACAATACAACGGGTTTTTTTTAACTTTAGATAATTTTATACGATTCTTTTCTGTTTCACCTGGAATTGAAACGTTATCCCACTATTGAGGGTATTGGTAGTTAAGTTGCTGCAACAGACCTTTTCAGGTGTAGGTCTGTTTAGTGTGTCTATGTAGATGTTATAAATACGTTTGTAGTGAAAACTAATAGATATACTGATCTGGTTAGGAACACTACCAGTGCTTTGTGGCTATTTCATGGATTTACAAGACAACTGGTATATCCAAAAATAGGTAAATCTAAATGTCTGTGACGTAAGTAAAGAATGTGGAAGGTAGAAGGATAACGTGTTAAGCTATTTACTTACTTTGAAAACCGTCTGGAGTCAACCATAAACCCAGGACTGCTCATTTCTGTGGTTAAACTCTACACCGCTTCAGCCTTTGATTAGAATAGAGGAATACCCACAAATGTCCTTGACACAGGCAGTGATGTAATTCATTATGGACTTGACCCAAATAATGTCTGGATTTTAATATCCTTGACATAAGTAGTCAACAGACTCTTAATGTGTGTGACTCAATTAATGATTCGATTCATAAAGACCTTCACGCAAGTAATTTCTGGATTGTTTATATCCTTAACAGAAGTAGTGTCTGCATATTTAATGTCATTGACTCAACTAATGAATTGATTTTCATATTGTTCTTCTAACAATTAATGCCTGGATAATAAATGTAATTAGCAGGGGTAGTATCTGGATTCTTAATGTCCTTGAAACCAATTGCGACTGGATTTTTAATGTTCCTGGCACAAATAGTCACTAGAATCGTATAACCCATACCTCAAATAGTGACTGGATCTTAATGTTCTTGGCAACAAGTTGTGCCTGGATTCGTAATGCCCCTGACAACAAGGAGTGCCTGGATTCGTAATGCCCTTCACAACAAGTTGTGTCTGGATTCGTAATGCCCTTGACAACAAGTTATGCCTGGATTCGTAATGCCCTTGACAACTAGTTGTGCCTGGATTCGTAATGTCCTTGACAACAAGTTGTGCCTGGATTCGCAATTCCCTTGACAACAAGTTGTGCCTGGATTCGTAATGCCCTTGACAACAAGTTGTGCCTGGATTCGTAATGCCTTTGACAACAATGAGTGTCTGGATTATTAATGTCCTTGACAACAAGTAGGGATTCGATACTTAATGTCCTTGACAACAAGTTGGGATTCGATACTTAATGTCCTTGACCCAAGCAATGAGCGAATTACTCATGTTATTATTTATAAATCATGTCTACTGACTAAGACGGTACTGTATTCCCAAACCGTCTTGAACTATCGCAAATACACTGTACGAAATTAACCACATGCTGAGCAAAGTAGACGGGGTTTGTTGTTGTGTTGAAATACACCATCAGGCGCAATGGTTGATGTCTGCCTTGCCAGCCATTAGCTTCAAGACGCATACAGGAATTGAAAAGCGGGCATTGAAATATGACTAAATGTGCCTTGCCGTTTTATTGACTGCATAGAGTCAGTCTGGTGTTTGGATAAGAGTATCTGAGCGTCTTCGAGCTGTCCATGTAGAAGTCAGCAAAGAGTCAGTCTGGTGTTCGGATAAGAGTATCTGAGCGTCTTCGAACTGTCCATGTAGAAGTCAGCAAAGAGTCAGATTGGAGAATCAGTGAATAGTTAGTGCTGCGATCTTGAAGACTGTTGTAAAGTGGGCCTGTTGAAAGATTTAAACATGGTTAGATCATTCTTTGACCTTAAGTAAAGTCGACTAAAAGGACATATAGGTAATAGTTCAGTGACAACATTGGGACAGAAGCAAAATCATACCTACGTTTTAGTCACAAGGACTTCGTCAGAGGCACACAAAAAAACGAAAGAAATGAACTAACAGATTGGAACAAAATACAAGACGTTATTTAATATAAGAAGTTTAGTTCACCGCTATTACAGGATACGTCAGGATAGTGCGAGATATTGTGCCAGGAAAGTCTCGGAAGTGGTTTGAAGTTAGGAAATAGAGTGGACAAAAACCAGAAGTGGCAATATGACTGCACACAGACAAAAACAGACGAAATATAAACAAATCACAGAAGAAACCGCAAACAACAAACATATATATATATAGACACACAAATACACAAATATATAGTTACATACATTAATGAATGAACAGAAAGAAGACGATACATATATTTAAAGACAGAGAAATGAAAAGGAAAAGTGAATGTTGTGGAATGGAAAGTATTCAAACCACGTCATTTGAGGCAATGCATTTGCAAAATCAAACGATTCTAAAGATCAAACCTGTATCGATCAACGTAGGAACCGGAGATGCTGCGAGGAACTGATGTCTACCTTGCCCTGCTAGCTTTGAATCTTAAAATAGTTAGCGACCGGAGAGGTGGAGTTATTGTAAATGTCATTGAGGTGTTAACGGGAACATAGTTTAAGGCGTTAATTACACTTATGTGACACCGTTCACAGATTTAACTACAGTGAAAGATGTATATTCTTAATTACAATTATGTGACACCGTTCACGGGTTTACCTACAGTGAAAGATGAATATCCTTAATCACAATTATGTGACATCGTTCACATGTTTAACCACAGTGAAAGAATCATACCCTTAATTACAATTATGTGACACCGCTCACATATACAACTACAGAAGGACCTAAGTTGACGGGGCAAGAGTATGTTCAACCAGCGAGTTACAGACAGCATATACCTTTGCCATTTGCCGAGAGGGACTGAGCACCAGTGAGTCTGCCTAGACTACAATGGTGTCATTGATCAAACGGAAGAGAACTGGGCAGAAAAGAGATGAAAAGAGAAGGAATAATAATAAAAATGTAATTTTCATTACAGATAATCAAACAGACTAAAGCACGTTGAACTAATGAAAGTTAGCAGAGCATCAATGAAGGTTTACTCTGAGCAAATCCAACGTGCTAGACCAATGGCAATAACATTTGGCTAATAAATAAATTGGTCGTTATCACAGATCACGTGGTACCTCACTGAGGGAAATGATTATTAGTGTTACGGGTGGTATAAAAAGAGATTAATGAGCCTTTTGTGTATGAGGAGGAAGCCAATGGTGTAGGGGTATACATTGCCAGAAAACTTGGTTTGGAATCCCACAATACCGGGTTCGAAATCACTTTGTGTCTAGTTTGACTGGGCATGTCGGGGATTTTTCTCGGTATGACCACTTCTCCAAGTACAGAAAACATTGGCAAAACTACTGTACTGCAAAAACTGCGATACGGCAACAAATTACAAACAGATAATTAATGCAGACACGCATCCACTGGACAATACGTCCAAACTACAAACAGAAACACATACGCATCCATACACTGGCCACTACGTCCACATTACAAACTGATACACACACGCATCGATACATTGGCTAATATTTCCACACTACACATACACATATACATACACCCATCCACACATTGGCCAATTCGTCCATTCTACAAGCAGGTACACACACGCATACATACACAGGCCAATTCGCCTTGATATAACTTAAAAAGACTACGGTTTAGGGTTGAAAGAGCCGTGTCTTCGGCAGTAGAACCATGAAAGGTTAACTTATAAACAAGCAAACAAATATTTATTAGGATAACAATTCCACAGTGGTATGATACTTCTCGCTATCTCACGTTACCCTACGTTATGTTACGTGACGTAGTTTTGTCAACTCAAGGTTGCATCTTGACATGTGATGATGTTTTGATATCCTCATCGTCGACGGTGGACAAATTATTATTATGCTACAGTATTTGTCTATACACGAGTGTGGACCAGTAAATATCCGGACTGATGTAATTTCTAGAAAACTATGAGAGATGAAATTAAATTATCTGTATTATTTTTCTACGTAGTCACCCACCAAGGCAACACATGTGTCCCATCTGGTCACAAACTTCTGTGTTCCGGCGGCGTAGAATTATGTTAGCTGGTCATTTGGCCCATTCGATGACTTTCTGACAAATTTCGTCATCCGTCAGAATGTCTTTCCTTTGTGATGCTGAGGGACAAACAGGTGAAAATCACTTCGAGAAAATTCGAGACTGTCAGGTGGGTTTGGCAGGACCTCCCATTGCAATTGGTCAATAACTGCCACAGCTGGGGCGGCCGTATGGAGTCTCGTGTTTTCGTGTAGGAGAAGGCCCCCTTTGTTGTCAAAATGCAGTTGTTTCGGCCTCCATCGACAGGAAATTGGATGAAAATTGAGGTGATGGTAATGTTCACATAACGTTTCTTTAAGGCAGTAGCCATCACGACTTCGCTTACAGTAACTCGCTGATTTTTTTAAAAAACCTTTTCGACACTGTGTGTGGCTTCACTCGTATCGACACTTTTCGATCAATCTTCACGGGTTTATGCTCATGGACTCACGACATTCATGAAAAGGTTCAGACCATTCAAGCACTGATGAACAGTCAATTCTCCCAACTCAATTGACAGCAGACGATGAATTGTGAACTTTCTCTCCTACAAAATCTCATTACAACACGCTATTCCTGCACTGGAGTCAGCTGATCCGACGCCATTATTAAAAAGAAAGCGCATGAAACAGCAGATAATTGCTCATTCCACTACCAGGTGTCAGAAATTTACTGTTCACTTTGTAAAAGTTATATACTTCAGTTACTATACTCATCAGTCCCATAACCTAGATGGTCGTTGAGGCCCCGTTATTCCAGTTTGTAGTACCAGCTCCCGCCATACAACAACAGTGTGTCTTGGGCGGCTGCACACTTGATGGAGCCCATCTCTCTCCAGGTGGCAGTTCATTATAGTTGTCTAAATTTTCTATAACAAAGCTGACACTGTTTTCAGCTAGGTCGAAGGGCGTAAATCTCGTGAAGTTCAGCCGTGTGAACTAGACAGTGAAATATGACACATGTTTAAGCGCAGTGCTATTCATATAGGCCTTGTCCATTTCAGGATAATCGAACGGAAGAAAACATAAAAAACGAACGAATTAACCAGTCCAAATGGAAAACAACAAAACGTTTCCATGAACACAAGTTAAGTCGTCAGCTAGTGTGAATTTCCGGCAAATCCATGTTCTGGCGGCATCTATAATGAACTAAAACATAAGAGCAATGTAAACCCACAGCCAGCGATGACGCCATCTTTTTCTATATTTAATAAATTGAGATTTCCGGTTATCCTGTCAAAATTCGGATATGTTCTAGACGAACCTCATATTACAATACATTATCAAACTGATCATTAAAACTTAACATCCATATTCGTCTCAGTGCTCCATCCATCAATAAATCTACTTATAAATTCTCCATTAAATCATCATGCCATTCGTATACCTATCAATTTGTATATCCATCTATCTATAAACCTATCAACTCTCCATCCATCTATCTATAAACCTATCAATTCTCCATCCATCTATCTATAAACCTATAAATTCTCCATCCATCTATCTATAAACCTATCAATTCTCCATCCATCTATCTATAAACCTATCAATTCTCCATCCATCTATCTATAAACCTATCAATTCTCCATCCATCTATCTATAAACCTATTAATTCTCCATCCATCTATCTATATGCATATCAATTCTCGATCCATCCATCCATCCATCTACTTAACAACTCTTTTTTAATCATCTTTCCAATCGTATGCCTTTCAATGTTCCATTTATTTACCTATAAATTCTCTATCCACGTATCTATCTATCTATCTATCTATCTATCTATCTATCTATCTATCTATCTATCTATCTATCTATCTATCTATATGTCTGTCTGGCTGTGTCTGTCTGTCTGTCTGTCTGCTGTCTGTCTGTCTGTCTGTCTGTCTGTCTGTCCGTCCGTCCGTCTGTCTGTCTGTCTGTCTGTCCGTCTGTCTGTCTGTTTGTCTATCTGTCTGTTTGTTTGTCTGTCTGTCTGTCTATCTTTCTATCAATATCTATCTATCTATCTATCTATCTATCTATCTATCTATCTATCTATCTATCTATGAGATCTCCAATCACCCATTCAGATATCTATCTATCAATTCTCCAAACCACCCACCCATCCATTTACATATCAATTCTTCAACCATTCAAATATCCACCCATCCAACAACACAATTCTTTAACAAATTTACAGAACGGGACCAAATGCAATCATATTTTGATGCACAGAAATGGATATAAAACAGCTTGGAAATTTGAACCGACGACAGGCAGCCTAAGAATAAAGACGATACAATGATCTGGTGACTGCTGCAAACAGCCTGAACGACCCAGACAGTGAAAGATGGACAAACCACAATAAATATACAATTGTGAAGATCTAAACGATTTACATTAACACAAATACCGAAATAGAAGTATTAAAGCCCAACTATTTACGCGAAACAATACATCACTTTGATCACATATCTTCATTATGGAATAGGTCTTGTTTACCGTCTGGCTCTATACGACTTAATATAGTTCTGACTCTACATCTGTTGGTCTCTGGGGCGTGTTGGCTTATTCTGTCTGAGAGCCGATGACAATGGTACAAACAAACTTTTAGAAGCTGTTACGAAATACGTTTACCATGCGATAAATTAGCACCAACCAATAACCACCATGTCTGCTTTCATCAGGGAAGAAATTGTTTCCTAATTCGTTTTCTATTGTTTTCTTAACGTCACATCTGGTCTTTAATCAATGTTGGTTGATTTGATTAAAAAAACGAATTATTTTTTCTTCAAACAGTTAACTGAATGTTGCTGTTTCATCAGTCGTATGTCTCATCGTCTAAATTGTATTGTCATGAACTTCACACAAACAATCAGGAACATTAATATAACTAAAACAACAGTTAGCTCCCATTACAACAGTTCGATTAGTTTCTAGAAGTACAACTCTGGTCTTGGTTAATCGATTTTTAACACAGCTCAAAAGTTTAGGCCTGAATGTCAACTATTTATTGATTGCTTACCGGGATGAGCAGATTGTGAAGATAATGATGATGATGATCATGATGATGATGATAGCCGGGAAGGTCATTTGAACACGTGGGCCACTCCGTGCCACAGAAATCCATCCATAAATTCAGAAGGAAAGGCCAGACACACACACACATACACATACAATATAGCTACAGAAGAATTGGCCCTGGTGGAGCACACCTGAATGTCACTCAACATCATTGAGAGGTAGCCGTACGGATACAAGATATGCATTCAGTGGAAGGATAAACAGAGTAACGAGGCTCGGGTGATGGAAATCTCTGTGACAAACATGCGTTTTACATACACGTCAGGAAAGCTTGATCCTCGTTTTTTATTTGTCTTTCCTATTATTATTATTGTTATTATTATTAGCTTGGTAGGGCAAGTACCGTCATGGCTCGCCTGACGAAGAGAGTGGTGCAAACACTGAGCTTCCTCGCTAAACTAAGGTCCGGGTCTATCAGACCTGCGTTCTTGACACGCTCATGTATGGAAGCGAGTCTTCTGGCACGTACACTAAACAGGAACGGCGGCTGAACACCTTTCATATGAGGTGTCTACGGGGTATTTTGGGGATTGGGTGGCAAGAGAGAGTGTCACATAAAACGGTCTTACAGAAAGCAAACGCTTACAGCATGTACTCGATGTTGAGCCAGCGACTTCTACGGTGGTTGGGACATGTTTATCGCATGGAAAACGAGAGGAAGCCAAGGGATATCGTGTATGGACAGCTAGCCATTGGAGTTAGAAGAATCGGCCGATTAAGGGACGAATGCCTTAAAACCAGTAATTTCGGGCAGATGTCGGCTCGAAAGCCTACAAAGGCAGATAATCTAGGAGGAGGAAAACTGTGATTTCAAACCATATGAAGCCTTGCAGATAAGATACTGTCGTATCTTGTTGGGTGTTAGATATGGATGTGCAATTTGTTTTCTGATAACTCTGAAAATTAGTTAGCGTCTACCAAACCTGACAACCGATGATGTGCGAAGGAGCACACGCAAGAGGATACAATGCCTTATCCTAGAGCGAGGAAAGACAACCTCAGCTGAGTGTTGTTGTAGGCCCTTATCTTTGGTTGACGGCTTTTCTAAGGTCGAACAGATAGAGCATTGCGCTTCTGATCCGGCAGCTTCTGAAGCTTGCCCTGTTCTAAATGTATTGGTATCACCTTTCTCTTGGAGCAAACAAAGCAGACCGAGGGAGAGACCATACTGCATGGGCAACACATGGTCTCTATATTTCTGCCCGGGCTTTGAGCTAACAGCACAATTACTATCGTCAGACAAGACGAAAAAAGCCAATAATGATGATAATGAGGTTGTTTTGCTCATGGCGTTGTTTGTTGCCTAACTGTTTAATTCTTGCTCGAACATCTTTCGCTTTTGACCCTTTCTTTTTCTACCTGGTATTTTCTCACATAGGATCAACGTCTCCACGCTTCTTCTTCTGTTAATGTGTCCCACGAATTCAATTTGTATTTTTCTGATGGGTTTAATACACGATATGTTAACACCCGCAGTTATCAGCACCTCGATATTTGTTTTCTTTTCTGTCCACGATATTCAAATATCCTTCTAAAAAATATGATATTCCCACTGCTGCATTCACCATTCGATTGCCCATTGCCCAATATTCGCAGCCATATTAACCACGAAGCCTCTTAGTAAGTGAATAAATGTGTTTATGGTAATATTTATGTTTCGCATTGCATTGCTCATCTTATTGAATGTTTCTATGGATATGGCAATCCTTTTCTTTATCTCTGTTTTACGTCTGCCATCTGTTCTATCTATCTAGTCCACTTGAGTCATTATACGTCGTGGGAGGTCTAACCTCCTCTATTTCATATTTTTTGGCAAACGAAAGTCCGCTGGTGACTTGCCAGGTAAATCCCAGTATCTGTTATTTACCGATATACGACTTTTGGGGACTGGCGGTGGGGGTGGAATAGTAAAATTAGAGCAAGGTAGACCGGCAGCCTGTCAGGCGCCATCTATGCCACTCCGCTAACCACATAACCAAGACCTGATATTGTAGCCACATAGTCTCCTTTTGTGCGACATATTCTCTGTGAGTAGATGTGTAACTTGAATTTTGTCAGAGCAGAGGCGGTTAAGACTACTTTTTTAGAGGTCCAACTTCCAAGGGATTATTAACGTGCGCGCCATTGCACACGGGTGTCTGATCTCACTACTCAGAGATCAGATGAGATTTTTACCGGATGATCAACGTGAACAAATCCCGTTCTCCACCTTGATTTAAACCCGCGACCTCCAGCATCCGAGTAGTTTACCTAAATACCACTGGGTCCCCATCTACCATCTGATATCAGCGTGAAACTTAAATACTCAAAGACATTGACTTGTTTGTTTTTGTTGCATTAAAATTGTCAGGTCATTGCGTAACCGGTGAGGTCGTTGGGGCACACATGAAGACAGCCCCAACTCACGCCACTCTTCTCTGTTAGCGGACGCTGCCTGTGCTTACTCTGGTCAAAGATTGGTCAATTCTTTTATGTTGTCCTCCCATCTCTTCTTGGGACGACCTCTTTGTCGTCTGCCTTGCACCTTTCCGTACAGGATTATATCTGAAACACCGTTTCATCTCGATATGTGTCCAAACTAACTGAGTTTGCGTCTTTTGGTTGTTGCGTAGAGGTCTTCAAAAGGCCTTATTGCTGTTCCAGTTCTTTCTCGTATTTTCTCATTTGTAACTCGGTCTATCTTTGTATGTGACATGTGACATTAAAACTGTGTCATCAGTGAATCTGTTTGTTGACATTTTGTCCTCCGGCTTGAATTCCCTACAGGTGTTCAATGTATTGAAGTATCGTCTCGCTGTAAATGTTGAAAAGATCAGATGACAACATACAGCCGTGTCAAACATCTCTTTCAATTGCTATGTTGTTGTTGTTGTTCAAGGAATGCCACAATGGGTAGATTAACCGTTTTGTGCGCCCTAAAAATAACGTTTAGTAGCGGTTTGTCGTAGCTTTCCTGACATCCCGCGCGTGCGGATGAAGGTCGACCGGGGTCCTCTATGCGGTTGTGCTATGCTTGACTTCACCTGCGTGTCATTCACTAATGCAGATATCACGTCACCTCGTTAGCTAGGCTGCCATGAAAACAGCCCGTTTACAGGAAGTCTACAGGGAAGCCGAGGTCAGTGTTTTGGACAGTATATTTTGCCTGACCCTGACTAACAAGTCTGATCAGTACGCTCTGCCTCACCAGACGTGTCTTTCTTCATTTTAAATCTGATCGCGGATTCCTACTCTCGATATATGAAACGTATTATCCTAAGATCTTTCCTGTCTATATGTAATTCATGCAGGTTATCAAAAAGGTCTTGTGTTTAACTTTATCAGCAGTATTAGAATAGGAAAGAAACCTTGGGGGCTAAAAGAGGTCATACAGGTGAGCAAGTCCAGAGTTGTAATAGATCATACAGGTAAAGTGAGTGAGCAAGTCCAGGTAGCAGTTAAAAAAGGCAAATGCAATGTTAGGTATGATAAAAAGAAATATTAAACATAGGACCAAGGAAGTGATTATCAAATTGTATGAAGCATTATTTAAAACTAGATTGGAGTACTGTGTACAGGTGTGGAGTCCTTATCATAGAGGAGATATAAGCATGCTGGAAAGAATATAAAGAAGAGCGACAAAGCTGATATTGAAATTTCAGAAATACAGTTATGAGGAAAGTCTCACAAAAAGCGGCCACAAAAAGTATCTAGAAAAGAGAAGAATTCGAGGTGACAATGCAAGTTTATAAGATAATCAAAGGAAAGACTATAGCAAGTTGTTGTTTTTTCAAAATGCAACCACCTACAAAAACAAGATACCACAGCTACAAATTAGTTAAAGAAAGGTCCAGATTAGATGTTAAGAAATATTTTGTTAGTCGGAGAGTGGTGAATACTTGGAATTCATTGCCACAGGAAGTAGTGGAGGCGAGGACAATTAATTCATTTAAGAATAGATTGGATGCGGAAAGCTTTCATAGCAACGAAATGTAAATAAAACTGGTTGTATACAGACTCTGATGAGTCTTCTAAACCAGTATAAAGACGTTTTTTAAGTCTATAAAACACATCTAAACGTTCATTTGCACCACAATATCTCTCCGTGAGCACATATTTTGTGAAAATTGCATTTCTGGTTCTTTTATCTGGAACAAAACTGAATCGAGTATGAGAAATTTATGGTAAACTATTTTAATTAAAACAATAGTTTTTTTACATTACAATAGTGCTGCTGGTTGCTCTAAGTACAATTCTGTTCAGTGTTCATCGAATTTTAGCACTGCTCAAAGGTTTAGTCCTGAATGTCGACATTTTTTTGATTACTTATTGGGATCATTATATTATATAGTTAATGATGATGATGAGGATGAAGATGATGGTGATGATGGTGGTGATGATGGTGAGGGTGAGGGTGATAATGATGATGATGGTAATGGTGATGATGGTGATGATGATGGAGATGGTGATGATGATGATGGTGGTGATGGTAGTGATGGTGATGATGAAGATGGTGATGATGATGGTGGTGGTGATGATGATGGTGATGGTGATGGTGGTGATGGTGATGGTGATGATGGTGATGGTGATGGTGATGATGGTGGTGATGATGATGATGGTGATGGTGATGATGGTGATGATGGTGATGATGTTGGTGATGATGGTGATGATGATGATGGTGATGGTGATGATGATGATAGTGATGATGGTGATGATGGTGGTGATGATGATGATGGTGATGGTGATGATGATGATAGTGATGATGGTGATGATGATGATGATGGTGATGGTGATGGTGATGATGATGATGGTGATGATGGTGATGATGTTGGTGATGATGGTGATGATGATGATGGTGATGGTGATGATGATGATAGTGATGATGGTGATGGTGATGGTCATGATGGTGATGGTGATGGTGATGATGGTGGTGATGATGATGATGGTGATGATGATGATGGTGATGGTGATGATGATGGCGATGATGAAAGTGATGATGGTGGTGATGATGGTAATGGTGAGGATGATGTTGATGGTGATGATGGTAATGGTGATGATGATGATGATGATGATGGTGATGATGGTGATGGTGATGGTGATGATAATGTTGATGGTGATGATGGTAATGGTGATGATGATGATGATGATGATGATGGTGATGATGATGGTGATGAGGGTAGTGATGGTGATGATGATAGCCGAAATGGTCATTGGAACACAGAGACCTCACTACCTGCCACATAAATCCATCCATAAATTCAGAAAGAAAATCCAGACACACACATACATACAAAATAGCAACGCGTAGTCTATCTGCATCAGTTTCCTATAGGTTCTAGACCTCGCACCCATATACTATGGTTGGAGTAACCAGACTGTTTAAGGTGTGAACCCTAGCCTTGTTGTTTCGCATCTGCTGAAGTATTAGAGTGGATAAATATGTATGGATCGAACTGGGCTTATATTCCATAGTCTCAAGTGCTGAATGACGAAAGTCTTGACCAGTTGTGACACCTTTACTGAGGTGTCACGCTGATTTATTACCCTAACTCATGTCCATCTTGTGACAAGGCGATTTTGTCACATTGATGACCGGTATAGGGAACTCAGTGGTCTCAAGGTAAGGTGTTCGTCTAGATTCTGGTGGTCGGGGGTTCAAATCACAGTGAAGATCGGTAATGTTTTCACGTGGACCATCTAGTATAAATTTAACCTGATCTCTGAGTAGTGAAATCAGACACTCGTGTGCAGTTGTGCGCACGCTAAAAATTCCCTGGCAGTTAGAAATCGAAAAGTGTAGGCTTAACGGGCGCTGCTCGGGAACATATCAAGTTAAAAATCCATTGAAATTATTCTAGAGATTTTCGCCCCACAGAGAAAATGTAGCAAAAAAAAGCGGATTCTGTAGATGTACATCAGGTCTTGGTTATGTGGTTAGCGGAGCGGCATAGATGACGCCTGACAGGCTGCGGGTCTACCTTCTTCTAATTTACCATCCACCACCACCAGTTCTAAAAATAGGCGATCGTATATCCCAGGGGCTACTCCCCTAACGGTAGGTAATAGTTACTGAGATTGAACTAGCAAATCATCACCGGATTTTTGCCTGCCAAAACATATGAAACAAAGGAGGTTACACCTCCCACGACGTCTAACGATACAAGTGGACTGAAGATAAATAGATAGATAGATGTTCGGTGTCCAGATTCCGTGCTTCGCCTTACATCACTTTCTTCTCTTGTTCGTTTTATAAGTTTTTCGAATGCAGATAAATACGTGTTTTGTAATGGTTGTCACGAACAAACATTCTTTGTTCTCAACTCACTGCCTCGAAATTTCCACGTATTCCTTTCCTTGGGGAGAACACTAATTACCAATGTCACTGGGGCTGACACGTGACGCTAATAAATTATCGTTTATTTTAACTTGCATCAAGATGTCAATGCGACATGTTTGGGTAGGCAGTAATGTAATAGTTTGAAAGGAATAAATCTTATATCTGTGGTGTAACACGGGATCGAAAGTTAGTGCCTCCTGGGCTAGTGGGTCTGTTTATATTACGAAGATCACATAACAAAATCCAAACAACCATTTTAATTAAACGAATAAAATAATTCGTGGATGCAATTTATGGATTTGTCACTTATCTCTTCTATTGTTTTGTCGTCTCACTTTCTACCGGGTTGTAGCCCAGTGTCGTCTCACTTTCTACCGGATTGTAGCCCAGTGTCGTCTCACTTTCTACCGGGTTGTAGCCCAGTGTCGTCTCACTTTCTACCGGGTTGTAGCACAGTGTCGTCTCACTTTCTACCGGGTTGTAGCCCAGTGTCGTCTCACTTTATACCGGGTTGTAGCCCAGTGTCCTCTCACTTTCTACCGAGTTGTAGCACAGTGTCGTGGTATGTCTCTCTCGTTGCCTGGGTAACATTTTTCCTCATTTTACGGCAGGTCTATTTTACGCTGTCTATCCATCTTTTCCTCGGTCTACGCCTTGCCCCTCTTCATGACGTTCCCCTGTAGAAGGTTGCATGAACAATGTGACCTGGGTACATGCTCACAATGCGGCCAAACCAATTCATTCTTTGTTGCTTGATGTACTGTAGGCAGGGAATTGTTCCAACATTCTTCCTAATACTCGTATTTGTATTGCTGTCTCTTCTGGTATTGTTAGTGACCTTTCGTAGGCATCGCATTTCGCAGGTGCTAGCTTACGTTCCTGATCCCTATTCAAGGCCTATGTATGGCACTGATAGCACAGGGTTGAGATGAAGAAACTATTTATCATCTGCTTTTTTACTTCGAAGGAAATCTTGGAGTGTCTTATTAGGGTAGACAGATGGTAGGTGAAAGCGCTTGTCCCTGCCCTGTCGTCTCTATAGATTCTGGCATTCTCAGTAAAAACAGTTCCCAGTTACGCAATACAAAGTCTTGAATACCATTATATCATGATGAAGAACGATTGGTTGAGAGAAGAGGGTAATGGGCTGTTAGTTTTGAGACACAGTTTCGAACACTGGTAACGCCAAGGTGTATGCATATCAGAGTAGGGATAATAACAAAACTAACTTAAACATTCAGAAGAAACTGTCGATCAAGCGGCTTTTATTCCTTAGCTCCATGAATCACCAAAACGTATTCCAAACGATGAAGAAAACGGTGTTTTGGTTATTTTATTTGTATACACGGTATTATTGTCATCGGTAACATTATCCGTCTGATCATTGAATGCAAAAAGTCCTCGCACATTAAACTAATCAATTAATACAGTCGTCAGTAGAATCATTGTCCTTGTCTCTAAATGCCTTACTAATGTGTTAAAAAATCAACGTTGTTGCAAACAATATAATATTCATAGCAAAATGTTATTGTATTGGTTCTTTCAGTCTTGGCAGACGATACCAAGTTGTGCTTTGAAAGAAGGGAATGTGACTAGAATCCATGACGATGAGGAATGTGACTCGTAAGACCAATCCGAGCAGAGAAGCTTCTTCCACAGTGTGTGCAAGGAAAATCAGGAATGTTTGCCGCATCGCATGGTGTGGCTTGTCTTCTCAAACGCTGAGCCCTTAGCCTAGCTGCAATCAGTACCTCTCTTGTCTACATCCCATTATACATGCCCAATCTTGCCCCTCCCTGCAACACTATCCGTAGCGTCCTGTTCCCATTAATCCAAATCGATGCCCGCATTATTTACATCTAGCCTCCATACAGTCCTGTACCGAGCAGTGGACGGTCCCGAGACCTTTCTATCAACTGTAATTTCCAATAGAAAAGATCATTTGGTATTCTGGCATCCTCCATCCTCCGAGTGTGCTCCAGCCATCGGAGCCGCTGAAGACCAAGCATGGAAAAGATCGTGGCATGTCCTGTTCTCTCCAGTACCCTCTGCGTTGGTGATCTTGTCTTGTCACCCAACCTCCAGGATTCTGTTCTGGCATCTCATGTGATAGCTGTTCAGCCGTCTCTCCTGGTGCGTGTAGGTAGACCATGTCTCAGCGCCATAAAGAAGTGTGCTGAGGACACATGCCTGATTGTTGGTTGGTTGTTTATTGATCCAGCAGCCTTCGGGCTCTTGTCATATGGCATAATGCCATAAAGTGGTATCTGCAAGTGTTTGTAAGCTGTTATTTAGTACCGTACAAAGTGTTCCCCTTGTCTGGCCTTAGAGGAAGAAGTTCTTACCTAACACTGGCAAGGGCCGGACATTCAATAAGACGATATTCAACAGTTTCATAGGGATGTGTGCACAGCCGGCACTCTGGAGCATGTTCTGGTTGGATTCTGTTCAAGTGGTCGTTATGTTGTATGTTTTGAGTGCGAAGTCGGAAAATGGTGCTTTGGTCTCTCCCTTTCGGGAGATTGATGTTTTCTTTAGGATTTGGGATGGCCATATGTTTGTAGATTTCTCTCCCAGTATTTCCCGTTGCCCATGTATTCAGCCAGGTAGAAAGACCATGTATTCAGCCAGGTAGAAAGACCATGTATTCAGCCAGGTAGAAAGACCATGTTTCAGCGACATTAAGAAGAGTGATGAGGACACAGGCCTGATAAACAATGTTCTAGTTCTCCCATACCATTTTTGTTGGTCTGCTCATAGCTAGATAGCGTTCTTCTATTTCGTTAAAGTTAAAGTTATTTGCCACTCGCAAGCGATGATGATGACTCCATCAGACGGTTTTGTCCTGATGATGTAACTTGCGCTGCATTTAGTTTATAGTGAGGAAACAACTGCGCTGGTCATCGGCTTAATTTTTGTATCCCGAGCTAACTTATTCCAGTGGCAACACATAGGTCGATACGGCAGAGGTAACTCAGGATGCAGGCACTCTGGTCCCATCTCATTTGAGACGAGGGGTCGCTTGAAAACTGCGGAACTTGGTCGCTCACCGCTTCCGTTCATAGCTTTGAGAGGCGAGTGCCTTACCTATTGACTACATCGACCCCTATTTCGTCATAAATGACAAAAAACGAGGCTATTGACCATCATCTTTGGAAGGCCCATTTCAGTTATGACTGACTATTGTTTGATGTCACCTTGAATTACTGTAACTAAATTGATATTTTAAATTTTAAATTATCTTTTTTTCAGCGTTGTCTTTCAAATTATCCGTGTCGCTTTCGGTTCTTCTTGTTCAGTCTGTGGATCTTTGGTGCACATATCCGCTTGGATCATCTGCGGATCTGTTTTCCAGGTTATGGTAATCCGTGCTCAGATAATTGTGTCCAGTTAATACTATCATCATTCATTCTTCTTCTTCTTCTTCTTCTTCGTACGCAGTCAGACAGTAACCATTATTTTTTCGAAAAAAGCGGCGGTCATCCTGAGGCTGTCGCCACTGCCATAGAGCTTGTCTTGCAGTTCCACTGGTAATGGCCACATCTGCTCTCTCTGATCCTCGTATGTCGGGCAGTTCTGCAGCAGATGTTCAGGGGTCATTTTGCCGGTTCCGCACGGGCATTTGTCGGTACCACCTATCTTCAATTTGTTGAATAGGTGGTACCTCAGTCTATTGTGGCCAGTGCGAAGTCTGAAGACAACGACCTGCTCTCTTCGGTTCAACTGGTAATAGGCATCGTTTTTGGTGTAACCAGTATGTTCGGTTTCCCATTTGGTCATATATCTGGCTTTGATAAGCCGTTTTGACTCTTCGTACGTCATACTAGTATCTGTTTGTGGTAGTCTTACACCTTCTTTTGCCAGTCTGTCTGCCTCCTCGTTGCCTTGGATGTTGCAGTGTGATGGGACCCACTGTACCACTACCCTTTTTGGTGCGGACTGCTGGCACAGTTGGCAGAGTGCTGCTCTTAAGTCATTAAGCTCAGTGTTTTTCTGGCTTTTTAGCGCTGTGACTACGGCTAGAGCATCTGTAAGCAGGACTATATGGCTTTCATTTTCTTTGTGTGTCACCATTTCTTCCACTGCCGCCCTTAGTGCCTCTGCCTCCGCTCTGAAATTGCTTGTGTACTTACCAGTAGCGAATGACAGTGTTATTTGTTTGCCATTTGGTAGGTTCAGGAATGCTCCTGCCCCTCCGTTCTGTGTAGTGTTTGTTACAGAACCGTCGGTGTGTGCATGGGTCCAGTCCATGCTTGGGTAGCTTTTCGATATAAAGCTTAGGGTAGTATCTCTCCTTTCTTTTTCAGTCTGGCAGTTTTTGTTTCCAATACCTGGTATATTTTCTACCACCTCTGGAAATATGTCCTGCCTCCAGGTAGGTTTTCGTACAGTAGTGATGGGCTTTGGTGTTGTTAGTGCGTTAATGGGATCTTCGTGCATCTTTGCTTTGGCTATTTCTGCAAAGTTTCTCCGCTTTAGTTTCCCATTTCCCAAATTGTTTAGTCTCTGGTGCATTGGATGGTCAGTCAGTCTTCGGAGTTTCTCTGACTGCAGCTGGGCTCTGGAGTCTCTTCTATCGGTCATGGATTGCAGTTTTGTAATCTTTTCAAGTTCTACAATTGGCGTTGACTTCATGCCTCCTGTTATAACTCTCATGGCTTGGTTTTGGAGTTTGCTAACTTTATCGAAGTTCGCCTTTGCTGCTGTTGTCCATGCCGTAATGCCATACTCGAGAACTGGTCTCACTCTTCCAGTGTACAGTTTCTTTAGTATGCCTTCGTCTGCTCCCCAGCTTGTGCCAGCAAGTTTCCTCATGATTGCCATTCTTTCTCTGGCTCTCATTCGGTTTCTCTCGATCTGACTTTTCCATGTCATGCGCCGATCAAATGTGACTCCCAGATAGGTTGGGTTATCGTTTGGCTGCAGGAATTTGCCAAAAAACGTAATTTGGTATTTTGGGGTTTTATTAAAAGCGAGAATATTGTGCATGTGGTTTTCTCCTCGTTTATTTTGACCAGCCATGAGTTCGCCCACTCTTCCAGCGATGTTAGGGCCTGCTGCATCCGATTTCTTGCTATGGTGAGATTCTTTTCAGAGGTCCACATAGCCAGATCGTCTGCAAACATTGAGCTATGGACTCTCCTTGGTATATTCTCTGTAACGTCGTTTATATATACCAGGAAGAGTGTGGGTGACAGTACTCCCCCTTGGGGTACTCCCTGCTCGAGTGTCACCTTTTTGCTCATCTGCCCTTGTACTTGGACTCTGGCCGTTCTTTGTTTGAGGTAGTGGTTGATCCACTTGTACATTTTCCCACAAACATCACTTCTTCTTAGCTTGACTCTAAGTCCGTCTTTCCAGACTTTGTCAAATGCCTTTTCCAGATCCACCCCAACAGCTACTGTGTGTTTCTGTGCCTGCTAGGCATCTTCTATTTCCTGGGCTATGAGGATGACCTGGTCCTCAGTGGATCTGTGCTGTCTAAAGCCGGCTTGCTGTGGAATTAGTATTCGTTTTTCTTTCATCAGTCTGGTGTTTATCATACGTTCCATCAGCTTGCCGACACAGCTCAGTAGGCTTATGGGCCTGTATCCATTTGGATCTGTTTTGTCCCTTCCTGTTTTTGGTACTGGTACAAGTACTGCGTCTTTCCATGCCTGGGGTACAATTCCCCTTTTCCAGCTTTGGTTCAGGACCGATAGCAGTTTCCTCTTCGCTGTTTGGCCCAGCCCCATCAGCATTTCGTTTGTTATCCCGTCTTTTCCGGGAGATTTCCTTTTCCTTAATGTTCTCATAGCCTCTTCCATTTCGCTCATTGTTAATTTGGCCATCATGTGTTCTTCAGGTGCCGTATTGATGTTGTCGTGCCCCTTTAGCTCTTCACTAATGTCGGTATGCCTATTTGCAGGGACCTCGATGTGGTTTGCTCTGGCATAGTGATCGACAAAAGCGTTTGCGGGTTTCTTTCCGGTGAGCAAGTTTTCGCCCTGCTTGATGGTAATTTGTTTGTTTGACGGCGTTTCGTCGTTCATGGCTCTGACTAGCTTCCATAGCTTGTTCCCTTCTTTGTCCAGGTTTAGGCTTTCCGTTTTGTTTTTCCAGCTTTTTCTTGCTGTTTGCTCGAGAGTGTATTTGTATTTCGCCGTGGCTGCTTTGAGGGCGATGTTTGCCTCCATAGATTGTTCTCGCTCTGCCATGTTCCTAGCATTTGTTACTGCATCTTCCGCTTTCTGCAACTCATCATTCCAATAGGGCTTATAGTTTTTCCTAGCTCCTCTTGTGATGGTTTCAGTGGCGGCTTGCATTATTGCCTTGCTTAGGCTTTCCACCATGGGCTTCATTTTGTTGTTTCGTGTGTTGATGGTTTCACACAGCCCATCTGTCAGGATTGCAAATCTGTCCCAGTCGGCTCGTTTGTAATTCCAACGTGGGAGCGGTTTTGTTTCCTGTGGGCCTACTTCCATATCAATGTCTAGCCTGATCGACCTGTGGTCGCTACCTGCCAGTTGGTTTAGCACCTGGCGGTCTATTTTATGGTGTATGTCCTGTGGGGAGAAGGCCAAATCTGGAATCGAGGTGGTACGCCATGTTCTAGAATAGAAACTAGGGCTATCCTCCGGCCTATTGATTAGGGAGAGATTTGTATCTATCTCCCAATCTTCCACTTCGTCACCTCTGCTGTCTGTGTCAGAGTATCCCCATCTCTCCGAGTGGCTGTTGAAATCTCCAACTACTATGCAGTTGGAGTCTCTGACCTCCATACTCGAGAACGATAGGTCTCTATTTGGTGGCCCGTACAGATTGAGAATGCGGAGCTTCGTCTCTTAGGCCATTGTGTCAACTCCTACAATTTCTGCTTGTCCGGTGTGACTGACAGGTACCGCGCTACTCGGTATGCAGTTTCTGGTCAGTATCAGGACCCCTCCTTTGTGGCCTTCTCTATCGAGACGGAAGGTCTGGTATCCTCTGATTTTGAATTTATGATTATTGTTGAGGTACGTTTCCTGGATACATGTCACGTCAATCTTACCTTCATGCAGGTGGTGTGTTAGGGAAAGTTTTTTGTTAATGACTCCCTCCGCATTCCACTGTAGTATTTTGAGGGTCTTGAGTTTTTGGTCAATAAAAGTTGCCCCATAGCCATGTGCCTTGACTCCACATGGGTGGGTGACCACCAGTAGTCAAGGGTGGGCCCCTTCGAGGCGTGAGGCCCGACACTATCGCTGCCTGGCGGGACTCCACAGGATGAGCGCCATACGTTTTTCTGATCGGTTGTGCTGTCATCATACTGCGATTTACGTTGCACTGTTTTGTTAGGCTTGCGGCCCCGTGCATCCGATTTCAACAGACGTTTCTTTAGGGATGCCCTCCTTAGCCTTTGGCTGTCCCCAGCCTATCTGCAAGGCAGCAGTTGTTTATGATCAGAGTTGTCTCTCTTTTGGAAGTTGTCTTTCCAGACTAACGAGTCTTCACTACTCGTGTCTATAGGGTGCGGTGATGATATGTGAGATGATATATGATATATGATATGGACTGGTTTACCCGGAAGAGAGGCAGTCCAGTGTGTCTGTACCCCAGGATCGTCACGTCCTGCCAGAAACGTAGCATTTGCATGTGAGTGGGGTATCTCTTTGCTCCCTTTATTTTCTTGGCTTCTATGCCGGGACGGTACGCCTAGCATTCCCCGCCACCTGGGATGTTGACACAGTGGGGCAGGTGTGCAATGTCCGCTGGTCTGCATCTCTTATGCGTCCATTTGTATGGCTGATAGCGTACAGAGGTAGATATCGAAGCAGAAGTGCATTTAACCAGGGGACAAGCCTGGTAATGTCACGGAGATGTTGTTCGCCTGGTTTGTGTGGGTAAGTTGCGCGCCTGCTGCCTTCCTTGGATGTGGTAGCCGTTTCTCATGCTCCCTCTCCGGAATCGAACCCTGATTCCCCGTTACCCGTTACAAACATGGTAGGCATGTCACATACCATCGACATTTGATAGGGCAGACATTTGAAAGATGCGTCGCCGGCACATGAGGCCATGCGATCAGCACAAAGTTATCCAGAGTCACCAGTGGGGTCGCCGCAACCCCACGAGGGGAAACGACGATTGGTTTTGAACTAATAAAAGCGCTCTTTCTGCGAGGGTCGGAGCTTGGTAAGCATGTATTAGCTCTAGAATTGCCACAGTTATCCAAGAACGATCGTGTCATCTAAGGAACCTCGACTGATTTAATGATCCATTCGCGGTTTCACCGTGAGACAGTGTGAACTTAGACATGCATGGCTTAATCTTTGAGACAAGCATATGACTACTGGCAGGATCAACCAGATATCTGTCGGAGACGTACGTACAGCACACACCGGTCGGCGGAGGAAGGGTGTGTAAAAAGCCTCACTGGTACGGCCGCAGAGACCGACTGACGGGACGGACGGACGGTTGTTCCACCCGTCCCTCACTCCGTCGACCTAGGACCGCCTGACAGGGGTCTCCTACACGCACCAGACGACCGACCGACCGGGCTTGCTCGAGGAGAGATGGCAGCGTTCTGTGCAGAACGGATCCCAACGACCTCGGCGATGAATTTCACTGGGACTAGAGACAATTTGGCCTGCCGGCCTGCCCTTCTCCCGAGGGTTGGTCCCCGGGAGAACACATGGCCTTCAGGCACGATTTCTGCTTTCCATTTGCCGGTCACAAGCTCTTTGCGAGTCTGACCACCAGCGAGACGAACTGTCTAGCTCTGCTACAAGCCTTAGATAAATCACCACCGACTGACAACGTTTCTTGATACGGACCGAAGTAGCGCATCTCGGTGGAGGAGACGCCAAAACAAACCGCATCCCGAAAGCTCAACGGGGAAAGGCAGGCGAGCGTTTTCCGCAAGCCCGCGCTATCGCTCCGCCTGGCGGGACTGAGATCGCTTTACGAACACTGGTTGAAATTGAATCGCTTTCCCGAGACAACTACCCCAGATCATCATTCATTCAATCAATCAATGTTCGTCACTCCTTTCGGGCATAGATCATTATCAACCCTCCTCCAGCAAGTTCGATTTTGAGCTGCACTTTCTGCGTCTCTCCAGTTGACGTCTAGAATCCGAAGTTCATTTTCATAGTCTCATATTCGGGTGGTTCTTTGTCTACCTACTTCCCCTATGGATTTGTAACAGGACCTGTCTGGCCATGTTTGATGGTGCTTTCTGTAGCTTATGGTCTATCAACCAAGTTTCCTACCTTGAATGTGTTGCTTTGTTGCACTACTGCCTGTTGTTGGCTCATTGTCCACATGTCTTCGTTTCTAAACCATATTTGGCCAACGAATACCCATTAACCTCTACGGATATTTTTTGACGAACGACTATAACTTTCTCTGTACTGCCTTTGTCGTTCTCCAAGTTGATAGTCTTTATATAACTCCTGGCTTGACATTGGAAATGAACAATTTAAATTTGGTAGTAGTCTTTATTACACTGCATTGCCACATATTATTATGAAACAGGAATGCTAGCCTTTCCAATCCTAGTCCTTACATCTGCCTCTGTGCGTACCGAAGTATCATTGGAAGAGGGGAGCTGGTTTTCGTGTTTTAGAGAATGGAGCTGGTGTTGGGGGAGAGTGGAGCTGGTGTAGGGGGAGAGTGGAGCTGGTGTAGGGGGAGAGTGGAGCTGGTGTAGGGGGAGAGTGGAGCTGGTGTAGGGGGAGAGTGGAGCTGGTGTAGGGGGATAGTGGTACTGGTGTAGGGGGACAGTGGAGCTGGTGTAGGGGGATAGTGGTACTGGTGTAGGGGGACAGTGGAGCTGGTGTAGGGGGATAGTGGTACTGGTGTAGGGAGACAGTGGAGCTGGTGTAGGGGGAGAATGGAGCTGGTGTAGGGGGAGAGTGGAGTTGGTGTAGGGGGAGAATGGAGTTGGTGTAGGGGGAGAATGGAGTTGGTGTAGGGGGAGAATGGAGTTGGTGTAGGGGGAGAATGGAGTTGGTGTAGGGGGAGAGTGGAGCTGGTGTAGGGGGAGAATGGAGTTGGTGTAGGGGGAGAATGGAGTTGGTGTAGGGGGAGAATGGAGTTGGTGTAGGGGGAGAGTGGAGCTGGTGTAGGGGGAGAATGGAGCTGGTGTAGGGGGAGAGAGGAGTTGGTGTAGGGGGAGAATGGAGTTGGTGTAGGGGGAGAATGGAGTTGGTGTAGGGGGAGAATGGAGTTGGTGTAGGGGGAGAATGGAGTTGGTGTAGGGGGAGAGTGGAGCTGGTGTAGGGGGAGAATGGAGTTGGTGTAGGGGGAGAATGGAGTTGGTGTAGGGGGAGAATGGAGTTGGTGTAGGGGGAGAGTGGACCTGGTGTAGGGGGAGAATGGAGTTGGTGTAGGGGGAGAGTGGAGCTGGTGTACGGGGTGAGTGGACCTGGTGTAGGGGGAGAGTGGACCTGGTGTAGGGGGACAGTGGAGCTGGTGTAGGGGGAGAGTGGAGCTGGTGTAGGGGGACAGTGGAGCTGGTGTAGGGGGAGAGTGGAGCTGGTGTAGGGGGAGAGTGGAGCTGGTGTAGGGGGAGAGTGGACCTGGTGTAGGGGGACAGTGGAGCTGGTGTAGGGGGAGAGTGGAGCTGGTGTTGGTGTTTTGGAGAATGGAGCTGGTGTGGGGTGAGAGTGGAGCTGGTATTGGTGTTTTGGAAAATGGAGTTGGTGTGGAGGTTTGAGACGATGGAGCGGGTGTAGAAGTTCAAGAGTTTGGAGCTGGAGTGAGTGTATGACAGGGTTGGTTATTCGCCGTGTAATGTGCATTCTAGGTTTGTATTTTACCCCTCATAGTAAAAAAGAAGATATATTCTTTTCCGAGCTTTAGAAGCCAAGTCCCCTTGGTTATGAAATCAGTGCCCTAACCCCTCAGCCATTCACACCTCGCTCAACATCATTCACCAGATGACATAAAATGTCCAATTACTTTTTCAAATACCACGCTGATAAACCGTACATCGTGACCAGAGTTTGAACAAAGGACCAGTTATTGCCACGGCTTATCAATTGAGATATCATGCTAGCGCCCACCTTTGCATAATAAAATGATTAATTAATGATGAACTGTTAATATACACAATATGTTATTGCAGTGTGTATCCGCGTTGCTGGTGATCAATCTGAAGGATTTATACGGCGGGGGAATAAATGTCGCTCGCCTCTAAAATCACAACGCTGTACAGGTTACGAATCTATGCTACGTCAAATAGAGAAATAAACATGGGCGTTACATAGGTTTTGAAGGGATGTTATCGGGGGAGATCTCAATGGGGAGATCACGTGGTCAGTCGCGCCAGGCACTAGGCCCGTTCTCTACTCTGATAACCGCTTTCTACTCGGTCATCAGTTCTCCATTCGGCCATCCGCTCTCCACTCCGCCATCCACTCTCCACTCGGTCTTGAACCCGCGGCATTCAGCACCCGAAGCGAACACTTTACCTTGAGACCATTGGGTCCCTCCAGAAACACACTATACTAATGCTTTGATATGACTACAGCCCTTTTCATGGTTAAATGCTCACTAGCTCTGCACACAAGATTAAAACATGATTAACTTAACTTAACGTCTTTATACTGGTTTAAAAGACCCTGCAGAGTCTGTATACAACCAGTTACATTTACATCACCTTGCTCTAAAAGCTATGAGCATCCAGTCTATTCTTAAATGCATTAACTGTCCCTGCCTCCACTACCTCCCCTGGCAATACATTCCAAGCAGACACAACTCTCTGACTAAAAAAATATTTCCTAATATCTAATCTGGACTTCTCTTTAGTCAGCTTGTAGCTATGCCCTCTTGTTATTGTGGGTGGCTGTATTTTAAAAAACTTGTTATAGTCTAATTTATCCATTCCTCTGATCATCTTATAAACCTGTATTAAGTAACCGCCGAATTCTTCTCTCTTCTAGACACTGTAGGCCAGTTTTTCTGAGTTTTTCCTCATAACTGTAATTCTGGAATCCCACTATCATCTTTGTCGCTCTTTTTTGAATTCTTTCCAGCATGTTTATATCCCTTCCATGATAAGGACTCCACACCTGTACGTACACAGTACTCCAATCTAGGTCTAACTAATGCTTTATACAGTTTGACTATCATATCCTTGCTCCTATGTTTAATATTTCTTTTTATCATACCCAACATTGCATTTGCCTTGTTCACTGCTACCTTAACTTTCTCACTCACCTTTTCTGTAATCTATTATAACCCCTAGGTCCATTTCCTTTTCTGTCTTTCTAATATTGTTCTCTCCCATTCTATAATTATGTTCCATATTGGATCTACCCATGTGGATGACTGTACATTTATCTACATTAAACTCCATTTGCCAGATTACAGACCATTTTCGAATTTTATCTAAATCCGACCTCAATATATCCATTTCCGCTTTAGATGAGACACTACTGCATAGTTTTGTGTCATCAGCAAATTTTGCAATCATGGATCCCATATCAATGTCCAAATCATTTATATATATATCAAGAACAAAATTGTTCCCAAAACCGAGCCCTGTGGCACACCACTTTTCACTTCACACCACTCAGAGTACTCCTTATTTATGCCCACCCTCTGGTTTCTTCCCGTTAACCACTTTTCGATCCATTTGGCAACTTCCCCACCTATTCCATGTGATTTTAACTTTCGAAATAATCTTTGATGAGTTACTCTATCAAAGGCCTTTGTTAAGTCTAGATAAATAACGTCCACTGGCTCCCCTTTATCTATGATTTTAGTAACCTCCTCCATGAATTTAATAGATTTCCTAAGCATGAGCTCCCTCTAGTAAACCCATGCTGACTATTTCTAATTAGATTAAATTTGTCTAAATGCATTACAGTGTTTTCTTTGATTATTGACTCTAACAATTTACAGACTATGCTCGTTAAACTCACCGGTCTATTATTCACTGGATCTGATGTTTTGCCTTTTTTTAATAAGGGGATGACTCCTGCATCTTTCCAATCCCGTGGAACAATCTCTTTTGTAAGTGATTGAGAACATAATATAGCCATGGTTTTGCTATTTGGTCTCTAATTTCATACAGCAATTTTGGATGAATACCATCTTGACCTGGACATTTATCCATTTTCAACCCCTCCAATTTTTTAAAAACCATTTCCTCTGTAATACAGATTGATCTTAATCCCGCTGTATCCATGTCTCTTTGAAAAATATCTATAGGCTCTGGGATCTTGGAGCAGTCCTCTTTTGTGTAGACTGTGCCAAAGTACTGATTGAGCAGATTAGCTGCCTCCCTATTCTCACTTATTATTTGCCCTGTACTGTCTATGAGAGGGCTTACTTTGTCTTTCGTTCTTTATTTATTTCTAACATAAGAGAAGAAGCTTTTACTGTCAGTCTTGGTCCTCTGAGCAAGTTTTTTTTCTAAGTCTATTTTTGCTGTTTTATTCGCTTTCTGAGATATGTTCTGCTTGTCCAAATATTTTAAATATGTTTCTTTTGATTTACCTGCCTCTATATATTTTTTCCATGCTTTATTTTTCGCTCTTCTACATTTAACTACAAATCTAGTTATCCACTTTTTATGCTTGGGGTTTACCTCCCTACATAGAACACATTCCTCTTTTAGCGTTTCTAGAACTGTTTTAAAACTCTCCCACTCCTGTTCAACATCTGTTCCTACAACAATATCTTTCCAGATTATGTGGTTCGCTGCCTCTTTCATCCTCTTAACATCTGCCTTAGAGTAGATTGTAGACTTGTATGGGGATCTCTAAAACGATCCAATATAATCAAATAGACTGACTGTAGTTGAAAAGTACGTACTTTCACCAAAAGATGGTTAAAAACAACTTAATGAACAACAACTTGGTACCAACTTACTCGCCATTTTCTGGCTAAATATTTTCTTTTTAAGTAGAAGTTTGAAGTTTATTCCCCAGATTTATTTGAAATAAAGGATGGATATTGCAACTCTTCTCCTCCCGCACACCCTGTCTGTCTCTCCTCAATATGCTATTGGGCAAGTGTCGTTCGGGAATGTCAAGTGGCGTGAACTATTTCAGGGCCCATAATAAGGTATCTATGAAGCTGTTCAAGGGAGATCAATATAAGGAAATGATGAGTCCTAGGGGTACATCTCAAGATGCCATCCTAGTCTCAAGTTATAGACGAAGTGGTTACTGGAGAACAAGTATTAACCGTCCTTCAAAAATAGTATAGGTCAGTAGGTCACGGACAATCTGATTCTCAATCCATGCCTCGGTAGTTACAGGGTTGAAAGAGCGTGGTCGAATACTGGATGTAGTCATCTTGCCTTCAGGGGTGTGGGTTGAGCTACTTTTAGACCTAACACTCACACACTTACCTGGCACGGCCCATAGGCGGTCTCACTCTCTTATTATCTCAAATTCTGTTTTTATTGAACTCTGTCCAACAATCACACTCTTACACAGCTCTAACCACGCGCCCATTGCACTTTGGTTGGGGTTGACCACTGAGATCGCCCTATCATATGTACATACAGACGCACACATGCATCCAAGCACTAGTTTATACGTCCTGATATCACTTAAAATACCCCTGTCCACGCTGCAAATGGGCATGCCTCCGCCAGTAGATGCAAAGAAGCAAAAACTGTACAAAAAGAACAAAAACAAAAATACTGTCCTTGTATACCGATCCTTCTCCAGGCCTCACCTTTCTCTTCTTACCTCACTCTGTTTCACTTAACCCTGTCCTACAGTCACACTCTTGCACAACTTTCACACGCGCCCTCATGGTGAGGCTCTTCCATTGCACATTGGTTGGGCTAGCTTCTGAGGGCGCACAAACCTATCATAGGTACATACAGACGCACACATTCATCCAAGCACTGGTTTATGCGTCCGGATATCGCCCAATGGACTACGGTCTGGGGTGGAAAATGGCGCGCCTCCGCCTGTAAAACTAGTGAGGCAAACATCTAAGCAGCAACAAACACTCTTACACAACTTTAACACGCCCACTAAGGGTGAGGTCATTCCATTGCACTGTGGTTTGGTTGATCACTGAGATCGCCCTAACTAGCAAAGGTACATACAGACGCACATATGCTCCAAGCACTGGTTAATACGTGCTGATATCGCCTTAAAGACTATGGTCCGTGGTGGAAAGAGAGGTGCATCTGTTACAACAACAACTAAAATATCCTGCGTTCGCAACAATGTTGCTGTTAAATGCCCTCAATGAGTAAGTTTACTCTTTTGTGCGTCCTAAAACGGACGTTAAGTGGCGGATTGTAGAAGGTTTTCTTATATCCTGATCATGCTGATGAAGGTGGACCACGACCCTCCAGACGGTTGTGTTGTGCTTGGCTTCATCTGCGCGGCGCTCACTACTAAGGGGATCACATCTACCCACATCTCGTCAGCCATGCTGCTGTGAAAACAGTTTGTTTCTAGGGAACGCTACATGGAAGAGAGATAGTAGTCTTAGGGGCATGTGCCTGACCCTGACGAGACGTCCAGATCAGTATGTTGTGCCTGACCCTGATGCGACGTCTAGATCAGTATGTTGTACCTGACCCTGATGCGACGTCCAGATCAGTATGTTGTGCCTGACGCTGACGTGACGTCCAGATCAGTATGTTGTGCCTGACCCTGACGCGACGTCTAGATCAGTATGTTGTGCCTGACCCTGATGCGACGTCCAGGTCAGTATGTTGTGCCTGACCCTACCGCGACGTCCAGGTCAGTATGTTGTGCCTGACTGGACTAGCGTCTCAGTTCTCCTCGCGGTAAAGTAAAAATGTAATCAATTACGTTCACCTACTGCTACCGTAAAACTGGTGGGGTGGTTTCGGGCAGTGCTCTTTAACCTGAGCACTAGCGCCCACCGTGATTATAGCTTCCAGCTGGGCGCTAGCAGAATAATTACACGTTGTGTTAAAAACAAATCCTGAGAAAACTATCGCAGAATACGAGCAAACTAACAGAAATGCACATGTTTTTAACCTGTACTATTTTCGTGACAGCAAACGGATACGAAACATGGACAGTTTCCAAAACCTCCAGTCTTTTGATACGAAATGTTAAGAAATGTTCTGAGAATACCTTATGCAGAAAAACGAAGAATGCAGACACTCGACAAGAGTTAGGCATAGAGAAGAACTGTTTGATAAATTTCATCGTGGACACAAAATTGAAAAACTTTCGCCACATCAAAAGACACAACGGACGAGAGAGAAGGATAATGGAAGCTGTGCAAGACAGACAGACCAAGAAGGCGAGGGAATGTCAAGGAATGCGTGGGTATCACTCCGGAGCAGTCGGGAGATTTTGCAAGAAATTGAGTTTCTTTCAGACGGGCTGTGATTTCTTCTTCTTCTTCTTCTTCTACTTCTTCTTTTTCTTCTTCTTCTTCTTCTTCTTCTTCTTCTTCTTCTTCTTCTTCTTCTTCTTCCTTCTTTCTTCTTCCTTCTTCCTTCTTCCTTATTCCTTCTTCCTTCTTCCTTCTTCCTTCTCCCTTCTCCCTTCTCCCTTCTCCCTTCTCCCTTCTTCCTTCTTCCTTCTTCCTTCTCCCTTCTCCCTTCTTCCTTCTTCCTTCTTCCTTCTTCCTTCTTCCTTCTGCCTTCTGCCTTCTTCCTTCTTCCTTCTTCCTTCTGCCTTCTGCCTTCTGCCTTCTTCCTTCTTCCTTCTTCCTTCTGCCTTCTGCCTTCTGCCTTCTTCCTTCTTCCTTCTTCCTTCTTCCTTCTTCCTTCTGCCTTCTGCCTTCTGCCTTCTGCCTGCTGCCTTCTGCCTTCTGCCTTCTTCCTTCTTCCTTCTTCCTTCTTCCTTCTTCCTTCTTCCTTCTGCCTTCTGCCTTCTGCCTTCTGCCTTCTTCCTTCTTCCTTCTGCCTTCTGCCTTCTTCCTTCTTCCTTCTTCCTTCTTCCTTCTTCCTTCTTCCTTCTTCCTTCTGCCTTCTGCCTTCTTCCTTCTTCCTTCTTCCTTCTGCCTTCTGCCTTCTTCCTTCTGCCTTCTTCCTTCTTCCTTCTTCCTTCTTCCTTCTTCCTTCTTCCTTCTTCCTTCTTCTTCTTCTTTCTTCTTCTTCTTTTTCTTCTTCTTCTTCTTCGTACGCTGTCAGATGTCAACTTGTATTTGTTCGAAGAAAGCAGCTGTCATCCTGAGGCTGTCGACACTGCCGTAGAGCTTGTCTACTGTTGGCACTGGTGATGGCCACATGTGCTTTCTCTGGTCCTCGTATGTCGGGCAATTTTGCAGCAGATGTTAAGCGGTAATTTTCCCTGTACCACAGGGGCATTCGTCAGTGCCACCTATCTTCAGTTTATTGAATAGATGGTACCTCAGTCTGTTGTGGCCTGTGCGGAGTCTGAAGACCACGACCTACTCTCTTCTGCTCAACTGGTAATAGGCATCGTTTTTTGTGTAGCCAGTATGCTCTGTTTCCTATTTGGCCATGTATGTGGCCCTAATAAACCTTTTGGACTCTTCGTAGGTCACACTAGAATTTGGTTGTGATAATCTTGCACCTTCTTTTGCCAGTCTGTCTGCCTCCTCGTTGCCTTGAATGTTACAATGGGATGGAACCCACTGTACCATTACTCTTTTGGTGCGGACTGCTGGCATAGTTGACAGAGTACTGCTCTTAAATCATTAAGTTCTGTATTTTTCTGGCGGGCTGTGATTTGAGCGACATTCTGCAAAGGGTATGCTACATAATGATTAATAACATCCAAAATACACAGACTCAGTGGACGACCGCATGTGCCATGTCGGTTGGCGTTGACGATCATGGATCTCCATCCACTCCTTTCACGCGTGCCGTTTATCTGTTGTTGATCGTCCCCTGTGCCATTCCTTCGGGCTGTCAAATATTCTATCTCTATACCTCCCCCTGTCTCTCTTTTCTGCTATTTTACCCGTTATTACAGTATGTTCTAGCCCACCCCTTCTCATGACATGCCTGAAAAAAGATGACTGCCTTTACCTGACTTTTCCAATGAGTTGTCTTTGTATCTGTGTTTCGTCAAGTACTGCATGGTTAGTCTTCTTTGTACTCCATGTAATTCTTTGTACTCCATATAATTCGTTGTACTCCATATAATTCTTTGTACTCCATGTAATTCTTTTTACTCCATGTAATTCCTAACTTACTTACTTACTTAGTCGCTCCTCTTCTACCGTGAGGTGTAGAGGTTGTAATTCTTAACATGCTTCTGTAAAAAAAACATCTTCGTCGCCTCTAATGGTCTTTGTGAATGTGTTCAGGTTATCCACGATTCACTGCAACATATCAGTACTGGTTCCACATAGCATCGAAGAACTCTCGTTCTCAATTCCAGCGGAAGGATTTTATTGCCAAAGCATTCCCTTCATTTTCTGCCTGGGCTATTCTGCTCCTTGTTTCAGAACTGCATCTCCCATCTGAAAAAATCCAGGCCGAAAACCCTGTTACCGCCCCCTAGTCCCTCCCTTCACCTCCAAAACTGAACTGAACGACGCGTATGGAATATTAATGACTATACTACTAAGGATGAAGTATAGATATGTGTATGTGCGTTTCTCTTGTATTTCCTTCTGGATTTTTATGAATTAAACAAACTATTTTAATTTAAACACACATAAATAAACTGCACATGCCAAGTAGCATTCATCGGTCTGACATTCCCAGGTGGCCAGTCCACTGCCAAAGCTATTCCCCGGAAAATGCAAGGCGACACGTGGACCAGATTGCTTCCTAGTAGAGCGCCAAAGACCACCTTGTAATTCTATAAAAAATCTTCCAAAAAGTAAATAGGACAAGGCCATCCACCCTTATACAACAGAGGCATTAAATGGAACTTGGAACAAGGTAACTGTGGGCAATTATGGGAGATAGCCACGTATCCTGCAACCGGAATACGGGTGGGATGGTCTTGGGAACAGGGGTCAAATTCAGGGATCCTGTCCTGACAACTTATCAATTGAATATTTTCCACAAACAATTATTACCAACGATCACCATCACTGGTTGAGTATACAACGCCAGTGGCATGTCGGTGCTGATGCATGGAGCGAAATCAACGAAATGGAACGACCCATGCCATACAACAAAGACTTCCGCCCTTCGTTATCAGATGCCTACAAAGGATAACGGGAATAAAGTGGCAGGACATAGTGACCCATGAAGACTAATATAATAATAGTCAACAACAGCCACTGGAACAACAAATTAAATGAAGAAAATGTGGCTGGATAGGACAAACTCTACTGAAAAAACTGTCCAACATAGCCAGACAGGCTCTTACGTGGAATCGTCGAGAGAAGAGAGAGAAATGTAGACGCAAAAATACACTGAGAAAACAATGTGGGATGGAACTAAGATCAAATGATTACACCTGGAGAGAAGGAGAAAGAGCAGCACAGGACTGTGTTTGCTGGTGAGATGTGGCAATGGCCTATGCTCCGAGAAGAGCGATGGGCTTTGATTGATTGATTGATCACCATTAGTATTTTGATCATTTTTAACTCCAACAATCTCATAATTTTACTCTATGGGCTCATTATCCGAATGCATATATTATATCCTCAACAATTTATGTTTTCGCGAAATGCGCAAAAACACGAGAAAAAATATTAAACAAATAATGAAATTCTGTTTAACGACAATAATAGCAACAAAGAATGGTATATTACATTCACTCAAAAATTAATTGCATCATACAGCAGAAAATAAATAAATTAAAAGGCAATCAGAATTATTCTTTTCCTGTGTTCGTTCTAGGATGTTGTGCAGCGTGGTTGTAATTTTTGCGCCTTTCGGTGCTGTATATCGGTTTAAGCACATAATTTTGGGGACGGGTTTGTCCTCTCTCTTCGATCCCTTTTCTCTAAGTCTATTTCAAAACTTGTCACTTGGAGGCGAAAAAGGATCTTAGTCAGCTATGGTTCGATGACACTGATGCAAACGTCAGCACTGCTGTGTCTTCGACCCCAAGCAGGATTCGAACCACGGACCTCCAAGTGACGGATGCGTTTTGCTGTTAAGAATGAAATTAGCAGTGATATTAAGTGTGTATAGTTGGTCTAATACCATGGGTCATATCTATCTTTGCACAAGGATGCATCTCCTCGCCTGGAAGTCCTTGGCCTATTTCTCCTTCCTTTCTCGTTGTCATGTATACATTTTTTTCCGAGTGGTTATAAAATACTTGTGCCTGCAAATATTGTTGCTAAAAAGTATTTATTTATTCACCTCTAAGTTTCTATTTTGTTTCGCTACGGATTTTCCTAAAACATTTATAAAACAAAATACTCGTAGATTAAGAGTGCGACAGAATACGAATCTTCAAACGGACGTGCTCTTTAATAATTTATGAAATTGAAAAACTAACACAACCAAACAAAAGCAGTTAATGAAGCTTCAATTTAGGGACCTTCAGAAATCTGACTAGACGAGTTTATTATAATTTTCAGTCTTGCGACTTCCTGGCCCTTTAAAGTATTACTAGTTCTCTCTGAATTGACCTGAACTTGCTAGACGTACGCCATATTGTCTGCCTTGTGATAACGGGATATTGATTATATGTAAATGTTCAAAGCGTGTTCAAATTAAACTGGACCTGACACTGCACCAAGTGAACATATGTACGATCCGCACGATGACGACACTTCAGGTGTAAACATCCCATACCGGCCGTCAAGTTTGCAAAATTTCATTGCGCTCCAACTCATAGTTTCCTCAGCGACCGTTGGAAACATGGCGGGTGTGATACGGAATCCGTCCAAAGTTGATCAGCGAGCGGTGATTCGAAGGATGTCGACCAGTTGACATTCATTGCAGAATGTAGGCAGTGTATGGTAACAAAAGTGTGTCGAAGACAACAGTGAAGAACTGGACAACGATGTTTAAATAAGGACGTGAGTTAACGAAAGATATTCCCAGACCAGCTAAGGCGCAGCGTCAGAAAATGCCATCGCCAAAATGGATGCAACAATTCGGGTGGACCGTCGCCTGAGTTTAGGTTCGCTATCAGAGGAATTCGTTTGTGTCGCTAGGGCCAGTTCTTCCTTATGGTGGTTGGTCAGCAGCCTAGGTACCCATTGTCAGCATACCTTCCGATGCTTCAGTTTCTTGAAAACCACCATTTGAATAAGACGAACGCACCTGTGTGCAGCCGAGATATGATGGATGATCAAACACAATATTAAGATATTACAAGGCTTTATCAACAAACAAAAACCAGGAATTGTAGTGGTTCAACGAGTTAACGAACGAAAGCTTATGGAAGAGACCGACCATGACAAAGACGGGTGAAAAGGAAACTCAGGGATCAAGATGCTGATCAGCGCATGAGCTGCAGCGGTCAGCGACCAATAGCTGACTGCTAGCGTTAAGGCCAGCAAACCCGAACTGCCAAGACCCTTCTACACCTCCACGCGGTGATCCTGGATAACAGGCTGCAACAAAACAGACTGGCTAAGGAGAAGGGAATGAAGAGGGAATATTAATCCGGTACTCAAAAAATACTTGCTGAAGTCGGATGTGTTGGACCGAACGGTGTAAATATCAAGCTGTAAACTACGACACGACGCATTCCATTCTCTGGACTACATTCTGCTACTTAGGACCGTGTCAGGGCTTTGGTAGCGGGAGATTGAGAACGAACGAAGCCAAGACAAGCCAAAAGGAAACCTTAGAAAGAAGGAATAGTTGAACAGGCTGCACACTGCAAAAGCCGCAAGTCAGAATATCCAGACTATCTTTGTCACGGAACCCCCAGAGAAAAAGAGAAAAATAAAGAGGAATGAAGAGCATAAACACTTGAAAAGGAGACATAGAAGACTACGAGGCGTGTTAACAAAGTATCCGACCTTCAGGTTGGAAGAATAGAATGACTCACCCTGGTGGTTTGAGACCCTAATCCTCTTCAAAGTACTCTCCTTGAGACTCCACACACTCCTCTCAGCTGTCCTTGGGACTCCACACACTCCTCTTAGCTGTACCGCCATTGTTGGAAGCATCTCAGGAAGGCCTCTTTGAGAATGGAGCACGGCTGGGTCGTCGCATTCCGCATAATGTCTTCTCGTGACTCAAATCGGGCCCTTTTCAATGGAATGTTCAGCTTGTAGTACATTAAATAATAGCAAGAAGCCCTATTGTGAGAGGAATGTTGTGTTTGGCCAAGAAAAAATATGGATCAGATGTGAAAAATAAACTGGTGCGCTGTCACTAATTTTGTGGACACTCTCTGCATAGCCAAATCCGCATTCGAAATGGAATGTACCGATACAATGTTTATCCTCACCTCATCCGCTAGTTCTCAGATGGTGACAAGACGGTTCTGTAAGACAAACCAAAGGTCCGTACTTGGTCAATGACTTCATCATTTCGTCTTGCTGAGGGCCTACCGGTACATGATCTGCTCTTCACCGATGGACGGCCATCGTTGAAGCGATTGTACCACTCCTTAATTTATGTGATGTTCGTAGAGCCGTCACCAAAAGCTTGTTGAATCATCTTCTGAATGGTTTCTACTTTGGTATCGCTTAGCTTTTGGCAAAATCTTATGTAACACCGCTATTCAATTCTTTCCGTCATTTCGTGATGACTGAAAACCTGATGGGTGCTCACTACACTCAACAGTGAAATGCTGACTTCTAGTGAACTGACGCAATCTGGGGGAAGGAATAAAATGCACGCATGCACATGACGGCCCTCTATACCTCACTGCAGAAGGACACCATCCATACTTCATTTGTTTCTGCGAACAAAATTAAGGTCGGAAACTTGTAAGAAGAAAAACACGAAGCAACTAAAATTAACTGGAAAACATAGCAAATGGCAGGTCTGCTTGAGAAGGCTGATTATTGCTGTACGTACCACAATTTGATAAGGGCGAAGACGCTTGGTGGATGTTGGTTGATGTACTGTGTACCAGAATAGTGATACGGGCGGACAAGAAGTTCGGGGGAGGTTAAGATTACGGATTGATGTCAGCGCCTTCAACGTGAGAATCCAGGAATTTGCCAACTACATTACTACTGAGTTTACCATCTGTTTTAGAAAAGGGTTATCATTACTTCATTCTTTTCCACTGCAGCCGTCCACTTGAAAGATTCACTTCCATGACTTTTCAGAACTCTTCTACAGCACTGTGTCAAACAAAGCACCGATCTTCGCTCTTAGTGCTTTTGTAAACGTCCATGTTTCACAACCATATGTTTCCACAGGAAAAATGCATGTTCTTAGGATCTTTAGCTTTAGTGCCTTGTTTGTATTATACCATAAGTTCTGCACACTTCTTAAACTTTGAATTAACGTAGTCAGTCTTCTTGCTTCCTTTGTACAGTATATCTCAATTGTGGTTTACTATTGATCCCAGATATTCAAAATGTTCAACATTTTTAATCTCTTCGATTGTAGTCTCGATTTAAGGTTAGAGTTTTGTCTTGTCAGTTGTCATTATCTTAGTTTTATTTATATTCAGGTAGAGATGATGGGCTTCGCTGTGCTTCTGGACTAATGTAATTATTAATTCTAGGCCCCTGGCGCTGTTTGAGAGCAAAACTGTGTCATCGGCAAATGGTATTTCCGGTATAACCTTTCCTCCTATTGTGAAAGGATCGAAGTCTGTAAAAATTGGATCTGCTTTTACATTCCTGATTATGTTTTCCGCCTATATGTTAAACAGGTATAGTGAAAAAAATGCAGTCATGTCTGACCCACTTGTGTATCTTGAACCAACGTGAGGTGTCACCATGTCGGCTGCTTGCTGCCCCCTGTAGAGGGTTTCTATTAGGTGAACCAGATGTGTTGGGAAGCTCATTTATATCATAATGTGCCATATTTACTGATGTTTTTCTTTGTTTTTGTTTGTATTTGCAAAAAAGGTTGTTATGTTCACTTCATCTACATACGACTGCAATTAGCTGCTCTAACCCCTCTCATCTACATACGGCTGTGCAATTAACTTCTCTAACCCCTCTCATCTGCATACGGCTGTGCAATTAACTGCTCTTATCCCTCACATGTACATACGGCTACAATTAGCTGCTCTAACCCCTCTCATCTACATACGGCAGCAATCCGCTGCTCTAACCTCTCTCATCTACATACGGCTGTGCAATTAGCTGATCTAACCCCTCACATATACATGCGGCTGTGCAATTAGCTGCTCTATTCCCTCTCATCTACATACGGATGTGCAATTAGCTGCTCTAACCCCTCTGATCTACATACGGCTGTGCAATTAGCTGCTCTAACCCCTCTCATCTACATACGACTGTGCAATTACCTGGTCTAATCCCTCTGAACTGTTTGATAGATGCATACTATCAACTTGTACAGAACGTCATAGAAAACGTGTATAACTACCAAACAACAAACGCTTGTGACTATGTCGATTGAATGAATCGTCCTGTCCTTATGATTACCTTGCAGGTCGCTAGATCATAACATCTCCTTCACTTTACATCTACAATGGTATTGTCCTTTTAATGCTCTCACCTGCCCATTTCTGATAATCGGTAGTCATAACGGATCTTCCTGTTTTTTTATATCCCCAAGGCTGTTTCATTAGAAACGTCCGTCCCTTTCATTCTAATACGAACCCGTATCATTGGACGTTTGTATGTTTTTTGCAATTCAGTTAATCTTTCTAACTGTATCTGCAGACTGATCATGATTGGTTGAAAGGATAGAGTGCTCAACTGTGTAGTAATCTGCTGGACGAGACTCTCTGACATCCATAGGCTGCTACATGGAGTCCAGATCAGATGGACAGGGCATGTTGTTTGCATGTCTGATGAGCGCCTCCCTAAACAACTGTTGAACGGTGAGCTCATGACAGGACAGCGCTTGCATGGGGGGGGGGGGGGGGGGACAGAATAAACGATACAAAGACACTCTAAAAGTGTCTTTTAATAGTTTCTCCATTGATGACGCTGCATGGTACCTGCTTACTCCTAACCGTTCAGCCTGGCGCACACTGCCGTCACAAATGGTACTTGCACCGCTGAGCAGAGAACCATTACTGAAGCGCAGGAAAAGCGAGCTGCACGAAAGGAAAGAATGCAAGACCTTCCAATTACAAATGCTGTTCACGTGTGCCCTATGTGCGGTAGAGTTTGTCACGCTGAGGTCGGACTCTAGAGTCACATGAAGTCACATCTGAATAAACATGTCTGACGTTGTAGCCATTTTCGCTTGTGATTGAAAACTAAGTAACTAACTAAATCGTCCGGCATTATAATCCATCGTGTTTCATATGTTGACAATTTAAATATGATCCAGGTACATTATTTTGAGAACAAGTTTGAAGTATCCTGAAGCGTCAATGAAGTAGAAGAAACTATTTTCATACAGACTTTACATAGTCTTCTAAACCAGTATAAAGAAGTTGAGTTATAAAATTCTGCTTGCTTGAATTTTACATTCCAGTTTATCATTTGATGTAAATAGTTCACGCGCATATAGACATACTGCGTAAAATAATCTCAGCAGACTGCAAATGTGACACCAAAATCTAAAACAGATGTAATAAAGCAAGTTAAATAATTGAGTAAATAGCCCCGATATTACTACTTAAAAACATAACAATAGATACAAATATAATACTATAAAACACAATATTCCTATCGAACATTGTGCTATCAGTGCCAGACATTAACAAAGAAAGACAAGAGGCACATTGTAACAATAGAGATGAAATACCCGCGTAAAATGCTTGGAGTTGCAATACTGGATGGAATCAGAAACGAAGATATTAGGAGACAAGTAGGTACAACACCAGTGCTAGACCTCATCAAGAAGCAGCAAACCAAATGGTTCGGCCACGTGACAAGCCAAACACCAGATAGTATCCCTCAAAAAGCAATGCTATACAGATACAATGGATACAAAACCAAGAGCCGCCCACGCAACAGATGGATAGAACGAATAACAGATGCAGTGAAACTTCGCATGTACGAAGAACATACTAGGACCCGGTCAAGAAACCTCTTCAAAATCGTACACTGAAAGCAACAAACAGCACAAAAGACATACAGAGGGAATCAATGTTAACATTAACTTCATGTTTTTAGCGATATGTTCTTATCTTTCCATGCAGCCTCAGTGCTCTGAGAATTCAAGTTGGCGGTGAGGCCCTAGATCTCAGTTCTGCTCTTGTGCCATCTGCTACACGTATTGACCCCAGACACGTAAACTCTGCTCTTGGGCCATCTGCTACACTTATTGACCCCAGACACGTAAACTTTTCTCTTGTGCCATCTGCTAAACGTATTGACTCCAGACATGTAAACCCTGCTCTTATGCCATCTGCTACATTTATTGACCCCAGACATGTAAACCCTGCTCGTGTGCCATCTGCTACATTATTGACCCCAGACATGTAAACCCTGCTCGTGTGCCATCTGCTACACTTATTGACTCCTGATACGTAAACTGTTTAACTGTCCCCGATCTATGTCAGTTTCCATTTATATCGTCTTTGATCCTTTCCCTGTTCTTTGTCATTAGCTTCGTGTGCGCAGATAACAAAAATAATAAGGCGAGGTTGTGACGGTACTGAAGGTCTAAATAGAAAAGACAAATATAGCTTACCATGGTTTCTCTGTCACACTTATCTCATTTTTATTGTATGTGTGCACACTGTGCTGCGATTAAAGGGGCTAGCAGATTTGATTTCATTATCATCATCATCAGTCACGCAACCTGAAATATCATTGGGTACCAATAACTGCAGATTGTTAAACCAGCTCCCTCCACTTCTCTCGGTTTTGTGCCAGGGTATTTGTTCTAGCTATGGACCTTCCAGTCTACTCTGTAATGCTGTCCTTTTATCTCATGTTCTCCCTGCCTCTACTATTCTTCGCAGGCACAGTACCTTGCAGGACCGTTTCGGTCAAGCTAGACGATCTTGAAACATGCCCATATCATGTGAGCTTGCGTGATTTTGCTGAAGTCAGTAGGTTTTTATCTCCCTCAAGTCCGTTACCTTGAAATGGTGGTGAGGGAGCTTGCATGTCCCAATGATCACAGGAGATAAACCAACGGAAGTGAAAGCTTCCAGAAGGGTCACCCAAGTTGGATAGGTCATGGATGAGGGATTAGACTAAACACGGACAACTCTAGGTGAGTATAATAGGTAAGGTTAGGGCCGACCACCTAAACACGGACAACTCACCTAGAGTATAATAGGTTAGGTTAGGGCCGAACATCCAAACACGGACAACTCACCTACAATATAATATGTTAGGTTAGTGGGCGCTCATAAAGTGGGAGGTTATTACCAACCGAATCATGAGCGCAAGCTTTAGAACGAAGAATAAACACATCAATATAAACATCGTTCATTGCTATGCCCCAACTAACGAGTTTGACGATGATAAAAAGCAAGAGTTCTACAACAAGCTGGAAGAGGTCCTTGATACGCAGAAAAAGAAAGATCTCTTAATTGTAATGGTAGGCCTCAATGCTAAAGTGGTAGCAAACAACATAGGTTAAGAACGGGTCATGGGAAGACAAGGAATGGGACAGATGAACGAAAATGGAAAAATGTTTGCAGAGTTATGTGCCCTAGACAAAATGATCATTGGAGGAAGCATGTTTGCACATAAAAAGATACATAAGGTCACGTGGAGATCTTCAGACCATGTAACGGAACATCAGATTGGTCACGTCTGTGTCAGTCAAGCGTTCATAAGTACACTACAAGATGTAAGAGTAAAGCGAGTTGCAGATGTAGCGTCAGAGCACAACATGTTGCTGGGAATTTTACGACTCAAACTAAAATAGTACCCAGTACAGGGCACAAGGAAAACAAGATATAACGTACACTTATTGCAACACCAGGAGAAGAAGACATAATTTAGCTTAAAAATAACAGATATCAAGTGCTACAAGAGCTATATCAGGATGAAGAAATAGACATTAATAGTATGTGGGACCAGGCTAAAGCGATGTGGAATAAGACATGCGAAGAAACTGAGGGATTCAAGAGAAACCAACACAAAGAATGAATTACAACAGAGACATTACAGAAAATAGAAGAAAGCTATTCTCAACAATTGCCGAACCCGAGCCACCAAAGCAGAAGCACAGAGTAATTATACTGTTACAGACAAAGAGGTCAAGATATGTATAAGGAAAAATAAAAGGGAATATATTGACAAGCTGGCACAGGAGGCAGAAGAGGCAGCAGATAGAGGAAATATGATAGATCTCTACTCATTAACAAAGAAAATGGCAAATAGATATATAAGGACAGACAAATCAATCAAAGAGAAGGCAGGATATTGACATCATCGGAGAAACAACAGAAACGATGGATTGAGTATTTGAAAGAAAGTCTAAACAGACCTCCACCACAAGAAGCACCAAACATCCTACCAACAGAGGAGACCCTGAACTTGGACGACAACCCACCAAGTAAGAGAGAAATCCAAGGGGCCATATCCAAACTCAAGAAAGGGAAAGCGGCAGGACCAGATGGAATAGCAGGAGAAGCCATAACGGCAGATATAGATAAGACCACTGATATATTCTAAGGATTATTCCAGAAGATATGGGAAGAGGAGAGAGAGCCAACAGAATGGAAAGAAGGACATCTCATTAAACTGCCTAAGAAGGGGGACTTGGCAGATTGCAGTAATTATAGGGGGATTACATTTCTGTCGGTGCCAGACAAGATATTCAACAGAATCATCTTGGACAAATTAAAAACTGAAGTAGACAAAAAGTTCAGAGAGGAACAGGCAGGATTTCGCCAGGGAAGAACATGCGCAGATCATGTAGCTACGCTACGCATCAAAGTAGAACATAGCATTGAATGGAAATCATCCCTATACGCAAATTGTATAGACTATGACAATTCGTTTGACAATGTGGATCGAAGTACTCTATGGCAACTGTTGAGGCACTATGGGAAACCAGAGAAGTACACAACTGTTATCCAGAATATGTACAAAGACACAGTTAGTATAGTAGTACATGAAGGAGTACTGACTGACAGCTTCGAGTTACAAACAGGAGTGAGACAGGGATGAGACAGGGATGAGACAGGGATGAGACAGGGATGCTTGCTCTCAGTGTTCCTGTTCTTGTTGGCTATAGATTGGATAATGAAGACATCAATCAAAGGCAAAAAAAGGGTATTTAGTGGGCGTTATTGTTATAATTGGAGGACCTGGACAACTCAGATAATCTGGTACTTTTGTGTAACACAGTCATAGTCAAATGCAAGAGAAACTTGATAGTGGGAAATAACAATCGGTTAAACTGGCACTGAATATCAACATGAATAAAACCAAGCTCATTAAACTCAACACTAACAGCAAAGAACCAATCATGCTGGAGGGAGAGCAGTTGGAGGAAGTGGAAACCTTGACCTATTTAGGCAGCACAGCAGACACATCAGGAGGTACAGATGTAAGGATCAGAATTGGAAATGCACGAGCGGCATTCCTGACACAAAACAAAATATGGAGATCCAGAGATATCAAGATTCACACCAAAATTATAATATCCAACGAAAGTGTCACGTTGGTGTTGCTGCACGGAGCGGAGACATAGAGAACGACCAAGGTCATACAACAAAAACTCCAGGCCTTCGTTAACAGATGCCTACAAAGGATAATGGGCATAAAGTGGCAGGACATGGTGAGGTATGAAGACTTGTGGGAAAGGAGCCAATAATAGAAATTGGAGCAACAAATTAACTTAAGAAAATGCTATTTCTCGCCCAGTATTTCCCATTGCTAATCTATTCAGTCAGGCTTCTTTGTTCACAGTCCTCAGTAGTTATTTGACTGTAAATAGGGTTGTTAGTGTGTATTGTTGTTCTTGACTTGCTCCCTTCTTAGCCAGTCTGTCTGCCTTGTCATTGCCAGGTGTATTTGAGTGACCAGGGATCCATTGTATAACTACTCTGACTTCATGGGATGTAAGAAGTTGGTTGGCATCTAGGGATATTTGGATAAGTTCAGGCCTGCAGTGACCACCATCTTCCAGAGCTTGAAGGGCAGATAATGAGTCTGTAAAGATTACGATGCCACTGGAAAGATGCAAATCATGATTGTTATTGCTGCCATTTTGTGAATGTTCTGCTATAAGTTTAGTTGATATATGCAATGTCATCGCCATTCCTCTTCTTACCTCTTTTTGGTTATCTTCGTTGCTGCTAATTATATCGATCTTGCTGATGGTTAAGTATCAATTTTGTTTTTAGCTGTGTTCATCTGTTCTAGCCCCGCAACGTTCTAAGACAACTGTATCATCAGCATTTTTTGTTTATAGCTGTGTTCATCTTTTCTAGTCCCGCAACGTTCTTAGACAACTGTATTATCAGCATTTTTTGTTTTTAGCTGTGTTCATCTGTTCTAGCCCCACAACGTTCTTAGACAACTGTATTATCAGCATTTTTTGTTTTTAGCTGTTTTCATCTGTTCTAGCCCCGCAACGTTCTTAGACAACTGTATTATCAGCATTTTTTGTTTTTAGCTGTGTTCATCTGTTCTAGCCCCGCAACGTTCTTAGACAACTGTATTATCAGCATTTTTTGTTTTTAGCTGTTTTCATCTGTTCTAGCCCCGCAACGTTCTTAGACAACTGTATTATCAGCATTTTTTGTTTTTAGCTGTTTTCATCTGTTCTAGCCCCGCAATGTTCTTGGACAACTGTATCATCAGCATTTCCTACTTCTGGAATTTCATTACTGCCTATTGTGAATGGGTTCACCTTTCATTCTCTTTTCCAATATTGAAGTTTCTCATTATGTTTTCAGCATAACTGTTCAAAACATAAGGTGAAAGTATGCATCCTTGTCTAACTCTCTTTTGCACCTCAAACCAGTGTCATATCTCTTCAGGTATTCTGACCGTTGTATGTTTCTGATACAGCGTTTTGATTGGTTTAATCAGATACTTTTGGAACTTCATGTCTTGCACGATTCTTAATGGTATTTCATGTTGCCTGCAGTAAAAATCTTTGGTTTAATATATGAAGCAATGTGCAAGTTAATTGAATGCAATATTATGTAGCAAACGTGGCAGCCACATCACCTTCTTGTCATCACTTGTGATGAGGACTTTGGGAATGCAGACGTTTGTTTCAAGATTTGTCGTGTATCCGTGAACAGTTGGATTTGCTTTTGTATTTATCACGGACAAATTACTTTGCTATTACAAAGGCGACCCATTAGGGTGATTGTCAAGAAAATGTACAGCCATTACTTTGTGTGAGATCAGTGGTCAGGACCCAAAAATATTTTGGCAATCATGTGCTACAAATCCGCGCTTTTGGTTGTACACAAAAAGACGATCGATTCGTTTTGTAGTTTTATTGGTCCGGAGGGAACCGAAAAAATGTTATCAATGTGTGTTACTTTAGCATAGCCTCTTTTTTGATAAGAAAAAAACATTAATTTGTGTAACCTTTGCATAGCCTCTAATTTGACAAGAAGAAAAATATGAATTGAATGACAAAGACAACATTAATACCAGTGAAAATTCGTCACATGTGAAAGTGTCAACATCAAGAGATCCTCAATTGGTTGTCTATACAGTCTATACAGTCACATAAAATGCTAAGATAGATCTGGCTTTGCCAAACAATAAAGTAGATGTTAGGGTCCAAACCGATGCAATTCAATCTTCTAGAAGAGAATCTGCATGCGTCTATTTTCGTAGTATCAAAAAACAACTACTTTCATTTCCAAAATGACATTACATGACACATTACTGCTTGCGGTGATGTAGTGGCTCTGATGACATCACTACAAATCGTCTACAAAGACAACGATTGGGGAATGCTCATCGATATGTCCAAATTGAGATTGAAAGCCGTGCTGCTCCATAATGGTAACGTTCCACCCTGTTCACTTCCATCAACATGAAACAGCTGTTACACGCCGACAGCTATGACAAGTAATTATGTTACAAATTGGATCTATCCATGTGGATGACTGTACAGTTATCTACATTAAACTCCATTTGAGAGGACGGCGTGGCCTAGTGGTTAAGTGGCACGGCTCACGACCCGAAGGTGCTGGGTTCGATTCCCATCACAGCACCGGCCGTTATCCCGGGGAAGCAAACCCTTAGAAAATGCAGGAGGAATCAGACCCTTACATAAAATGCATGCTGAAGTCGGATGCATTGGGCCGACAGGCGCAAAATAAAAACCACAGTGCAACGCACACCGCCTTGGGGAATAGAGAAATAAGGCGAACGCCAAAAAAAACAACAAAAAACAACAAAAAATCCATTTGCCAGCTCCCATATCATTCCCGAAATTTATATGCAAATGTTTGGAAAACAAGATTTTATCAATATATTTCTTAAAAACGAACTCATCTGGGGTTTAGCAACCATATTCACATTCAGCGGCTCAAACAACATACCACTAACTTTGTTTAATCTTAATGCACACAAAAAGTCAAAATGCGATGTCCATTGTAGTCTTGTGGGCTCCAGTTTTGAGAAAAAATACTGAAATAATATTTTTTGTTTTTTGTTTTTGTTTTGTTTGTTTGCCAGATAGTTGATTGTCTCTTTGCCCGTTTGTTGCCAAAGCAAAATTGCACTTTAATCACGCCCCGATTATAGTACTAGCTACTGAAAGCGGTGTCAATACACAGGCAAACACTGTTTAATGGAACCAAATTATAAATAATATACACACGGAACGCTTATCTGGACAAACCATTACATCTGAGCTGGTGTGTGTGGAGGGCAGTGATAGGAGCGGTATTTGCGAAGCGCACGTCGACCAGTGGAACAAAAGGAAGCCAGCAGGAGGTAAAGCTCTGCGTCCGATTTGGTTAGGACTTTCGATTAGGGCTATCGTTGGGAGTACGCTTTGATGTTCTTTGTCAAAGGAGACGGGTGGTTCGATTTGTGAGAATGACGGAGATATAGGGAGGGAGAATCCGATTGAGAGAGAAAAAAAGAATTTGATTGACAAAAAAAACGACAAAAAAACTGACGGAGTAAATGTGATACAAAAAGAAAGAGAGAGAAATAAGACAGAGAGAGAGATAAACGAACAGAATGGAAGACTTAGAGTGAATGAGACCCACATGAGCGAAGACTGGGAAAGAATTAAATATATATATATATATATATATATATATATATATATATATATATATATATATATATATATATATATATATATGTGAATTATAACGGTCCTTGAACACCTGTATGACAAGGCGTCTAGCGCAGTTCTTGTGAATGGGAGGCGAGGGGACTGGTTTCACACATCAGTTGGTGTGAGACAGGGGTGTACTCTCTCTCCAACTCTTTTCAATATATTCCTTGAAGGAATTATGAGTGAGGCACTTGGAGGTAACGTTGGTACTGTCAAGATAGGGGGCCGAAGGATTACCAATCTTCGTTTTGCAGATGATATCGACGGGTTGGCGGGTTCAGAAGCAGAACTCCAGGAATGGGTCAGAAGGCTCGATGAGACAGCTCTTGACTATGGCATGGAGATAAACGCTGGAAAGACTAAATTAATGACCAACAACGCCACGGGCTTCAACAGCAAGATAAAAGCTAACGGTCAGGAACTCGAAGTGGTTGACCGTTTTAAATATCTTGTGTCGATTGTCAGTGATGAAGGATCAAAATGTGAGGTGTTGGCCAGAATACCACAGACAATAGCGGCGCTTGCACGGCTTAACAAAATCTGGCAAGATAAACGGTTAGCACTAAGCACGAAAATCAGATTAATGCGTACACTGGTCCTGTCAATATTCCGCTATGCGTGTGAGACATGAACAGTTACAGCTGACCTTCAACGAAGGATACAGGCCTTGAAGATGAGATGTTTCCGAAAACTTTTAAACGTCACGTACAAAGATCGAGTTACAAATGAGGAAATACAAGATAGAATTAAAACAGCTATTCGAAGACCTCTTGGCAACTGTCAAAAGAAGGAAACTCACTTGGTACGGTCACATATCGAGATCAAATAGTCTTGCAAATACAATCCCCCACGGAAAGGTGCATGGCAGACGACGAAGAGGCCGGCCCAAAAAGAGATGGGAGGACAACATAAAAGAATGGACCAGTCTCCGACCAGAAGAGTCACAGGCAGCGGCATCTGACAGAGAGGGGTGGCGTGGGGTTGTGAGGATGTCTTCTTGTGTGCCCCAACGACCTCACCGGTTACGGCATGACCTGACCTGACCTGACCTGATATATATATATAAAAGAGAACTGAGAGTTAGTGAGCGAGTAATAAAGAGACTGAAAGAGGTTGATAGTGAAGAGATAGATGGAAGGAAGGGACAGCGCGGCAGTTGATATTTTCAATCCATGTCCTTGTAACGTTTCTTTCCAAGAACGTTCATCCATCCTTTTCTGAATCGTGTTCTTTCTCTCAAGTTCTTCAGTCTGTGGTTTTATAGACAAAGTGCAGGTTGGGGAGCCAATCCTGTCATTTGTCGGAACTATTTTATTCTCAATCTATCTGTGCATGCTCTCTGTGGCAGGGACTGTCTGTCTCTCGCGGATCGGCCTTTACAGCCATAGCAGACAGTGTCGGAATACAGGAGACATAGCTGGACAAAACTTACAGGGCGCCAGGCGCATGGTCTAAAGAGACTGAGACGCCTATGATGATATATTTCCTACTTTTTTTGTTTGCATTCCTTCGCGTGTCGCACTGCTACATCTGGTGACCAAGGCTGGTTCTCATAAACATTTTCTTTGGCATCAAGTCTACCTCCAAACCAGCTCTTTTTCTATAACATCATACAGCAAGTCTATAGTATAGAGCTACAGAACGACAAAGACAAAGATGTATTGCCTGTGTTCAAGAAACACTAAATAAGCATGGATTGAAAATATCAACTGCCGGATTGTTTTTCTTTTCTTCTAGTACTCTTTGTTTGTCTTCCTCAGTCTTTATGTATCACTCGCTCACTGACCCTCATTCTCTTCCCCCGTTCTCTGTTTCTCAATGTTTCTCCATATTCGCCTCTGTATGTATTAATCTCTCTTTCTCTCTCTCTCTCTCTCTCTCTCTCTTGTCTCCAGAATCGCCTCTATATGTATATCTCTCTTTCTCAATCGTTCTCCATATTCGCCTCTGTATGTATCTCTCTCTCTCTCTTTTTCTCTTTTTCTCTCCCTCTCTTTCTCTCCCTCCCTCTCTCTCTCTCTCTCTCTCTCTTGTCTCCAGAATCGCCTCTATATGTATATCTCTTTCTCACTTTTTCTCCATATTCGCCTCTGTATGTATATTTATTTTTCTCTCTATTTCTCCATATTTGCCTATGTATGTATCTCTCTCTTTCTCTCTCTTTCTCCAAATTTGCCTCTGTATGTAACTTCTTTCTCTCTCTTTCTCCATATTCGCCTCTGTATGTATATTTATTTTTCTCTCTATTTCTCCATATTTGCCTATGTATGTATCTCTCTCTTTCTCTCTCTTTCTCCAAATTTGCCTCTGTATGTAACTTCTTTCTCTCCCTTTCTCCATATTTGCCTCTGTATGTGTCTCTCTCTCTCTTTCTCTCTCTTTCTCCCTATTTGCCTCTGTATGTCTCTCTCTCTTTCTCTCTCTTTCTCCCTATTTGCCTCTGTATGTCTCTCTCTCTTTCTCTCTCTTTCTCCCTATTTGCCTCTGTATGTATCTCTCTCTCTTTCTCACTATTTCTCCATAGTCACCCTAATATGTATCTTTCTCAGTCATGCACCATATTCGTCTCGGTATTCATCTCTGTCTCTTTCTCTCTCTCTCTCTCTCTCTCTCTCTCTCTCTCTCTCTCTCCTTCTGAGAACATACATAACGCCAGTCAATATGTAGCAGTCTTTAAGCTGATGAATACAGTTTTCGTAACGAAAACAACTCTGGCAATTAACAAATGCTGCCTTGCAGGTAGCTTGAGGACAGCAAAAAGGTTATGGAAGCATACAAATAAACAAACGCATGCTGAAGATGGATACCATTACTTCATCTGGCGCATAACACGGTGAAGTGCAATCCATCCATAAAAACAGTGTCAAACATAACTTTGTTGAAGCCATTTGTGTGTCTGTCTGATGACGAACGACGAACAAGAATGAAACCAGTTCATCCATTCTACTCAACAAACAAATTCTTTTGAGATTACTGAAAAGCTGAGAACACTTTCGTCGCAACATCGATAGAGCACTGCAGGAGGAGAAAGCTACATTTCACTTGTGGCCTGAGGGAGATTGTTTGTTTATTTCTTAGAGATAAGGCGTCTCTCGAAGGAGAATGGGCATCGGTTGAAGATAGAATATGAGGTTTTGACGTGTTTAGACTACTGTCAATTATAATGGTCTGGGCAAACAAAAACAAGGTGTTGTACAGACTGAAACGTAGCAGTAAAAGTAGGCCTACAGCAGGCACTTGAGGCCAGAGTTAAAATATGAGAGACTATTAGGTCTCATATTTCTTCTTCTTCTTTCTTCTTTTTCTTCTTCTTCTTCTTCTTCTCCTTCTTCTGCTGCTTCTTCTTCTTCTCCTCTTCCTTCTTCTTCTTCTTCTTCTTCTTCTTCTTCTCCTCCTCCTTCTCCCTCTTCTTCTTCTCCTTCTTCTTCTTCTCCTTCTTCTGCTGCTTCTTCTTCTTCTCCTCTTCCTTCTTCTTCTTCTTCTTCTTCTCCTCCTCCTTCTCCCTCTTCTTCTTCTCCTTCTTCTTCTTTTTCTCTTCCTCCCCTCCTTGTTCTTCTTCTTTTTCTTCTTCTTCGTTGTTCGTTTTCAAACTCCCACTACCAAGCCCTGACAAACGCTATGCAAGTAGCAGGATGTAGTCAGGAGAACGGAATGCGCCGTGTCGAAGTTAACATCTTCAAACTGTTGTACGACTTTATTTCTACTGCTTGGGTAGTCGATGGGTTTATATGCTGAGAACTACAGGCTGTTCGTCCCTGCTGTCACCACGTCGTGTGCTGGATGTGTTTGCTTATTTCACCCCAAACAGAAAAGCAACATGTGCATTACCGGGTATGGAGTCCACTGCCCTAATTCTCAACAGGCAGGCAACGAAACCATTCGGCCACGTGCTCCTTGGCTGCGATATTTACACCTTTCGGTTTGACACATCCGACTTCAGAATGGCATTTTTGGGTTCCGGATTAGCCTTTCCCCTTCGATCTCTTATCTATAGCCAGTTTTCTCTGTTCCAGGCTGCTATCCACCACGTGAAGGGGGAAGAAATGTCTTGGCAGCTCTAGGTCGCTGGTCCTGACGCTAGCAGCTAGCTTTGGGTCGCTGGTCCTAATGCTAGTAGCTAGCTTTGGGTCACTGGTCCTGCCGCTAGCAATTAGCTTTGTTCGCTGATCCTGCTGCTAGCAGTTAGCTTTGGGTCGCTGGTCCTGACGCTAGCAGTTAGCTTTAAGTCGCATGTCCTGACGATAGCAGTTAGCTTTGGGCCGCTGGTCCTAACGCAAGCAGTTAGCATTGGGTCGCTGACCGATACAGCTCATGCACTGCTCCATGTTTTTAGTTTATAGTCGACATGTACTTCTACAGGAGAGGATACCCATATGCAGTTCCCAGCTGTGGTATGAGCTGAATGCAGCTGGAAGGAGGATTTCTTGCTTACCGGGCTATTTTCGAGCAGCCTATTACTCCCCTGCGTTGGAACAAGTCCGTCGGAGGGTGGTTAACCAATGTGCGAGTCCCTCTTAATACGCTTAAACACTAAATAAAAGTAAACCCACAGTTTGTTAGGCGACATCTATGCTGCTCTAAACAAAACACCTATCCATGGCCGGTGTTATGCCATGTCACACAGTTAGTCGTCTCTTACGACATGCTCTCTGTGGGGCAGTGGTGCTATTCTTGTCCTTATCATTTACAAAAACCCCGGTGGACAATTCGAAACCACTGCTCCATTTGAAGGGTTTAAAAATGCTTTCATAATTCGAACCTGGGTATGACTTCATACAATGCATGTTATCTATCGCAGATTGTTGGTGTACATCTATCACATGTCTAGAAGGTTCTGAATAAAAAATATCCAGTATATGTCCTCAGAAGTTTTAGGACCGAGTTTAATTTCCCTCTCCGACTGGTCTGATCGGATTTCAAACGACGAAGTCACCCGACAAACAAGCCTCGAGAGTACATTCACCATGCTAAACCGTCGCCGTCTGGCCCAATATGGATACGATGTCCGCCTTTCCGAGGATGTCTTCCCCCCCCCCCCCCCCCAACCAGCTTGTGGACGTCAATGATGGAAACAGTCCTCTCCGTCGTGGTACCTCTTCAATGGCCGTCTACGTACACACTGGTTAGGTCAAATCGGAACAACATCATCCTCATTGTATACAGCCTGGAACTCGGTCACTCGTGGACGGATGACGCGACATGCTCTTGTCGCATAAGCAGACTACCAACATACCTATCTTCGATTCAGCGTCAGTTCGCTGACTCTTGCACAAGCAGACAGCTATGAGTCGCTGCCTCCTGTCAGTTTGTTCACTGCATCTTCGCTCCCGTTTTATCTTTGCTTACAGGAAGCCTACTCCTTTGGAATAGGTACACTATACTGGTTCCTTTGCAATAATTACACGAAACATGTTCCTTTTGGAGTAGTTAAAACAAATCCGGTTCCTTTGGAATAGGTACACGAATCATGTTCATTTGGAATAGTTAAACGAAACTTGCTTCGTTGGAATAGTTGTACGAACCATGTTCATTTGGAATAGTTACACGAACTATGATTTTGAACAGTTACACGAATCATGTTCCTCTCGAACAGTTGCACGAATCATGTTCCTTTGAAACAGTTACACGAAACGTGTTCCTTCTGAATAGTTACACGAAACATGTTTCTTTGTAATAGTTAGACGAATCATGTTCCTTTGGAACAGTTACACAAAAAAACTGTTCTTTGATATACTTGTAGATACACGAAACCGTTTTTGGAATACTTACACGAATCATGTTCCTTTGGAATTGTTACAAAAAACATGTTAGTTTGTGAGAGTTACATGAACCATGTTTGAATAGTTACACGAAACCTGTTCTTTTGGGAAAGTTACACGAAACGTTTTGGAATAGTTGCATAAAACATGTTCCTTTGGCATTGGTATACGAAACATATTCCTTTAGAATAGTTACAAGAAACATGTTCCTTTAGAAAAGTTACACGAAACAGTTCCTTTGGAAAAGTTACATAAAACCTTCCGCAATAGTTGCACGAAACAGTTCCTTTCTAAAAGTTACATAAAACCTTTCGCAATAGTTGCACGAAACAGTTACTTTGGAAAAGTTACATAAAACTTTTGCAATAGTTGCAGGAAACCTATTCCTCTGAAATAAAGGAGTGAGGGAGAAATAATGAAGTTAGGGTGATTTTAGTGAGGAAACAGTTCACATGGCAGAGAGCTATGCAGAGAGGTATGCAAATGTAGGTGAGGGTTCAGTATAGGTAGTTGGGAATCAATTGTGAGGGAGGTTGGCAGACATTTGTCTAAATAACACGAAATGTTTGAAAAAATGGATATTGGTGGAGCAAAAATTTAGGACATAGAGGGGAGAATAAAGAGGATAGATGACAAAGCAAACAGTCATGTTGTGGAATTGGTAGAAACTAATAACGCAAAGAGAGATGGTACCAAAATAATTATGAACAAATACAAAAGTCTTATGGGAACACTTAAGGGAAAAAAGTTTAGAAAGGTCACAATGATGGGCATTTTAGATAAAGCAGATTGGTCAGACTATCTAGATAGTAAAATAATAGGTATCAACCTTAGATTACAGGTGATGTGTGCGGACATGAGGATGGAATTTATTGATGTGAAAGTAGACACAAGTAAAATGCTAGAGAGGACAGGTTTACATCTAAATGAGATAGGACAGCATGTTGTAGCAAAGTAGTTGTTTAATCATTGTGTTAGAAATTTAAACTAGTAAGGCCTATGAAGTATGAGACTAAAGATAGGCCTACAATAGGGTGCTTTAGAGGATGTAGTCAAAGGGGAGAGTTAGGATTAGGGAAGTGTGAAATAAGTAGTGGAAAAGCAAACACTAAAATCATAAAGCAAAAAGTGGCAAAACAACAAAATTACAAACTAAAATGTTTTTTTTGCAAATGTGAGAAGCAAAGTAAATAAAAGAGAAAAATTTGAACTGTATGCAGAAGAAGAAAACCAAATATAATAGTGTTAACAGAATCATTGACATATGAGGACATTGCAGATAGTGAACTAGAACTAGAGGGATATACAATGCTAAGAAAATATAGGGTATTTGGAGATAAGGCTAAGGGAGATGTCGTTTAATTATACTGTACAAATTCAATTAATATAACCATCAAAGGTGATTTATCATGGGGTGACAAAAATTAAAGTGTATGGGGAGAAATAGAAAATGGGGGTGAAAAAACAGTGATTGGGGTGTGTTATAGATGTCCATCAAGTCAAAAAGAGGAAGATGAGCAGCTGATTAGTAGCATTGCAAAGACAAGTAAAGGGAAATTATTATTAAGGGGGAATTTCAATTTTCCAGAAATAAAATGGGATACGTCAGAAGCACTTGTAGAGTCAAAATCTTTTGCTAAGTGCATAGCTGACAATATTTTAATTCAACATGTAGAAGCAGCCACCACTCGACTTAGTTTTTACTTCAGAGGAAAATATGATTGAAAACGTTACCGTTTGGGGAACTGTTTGGCTCAAGTGACCATCAAATGATCCGTTGGGATCTTATTTCAGGGAAAGAAGTAAACATAAACACGCGAACATACGACTACTCTACGGCAGATGTTAAGAAGATTAACGAGGCAGCGAGCCACCTAATCTTGAAAGATATTGCAGGAGGAACAGATGTTGAACAAGAGTGGGAGAATTTTAAAACAGTTCTAGAAAAGCCAAACGAGGAATGTGTTCCATGTAGGGAGGTAAACCTCAAGCGTAAAAAGTGGATAACTAGATGTGTAGTTAAGTGTAGAAGAGCTAAAAATAAAGCATTGAAAAAATATATAGAGGCAGGTAAATCAAAAGAAACATATTTAAAATATTTTCATAAGCAGAACGTAGCTCAGAAAGTGAATAAAACAGCAAAAACAGATCTAAAAAAAACTTGCTCAGAGGATCAAGACTGATAGTAAAAGCTTCTTTTCTTATGTTAGAACTAAACAAAGAACAAAAGACAGGGTAGGCCCTCTCGTAGACAGTACATAGAAAATAATAAGTGAGAATATGGAGGCAGCTAATCTACTCAATCATAAGTTTGGCACAGTCTTCACAAAAGAGGACTGCTCTAAGATCACAGAGCCTATAGATATATTTCGAAGAGACATGGATACAGCGGGATTAAGATCAATCTGTTTTACAGAGAAAATGGTTTTTTTTTTTAAATTAGAGGGGTTGAAAAGGAATAAATGTACAGGTCAAGATGGTATTCATCCAACATTGTTATTTGAAATTAGAGACCAACTAGCAAAACCATTGGCTATATTAAGTTCTCAATCACTTGCAAAAGGGATTGTTCCACGGGATTGGAAAGATGCAGAAGTGATCCCCTTATTCAAAAAGGCCAAACAATGCAAGATCCAGCAAATTGTAGACCGGTGAGTTTAATGAGTATAGTCTGTAAATTGTTAGCGTCAATAATCAAAGAAAACATTGTAATGCATTTAGACAAATTCAATCTAATCAGAAATAGTCAACATGGGTTTACTAGAAAGGGATCAGGCTTAACAAATCTATTAGTATTCATGGAGGAGGTTACTAAAATGATGGATAAAGGAGAGCCAGCCAGTGGATGTTATTTATCTAGTTTTGCAAAGGCCTTTGATAGAGTAACTCAACAAAGATTATTTCGAAAGTTAAAATCTCATGGAATAGGTGGGGAATTTGCCTAATGGATTGAAAATTGGTTAACGGTAAGATAGCAGAGGGTAGACATAAATAAGGAGTACTCTGAGTGGTGTGAAGTGAAAAGTGATGTGCCACAGGGCTCAGTTTTGGGACCAATTTTGTTCTTGATATATATAAACGATTTGGAGATTGATATGGGATCCATGATTGCAAAATTCGCCGATAAAACAAAACTATGCAGTAGTGTCTCATCAAAAGCAGAAGTGGATGTATTGAGGTCGGATTTAGATAAAATTTGAGAATGGTCTGTAAGTTGGCAAATGGAGTTTAATGTAGATAACTGTACAGTCATCCACATAGGTAGATCTAATATGGAACATAATTACAGAATAGGAGAGAACAATATTAGAAAGATACATAAGGAAAGGGACCTATAGGTTATAATAGATCATACAGGTAAGGTGAGTGAGCAAGTTCAGTAGTAGTGAAAAAGGCAAATGCAATGTTAGGAATTGATAGTCAAACCGTATAAAGCATTAGTTAGACATAGATTGTAGTACTGTGTACAGGTGTGGAGTCCTTATCATAGAGGGGATATAAACATGCTGGAAAGAATACAAAAACGAGCGACAAAGCTGATAGTGGGATTCCAGAATTACAATTATGCGGAAAGACTCAGAAAAACCGGCCTACAATGTCTAGAAGAAAGAAGAATTCGAGGTGACATAATAGATGTTTATAAGATGATCAGAGTAAAGGATAAATTAGACTATAACAAGTTTTTTTTTCAAAATACAGCCACCCATAAGAACAAGAGAACAAGAGGGCATTTATACAAATTAACTAATGAGAGGTCCAGATTAGATATTAGAAAAACAAATTTTAGTCAGAGAGTGGTAAATGCTTGGAATGCATTGGAGGTAGTGGAGGCAGGGACAATTAATGCATTTAAGAATAAATTAGATGCGCATAGCTTTTAGAGCAATGTAATGTAAATGAAACTAGTTGTATACAGACTCTGCCGTCTTCTAAACCAGTATAAAGACGTTAAGTTAAGTTAAATAGTTACGAGAAATCACTTTATATTTTAGACTGCACTTTCAAGCTTTGCCCTTGAGACAAACTCTACTTTAACGTCGAATGTCAAGTTGTCTTCCTCTTATTTTGAATCCTAGTAAACAGGCAGGTTATGCGTGCTGCCAGGTAGCCGAAGGATATCCGCCTTTATTTTGCAATGTTTCTTCCTGCGACTTAGTAGGTCTGGGGTAAAGTAGATTCGTGTTGGTTTGGAATTGAAATACTTATTATAATGTTGCCCGGACAGTAGCTAACAATCTTCTCTTATCGACCTTCAACTGCAAGGATCCTTTTATGTCCCAAGCGTGTACATGGGATCTTCGTGTTTTTTCGTCCATTTCCAATATGACTAGACGCTGGTCTTACCTTTTTTGAGACTAGGTGACGCTTGAAACTTGTGAGATTCGAAAAGTTTCTCGCTTTCGTTTCTTGAGAGATAAATGCTTTATCTCTCAACTATAGTAACCCCTGACTAACAGCCCCCCCCCCCCCCCGCCCTTTTTAAATATGTGTCTTCTTCTCTGTGTTTTATTTAAGGGCTCATCTGGCTATAATGTCAGGTTGTATACCTGAATTTTTCTTCGTTTTCTCTTAACTGTTGAAAAGTGAGTAATTTTCTCTTTAGTTTACTATATCATGCAGGAAGACATTGAGCAAATAAACCGTTTTTATACGCAATAGTTAGACAATGACACCAAGATGTCAAGAAATGCTTAGGCTTACATTCAACTAGAATGGAGATTTGGCAAGATATCGACTTTCTTCCGGACAAACTGGGATAGGAGCGACGTTCTACAAAGGACAGGCTAGATGATAACCAAAAGCTACCATTGGACAACATAATCGTTAACCATTAATGTGTTGCCATTATACTTCCCATTTATTCATATATTCGATTATCAATATATGATCAACATTGCTCCATCATTGAAACTGTGGACGATTACTGAAAGATTATGGTGTACAAGGTCCGTGAGGATTCCGTGGCGAAGAGGTTAAGCCATCGGCCTCGTGATCAGATGGTGTGGGTTCGACTACGGACTCCGTCGTATTTTTCACGGGTGCTTGATGCGGAGACCCCTGCATAGTTTCCTCTCGTAGCCACCCCTAATCCGCTTGTGCTTGACTTGCCACTTGGGTATGGCGGCTTGAGACGAGAGAGTGAGGATAAAAAGTAGCGCAGTTAATCCTTACTAAAAATAGCGTTAGCAAATAAAGTGTGCCATCGTCGCCTGCGATGGGCGGAGGCCTTTGCCGTTGCTTGATGGTGTACAAGGTCAGTTTGCTTGATAATGTAAGAACACTGGATCGTAAGAGTATACACGTAGTAAGAACGACTGAAGCATAGCATAGGCCAGTCAAACTGAAACAGCAGAACAGAACAATGTCCAGCTGTAATTATGGCCATGACAGAACTCAATACACGAATTTCTCTTTACAGATGATCAGTATCTGATGTTCGAAGATGAAAATAAACTGCAAAATTACATGAACTCACTCGCAACCACCTGTACAAAATACATGAGGATTAACGAGACGAAGACAGGACTATGAGGATCCGCATAACACCTGGGCCACTCAATATAAGTGTAAATGATATTGTTTTTCGTGTATTTGGGCGGTATTTTTGGGGGGTAGACGGCAGGCTAGACAGGGGAAATCTAGACTAAGTGTCAGAAAGTATCTGCTGTAACTTATCAGCTTAGTTTGCCAAACATGGCCGCTGTTCAGGGCGCGTAGTGGAAAAATGTGGACGTGTGACATTAAGTGCTTGAAGAAGGTCATCTGTGTTACCGGGAAAGACGGGCTGAGAAACGAAGATATTCGAAGTGTTGTTGGCACTATTCATCGTACAGGGTGCATATTCAAGCAAAAATATATATTGGTGTTGTCATCGCTTAAGAATGCACCCTCATCCCTATTGATCCCTAATACACCATTCCCTGTATGGCTAACAATGCTGGTAGATCTGGCCAGAAGTCAAGATGGCGACCGTGAGACAGGTGCTTGTTGTTGGTAAATGTCCACAATGAGTAAGTTTACTCTTTTGTGTGCCCTAAAAAGGACGTTTTGTGGTGGGTTGTAGTAGCTTTCCTGACATCCCTAGCTTGCTGATTAAGGTGTACCTCGATCCTCCTTTGCTTCAGCTACGTGACGGTCACTACTAACGGGATCACATCGATCCACATCTCTTCAGCCAAGCTGCCTTGAAAACAGCCTGTTTACAGGGAACGCTACATTGAAGAGAGATTGTGGTCTTGATCAGTATGTTGTGCCTTACTGGAATAGCGTCTCAGTTCCTAAAAGCCAGGTAGATAGATGCCATTAGATTGATTGTGCAACGACACGGGATCACACAACGACCGATGCATCGCATTTATCGCAGGACAGACGACTTAAACTACACGCAACCGCTCAACAGCTTAAGTGGAAAGATAACTAGGCAACTATTTCAAAGTTTCACAGTGCGCTGATATATAGTAAGTGAGAAAAATGTAAACAAAATAAAAGTATGGTCAAGTATCGTGCTCAGACGAAAGCACAAATGAAACCTACTTTGCGAACAATATGCCTTCATCGGGGACAGCGATTAACAACAATAATGAACTAGTGAATCATAGATGAAGGGGGGATTCATGATTGGAGAATATGAGACCATAAATGAGTAAGAAAGGCATTTATCTGGTATAACCAGAAATCGTGACATGGCTCCTCTCGGGTCTTCTTCTTCTTCTTTTTGTTGTTGTTGTTCTTTTTTTTCTTCTTCATCTTCTTCTTCTTCGATCAACTGATGCCATGCTTCTATCCGGTGAGGTTTACAAAGGAGACTGTTTCCGGTCTGCACCTGTTCCCCCCCCCCCCCGCATCTTCTCAAGCATGGTCGCTCCCCCGGGTCAGACTGCCTCTCTTTGGTCTGAATAAGTGGGGCATTCATGCAGGATGTGTTCTGGTGTTTGCTTAGGTGTTCCACAATCGTATGTGGCGGTGTCTCTGATGCCAATTCTGTGGAGGTGGGCCTTGAGTCTGCAATGTCCCGTTTTGAGTCTGAAGATTTCTGTCTGCCCATCTCTGCCAAGTTTGTCTATGCTGTCATTTTCTGGCTTGTGTTTTCTCAGTGCAGGTCTCTACATTCCATCCTCATAAATCGTTTGATGAGTCTCTTTACTTTTTTATAGCTCTGTGGGTGGCAAATTTGTGCATCACACTTCCAGCTTTTGCGAACTCATCTGTTTTCCCGTTTCCAAGGATCCCACAAATTCTCTGTTGGACTAGACTTATTTTTTGAGACAGCAGTCCGATGTTGTATTTTATTTCGTGTAAGAATACATCTTGTTTGGGCCTTTATATAGATTTAAGAAAGCTCCTGGAGTCTGTTCGAATTACCGTTATCCTTGTAGTCCCACTCGAGTTGAAAGCTGGAGAAGAAATGAAGGACAAAGGCGAGAAAGAATGAAGTGGTCAGAAGAGCGTAAGAAATGAGAGAAGGCTGGATCGGACAAATACGGAAAATCACCTTAATGGCGAGATAGGTTAAGGGAAAAGATAAAGACAGTCAGATAGAGACTGGAAGAATAGGATGCGGAGTAGGAAAAGGTAGGGAAAATATTGATGACATGCAGCTGGAGACTATACATGCGGGGGATCAGTTTATTGTCAAGAGTGAATCAATAAACAAAGTTTTGTCCGTTGTAACTTCAGGCATAATTTTGGTCAGCTCACACAAAGTGAATTATATACTAAGGTGTTTCTATATTTGTCTTTCAGGTCAACTGTACTTTGCGAGGTGTATTACCCTAAGTGTTGGAGAGTCTTCTACTACAGCAGGGACTAATGTTCTTAAGGTTTGTTTTAATGAATCCCTTACAAGCGTGAGTTATTAATCATGTTAGTCAGTGTCAGGTCAAATACGCTGACCAAGATCCACACTTCGACTTCCTTGCAGGTCTCCCTAGAAACGGACTGTTCTTCTTTGTAGCTTGACTAACGAGGTGGGGGATCGACGTGATCCCCGTAGATAAAACCAAGCATAGTACAACCGCCTGAAAGACCCACCTTCATCCCCACGCTCGTGATGTGAAGAAAACATCTGCAATCCGTTCTTTTTCAAGACGCACAAAAGAGTAAATCTACTCACTATGGGCTTTAGCAACAACAAGATCAAACACAGCAAGTTACCTCATTCATCAAGGTATACAATTTCAAGTGTTGGATAACCTTCTACCGTACACGGTTTCGTGTTCTTAGATTAGGACCTATCTATATTTTGCAGATTCTATCGTTTACCGGATGTTCCTTCGTTGTCTTCCACAACTTAATGTATCGTTATACTTCTAGTAGAGACCTTAAACAAAGAAGAGGAATGGATTCACAATGCCGAAAAAATGGCGCATTACAATCGGGTCATTATCACTCTGGGGAGAGTGCAGACTAGTGCAGTGGTAAAGCGGACCTCGAGGTTAAATAATTCATTAATGAAAATGTCAAAGATTATTATGCCGTTATATACCGATGTATTTGTGTTGCGCAGATAGAAAGTAGGTTGGGACTTCTCTGCTAGAGTGATAGGTGTGATCGTTGCTGAGAGAAGCAGTGCATACGTGACAACAACTTCGGGTATCAGAATGGAGATCGATGCAGTGACTTCGACTTTGCGATGGATGTCTGGGAGCTCGTTAATGGGGACAGTAATCGAATCTGACTCAGTCTGTGCTTGTGAAGGTGCAGGAGAGCTGGTTGTGGCAAGAGCGAATATTGGTCATAGAGGCTTCTATTTTTCAGAAGCGTGTGTGAAGCTACTGTCCTGACCCACCATGATGGAGTTTGTGGGAATGACAGACCTGCTATCCTGACCTCAGGGCACCCACAGATTGGGAGATTGGCGATACATTGTTATTCTTGTTATCCCATAGCTAGTGAATAAGTCCGCTGTTGGCAGCCCACTGCCATTTGTATATTAAAATAGGTATTTTCGGTTGTTTCACTGCTCCGTACAATGTATTGGCAATTGTCGGTAGTGCTTGTAAGAATATGTTCAATGTTCACAAGCTCCTTGAACTCAATGAGTAGATGCCGAACTGTTTCATCAGTGGGACAGCAATGTCAATTGACAATAAATAAGGTGACAATTTGAAATTGATTAAAATGACAGAGCAGGAGGGTGTACATCCAGCGAGCTACATGAACCATCGGTATCTACACTCTCCGCCATTTGCTGAGAGGAACTACGCGTCTATGAGTCCGCCCAGATTGTAATTACGTCAATTCTTAACAGCAGAGAACAGAAAATATTACTTATAGTCAGCTGATACGCATAGAGACATCCGTTAGCGAAAGTCTCCAGCCTGGATGTGATAATTATAGTTACAAAGCATGTTTGAGGTCCGTAAACAAAATAATAGATTCTACTTTGAGAATTGCCTAATCGTATTATCCTAGAAAAATGTTACAGTTGTCTTGGGCAGAGGGAGCTCAAAGAAGGTTACAAAGATGTTAGTGCTAGCATTAACATCTTGGTTTGGTCATCAATTGTTGTCAATGCTACTTCCTAGATGGATTATAAACTTTATTTTAAAATCTAACCATTCATCTTTATGGGAGTTTTTTGTGTCTATTACTGATTCTTCGTCTTTTCCTCCGTCATTCGTTCTTTAAAAAAAGACATTCTTACATGTTTTCATAAATTACAGCAAGATGGCGATATTTGCGCATTTGGGGACGACAAATGTGGTTTCAGCACGGCCCATTTTTGTTTAACCGTGTTTACCTTTCCGCTTAGGAGGCTCAGTTATGACCTACTTTAGACTACTTATTACTATAGGAGGCCATGGCTCAGTGGTCTCGAGGTAAGGCGTCCGTCTTGGGTACCGGAGGTCGCTGGTTCGAATCACGGTGGAGACCGGGATTTGTTCACATGGATGTTCTAGTAAAAATGTCCCTGATCTATGGGTAGTGAGATCGGACTCCCGTGTTCAGTGTCGAGCACGTTACAAATCTCTTGGCAGTTAGAAATCGAAAAGAGTAAGCTTAACGGCCGCTGCCCGGACAAAATTCAAGTTCAAAATCTACCAAAGAAGGGGACGCTGAGGCTAACGTCTGGTCAGGCAAAAAACACTGATCAGAGAAAGTTAGCCAGGGTCAGGAGAAATATACTGGCCAATACCCTCAACTGACCTCCTCGTTGGTCGCCCTGGAAACGGGCTGTTGTCGAGGACAACAGTCTGGCTAACAAGGTGAGGTTCGACGTGATCTCCGTAGTAGTGAGCGACACGCATATGAGGCCAAGCATAGCACAACCGCCTGGAGGACCCCGGTCTATATTCATCAGAACGCTCGGGATGTGAGGAAAGCTACTGCAACCCGTCACTTAACGCCCTTTTCAGGGCACACATAAGAGTAACCTACTCATTGTAGGCATTCGAAACAACAACAACAACAACCTTCCCTCTTCGATCCCTATTCTCTCAGCTAGGCTGCCCGGATGCACCCCGTTTCCTGGGCTGCCATTTAGAGATGAAATAGAGTTTTGGTAAGCTCTAGCTCGATAATCTTGACGCAGACAGTCGGGCATATAAACTGGTTCTAAAAACTTTGCAACTTGACCTCATTTCCTGATTTTATCCGCAGTGCTACTTTTGCTCTATTCAATGGTAGTCCATCACAATTCATACAGCATTATCCCCTTTTTTTTAGATCAGCTGATGCAGAGGTGGGGAACTGAAACGCTAGTCCAGTCAGGCACAACATACTGACCAGGGCGTCGCGTCAGGGTCAGGTACAATTCGCTGACCAGACTACAATCTCTCTTCTATGTAGAGTTCCCTTGAAACATCTTGTTTTCAAGGCAGCTTTGCTCACGAGACGTGGTTCGATGTGATCCCAGTAGTAGTGAGCGCCACGCAGATGAAGCCAAGCGCAGCACAACCGCCAGGTGGACCACGGTCCACCTTCATCAGCATACTTGGGATGTGAGGAAAGCTACTGCAACCCGCCACCATCCTTTTCAGGGCCCACAAAAGAGTAAACTTACTCATTGTGGGCTTAACAACAACAGCAGTGGGGCAGAGGTATAAAGATCGCTTGGCCTAAAAGTTATGAACAATGTGCGTGCAAGGTTTTTATCGCACTTCTAATATGAAAAATATAGGGCATTACCTGGTTCAAACTCGTGTCCTCTTGACAAGCAGATGACCGCCTCTAGAATGATGCCACTGACAGACCACAGATTTCAAAACCTTGAAATCAGATGGGATCAAGCACGGAGGGGCGTCTTAGAGTAAGTAGCAGAAATGTGTACATCCAGCGAGCTACGAGAACCATCAGTTCTACCCTTCTCCAGTTTCTGAGAGAAAATTGGCCACGGATGGATCTATCTGTAGTTTAATGACGATATCAGAACACGAATGGATTTCGACCGCCTGGCCGCTGAGTCCTCTGTTTATCTTGTTGCCTTACGCAACTAAAAATACTATATATCGTCATAACACATTTTTTTTAAGGATGATATATATATATATATATATATATATATATATATATATATATATATATATATATATATATATATATATATGTATATTATGGTATTAGATTTGACAGATAGGCACATAAACAGATTCGATTACTTAATATTATATTACATTATATTACATTATATCATATTATATTATATATTAAATTAAATTATATTATGTTATGTTATGTTGTGTTGTGTTGTATTGTATGGTATTGTATTAATTAGATTAGATTAGATTAGATTAGATTAGATTAGATTAGATTAGATTAGATTAGATTAGATTAGATTAGATTAGATTAGATTAGATTAGATTAGAGATTAGACAGGCAGACGGAAAGACAGACGGACGAACGAACGGGAAAGACAAAGAGACAGACAGACAGAATCACAACAGCAACAAAAACATGATATAAAATGAGCAGTTAAAATTTGTCGCCATACCACGATGTGCCAGAAAAGTGTGAGACATGGTATGCAAGTTATGAAATATACTGAACCAAACAATAAATATCTTTGAATCCACACAGAAAAAACAGACGAAACACGAAAAAATTCCCACAAATCAATATAAAAAAGGCATAAAAAACAAATATCAAGAGCCACTCATATATAAATATATGGATATCGAAATAAATAAATAAACAATAATAATAAAAATAAGAGAGAGATATAAAAGAAAGAGACACGGCAGGAAAAAGAGAGCAGAATAAGAAAGGAAGCCTTGGAACATGTATTTTATTATCGCGCCAGGGTAGCAATCATTATAGAGGATTAAGAGCTTCGGTGTAATAAATATTTTATCCACAATGACTTGCCCAAAGTACTGTTTATCAGTTATCTTATTAACGATGTCTCTCCTTTTGTCTCTTTCCCTCGTTTGAGATAAACACATAGTTAATCGTAGTCCCGTGGAAACGTTTTTATGTGGACAAATGCGCAAAATCCAAAAAGTGTTTATTTAGGGGATCAAGACGCTGAGCAGTGCATGAGCTGCAGCGGCCAGCGACCCATAGTTGACTGCTAGCGTCAGATCCAGTGAACTAAAGCTGCTAAGACGCTTCTACACCTCCACTTGGTGGTCCTGGATAACATGCTGCAATAGACAAGACTGACTAAGCAGGAGGGATTGAAGAGGAAAGGCAACATAATAATAATAATGTTCGCTTGGGGGTTTGATGCCGGTTGCGTCGGTCGACCACATCCATGATCCACAGGTGTGGCATGGCTCCATGAGGAGGCTGCTACTTGATGGAGCCACACTGTTCAGGGATGGCCTCTTCTGTGCCTCCAGCCGTTCGGGGGGAAGACTGTTGGTGCTGAGGAACGACTTGTATAGTGTCTTGTAGGCCGGGGTTGTCTTGTCCAGCCGTACAACATGACCGAACAAAGAAACTCGACGCCGGTCAAGTGTTTCTGAGATTGGGTGGAGGCCTGTTTTAGCAGAGACCTTTACATTGCGGATGTAGTCATGCCATCAGAAGCGCATGATATGCCGCTAGATGCGCATGTGAAAATGTTTCAGTCTTGACATGTCATGTCTCAGCAATGTCCAGGTTTCGGAGCCATATAGCAGGACTGAGACCACGCAAGACTGGAAGATGTGGACTTATGTCCCGAGGGGGAATCTTGCCATTACTCCACACACGTCGAAGGTCCCGCATAGCGGACGTAGATAGCCCGATCGGTCTTGGCATATCGGGACCGCTGCGCCCATTGGACGATATTATGCTACCGAGATAGGTTAAATCGTTCTTGCCCTCCGCAGTGTGACCTTGAGTTGCAGTACCCTGGGGTGCTGTGTCGAAAATGAGGTTCTGAACTTTGGTCTTGGCCCAAGATATAGACAGGCCTAGGGAGGGCGTTTCACTAACTTTTCCAGAGAGCGCAGCAGCGGAGATCTGTCTGTGCCGAACAGGACAATGTCGTCCGCGTAAAGGAGATCAGTAAATATTGACTGATCAATACCTATACCCTCCTGATTCACGCTAAGGCGGTCAAGAAGCCAGTCGACTGTCCGGCAGAATAGATCCGGGGCAAAAACACATCCCTGTCTGACACCGGAAATCGTGGGAATCTGATAGAGAGAGTGCCACCGAATCGAATTCTGGTGCCGGTGTTCTTGTGTAGCTTCTTAATAAGGTTCAACAGGGGGGGGGGGGCGGAGGGGGGCGCGGGATGCTTATTCCCTGGAGGGCTTTCCAAAAAACGGACTTTAAGTCCACGTATGCCGGGTACAAGGTACGATTGAAGGCCCGGTGCAATTCGGTGAGGAGACGAAGAGCAAGGAAAGCGTCGGTTGTAGAACGGCCCTGGGTGAAGCCAGACTGTTGTGGGCGACGTTATCTGTTCAAGAGAGGTTTGAGTCTAGCCAGTAGCACGTGGACAAACACGATTTCCGGTACGAATTTCAACGTAGTTTCAGGGTCCCCGCGCAGTGGTCATGAATCCATCCTGGGCTCGTTTGGCAATATAAATGTAAATGATAACTCACACAGGTTTCTGTCATCTTGCGCCGCCTTCAGTCTGAAGATTGCCAGTTCATGGTACCGTCGCTTAGACATCCACCGCCACACATGGATCACTAACGACCGAAAGACTAGAACGGAACTCGACCACATCCTTGTGAGAAGTCTCAATCGGCTGACTTCCTGTCGTGTCTTTCGCGGTGCTGAGGCTCCTGCCAACACTGACCTTCGCTTGCTGATGATCAGGTACTCCATCAGCCCATTTGCCCCTCCAAAATTTGTGCCGACCCTTAGGTACGATATCAAGCTTCTCAAGGCTAACCCAAGGAGTCGCCGAGACATACGCGTCATATGTGTACAGTTTATTTGCCGTTTAGACTTAATTTGGTGTTTTGGGGTTTGATTGATAGCGAGAATATTGTACATGTGGTTTTGTCCAGAAACTGTTCAATAGACGGTATGGTAAGATTTCTTCTTATATCTCAAGGAACTCATTGTAGATCTTAAGTTATTCTTTAATCCATTTTAATGTAGAAAAACTCGTCTCCCATCTAGCAATATTAACAGCAATTTATGAGAAGAATTTCTAGTAGTATCGCTATATTTTAAACTGAGTTTCCAAGACTTTTTTCTCCCCAAAATGCAAAAGTAAAAAGGGCTTCCTTCCACGTCCTGCGAAAGCTACGGTGGTTTTTTAATATAACTTTTGCAAGTGAAACACACATTATTCGAGCTATGTTTCTTAGTAAAGCTCTTCTTACTTCCTACAAATTTGAGAGTATAATTATTTCGCACTTTTAGTCAGAACGGAAACTATTGGGTTCTGTAGTGACACGGTAACCACGTGTAAACAATGGTTGCTACGGAAAACTGCGGGAAGAGTGACAGTATGAACATGCATATCATGATAACATGAAGTCTTTAAATATTTTTCGTTGCAAAAGACCAACATACCGAATCAAAACGGACGACCCCGAAGCTACGCTACTATATGTGTATGTATGTATGCATATATGTATGTGTGTGTATGGTGTGCATGTATATGTATATTTATATATATACATACATACAATACGCATATAGTGTGCTTTCTGAAGACAACATTTAACCAAATCGGAACTACATTTCCTTAGCCAAAAAAAGTCTACGCATATAATCTGCAATGGTGATGGCAACCTCGTCGTGTGGAAACGGTTGTAATGGCCACATGGTTATCAAATGCTGTTAGTGAAAAAAAATAAAAAATTATGAATATGCACCAACAATATTAAACAACAAAAGAATGGATACTTACTTATTGTTATCGAACTGTCGCACTGTATCAAGGGTTCGATCAGTGCCTGTGTTACAAATCTCCCGAGCAGCGGTCACGAGCAGTAGCGTTTAACACACAGCACATATCTGAGCCAGCCTGGCAAAGTGAGACCCTAAATGACGCGATCCGAGGAAAGGTAGGACGGGCGGTGAGGAAAGAGGGGGGGCGGGGGGGGGGGGGTCTTGGAGAATGTATTGTGAGTCTAGTAAGTAAGTACCTCTCATGGCATTTAGTGCCAGATTGTTGGAGGTACATACAAAAATATCAAAATTAGATTACCAAATGTGAGTGGAGATTTATTGCATTTGGGGAATTTATGGAAGTCGAAAGAAATTAAGTCCAACACAAAAATACAAATCTCCAACTCCAATGTCAAGTCCATTATATTGTGTAGCTATTAAACACAGAAGACGGGGATGCGTGGGCTAGTGGCTAATTGACATGGCTTACAATCCGAAGGTGCTGTGTTCGCTCCCCAAATACAGCACCGGCCGTTACCCCGGGGATGCAAACCATTAGAAAATGCAGGAGGAAGCAGATCCTTACATAAAATTAATGCCAAAGTCGGATGCACTGAGCCGACAAGCGCAAAATAAAAGCAAAGTGCAGTGCTCACTGTCTTGAAGAATAGAGAAATATAGCGAAGGCAAAAAAAAAAAATAGAAGACCCTTGGCAACTGTCAAAAGAAGGAAACTCGCTTGGTATGGGCACATATCGAGATGAAATGGTCTTGCAAATACGATACTGCACGGAAAGGAGCAAGGCAGACGACAAAGAGGTCGTCCCAAAAAGAGGTGGAGGAACAACATAAAAGAATGGATTAATCTCCGACTAGAGGTGGCACAGAGATAGATGGCGTGGCGTTGTGAGGATATCTTTATGTGTGCCGCAACCACGTCACCGGTTAATAGATGACCTGGCCTGACATGGCCGATTTTACATGGAGACAAAACAATAACAACACCGAAAATGGTACATGCTTTCTTAAATGGTCGTCAGTTCAGATTAACGAGATTGAAATGAAATTATAAATTCACTAATGGAGAACTGTTGGACATAACCAGGCTGAATTAACTTTGACAAGAGAGGAGGAGAAGGTCAGACGTTGGATAGAACACACATTAAGGAAACCAGCTGACAGCATTACAATACAGTCTCTGTTCTTGAAACACACACCCCCCCCCCCCCCTCCTAAGGCAGGAGAAGTTGAATCAGACCAACACAGACACGAAGATGATAGCTCGAGGGAAACATTCAGGACGTGGGCAGATGGTCCAGCACATGAAGACTGTGTGGATATTTTTGAAGACTTGTGCTCCATAGGGAGATGAATAATTGTGATTGATTGAGTCACCGTCGTATAAATCAATCAATCAATCAATCAAAGACCATCGCTTCTCTCGATGCATAGGCCATTGATAACATCCCGCCAGCGTGCATCGTTCTGGACTGCTCTTTCTGCCTTTCTCCGTGTGTTTTCATGTAATCTTAACCCCTTCTCACATTCTCTTCTCCGTGTATTTTTGGGTCTACCTCTCTCCCTTCCCTTGAGGATTCCGTGTTAGAGCCTGTCTGGCTTTGTGTGGCGGTGCCTTTCGTGGTGTATGTCCTATTCAACTAAATATGTCGGCTCTTAATTTCTTGTTCCGGTGCATGTTGCTGGCACCTTTCCTATAGGTCTCCATTCCACACCACGTCCTGCCTATATCCATCGTTAAGGAAGGATTGGAGTGTTTGTTGTATGGCCTATGTTGTTCTCTGTGTCTCCGCTCCATGCAGAAGTACTGACTTGACACTGGCGTTGAGTATTCTATATTTGGTATGAACCTTGATTTCTCTGGATCTCCATATTTTGTTTAGTGTCAAGAATGCCCCTCTTGCCTTCCCATTTCTGATCCTTACATATACGCCTGTACCTCCTTTTGCGTCGTATACTCCAGACCTAATGGTCAAAATCAGTGCTTACTTAGACGCCCCTGTTCTACCATGTTGTCACTGTTAGTCTGTTGCTCGGGATTACCGGACTTCATCTTCATCCAGACAGTCATGGATGGGTGTCGGTATCGGATCTTACGCGTCACTCTCTCTTTGTCTGTCTCTATCTCCATACCCCCCCCCCCACCCCCCTCAAAATTACTGCTGAACCTCTGCTACAAAAGGTATCCAACATTCGAGGAACAAAGTAAACTCATGGGGTTTTCCCCAATATCAAGCTCTGTGGAGATACCAATAGTTGCAAGGTAGCGCTACTTTCTTTAGATATATTCCAGTTGACGTCTGAAAGCGTGCGAAGAAGAGTCGCGTTGTTCTATCAGCAATGTGCTATGCTGCTGAAACATGGACACTTACAAAATAAAACGAGAAGAAGTTATGATTGACATAGGCTTCTCTCGAGGGAGACACCCGTGTCGATTTTACTCCCCAACCAGCGCATGTAGAATATCCACGTTTCCTACCTACGGAAAATCTAATATTATTGGCGGGAAATGCAGCTGTTCGTGCAAGCAAGGCAAATCATCGGTTGGCAGACGACATGCTCAGAAGAAATAATGAACGTGGGAACACTGACGACAACATTCTGATACTCCCAACGCGGAATAAAAAACAGAACTTGTAGTCCCGGGTATAAGGATACCGGTGTCATGATACATTCATTCAACATGAAATACAATCCGATCCCATGTTTTGGAAACAAAAACCATCACACCCTACAATTTAGCAGAACCTTATTTAATAAGTAAGACATTCCTATCCAAAGTGTTGTAAACAATAGCATCACATTCTGCAATATATAAGGATTTTATTTAATTTTTCGCCACTATGCTCCAGCTGAAGCATGCACCCACCACTACAGCTGACTTACATACAGGAAGTATATGTTCCAGCAATTGTAGTGGTGATTTCATTAGCAATAGTTTGACGTGTTGAGGTTGCTGATTCCATGGACAACCCTTTGTTGCCGTCTTTTACGACGGGTTTGGAAGGTTAAGTAAAGGGTGGTCCCTTAGAAGCTACACTAATGTCGGTGAAGGAGGTTGTTAGAGACTTCATTATACTAAGTCACAGCTTGTAGGAGGTAGGGTGGCCAGTTCCTTTCATCGCTGCTTTTAACGTCCCTCGTCGTAAGCCAGGTGTCCATTTACGGCTGGGTCGACTGGAGGGCGACGGTCGTGGGCGTTAAATGTTGTACACGGATGTTCTAGTCTCTTCAACGTCGAGTACTAGGCGTGTTTATTTGAATTTATTGCCTTGCTTTATTTTTGGGTTATTGATTAGAGAATTGTCCATTAACGCAAATTGTTAAGCTTAATTGGCCGTAGGGGTAGATGAGACTAACTTCTGGTCAGGCAAAACATACTGATCAGACTATGTTAGTTATTGGACAGTTGAACACATTGACCAAGACCCCACCTCACATTCATGCAGTTCTCCCTGGAAACAGGCTGTATCATGGCGGACTGACTAACCCGGTGGGGGATCGACGTGGGCCCATAGTAGTGGGCAACACGCAGATAAAGCCAAGCATAGCACAACCGCCTGGAAGACCCCAGTCCACCTTCATCAGCAGGCACGGGATATGAGGAAAGCGACTGCTACCTGCCACTTAACACTCTTTCAAGGCGAAAAAATGGTACATTTACTATTCAACATCATCCTCTTCATCGCCTTTAGCAAAGGGGCGTGCACAATCTTATTTCGGTACTGGGGACTAAAGACTTCCTGTTCTTCATTCTGAAAGTTCCGCTACCAGACCATGAAAAGGGCTTAGCTAGTAACGGGATGTTGGCGGGAGAACGGAATGCGTTGTGTCGTAGTTCACAGCTTTGCACCTTTCGGTCCGACACATCTAACTTCAGCAGTCATTTTTTAGTACTGGGTTAGCTTTCCCTCTTCCATCCCTTCTCCTTGGCCAGTCTGGCCTGTTGCAGCCTGTAATCCAGGATTAGCGCGTGGAGGTGTGGAAGGGTCTTGGCAGTTCTAGTTCGCTGGCCCCTTATGCTAGCCATCAGATATGGGTCGCTGACCGCTGCAACTCATGCGCCTCTCGGCATTTTTATCGCATAGAACTGGATACAATCTCCTGTCTGAGATTTAAACGGATATCTGGTTTTAGTTAGGGATAGGCAAGGCAGCGAGGAACTGAAAAAGTTACCTCAACTTCGAAGGAACTGAGAGACATTACAATAAAGTCTAACATTTTATCACTGACGGCAGTGTCTGGTATAGGCCTGTGTTTACTTGCTTACTTTGATACACTGGTGGGAAGTATATCTAATAAAGTGAAACATATTAACTAAGACATTGCATCAAGTCCATGCTTTTCGTGTGAAGACATTCTGCGTTACAGCAATCTGGCCAACGAGGTGGGGATTGACGTTGGGATCCAAGTGATGATCAGCATACTGAGAGATGTGGCATTGCACTACAGGAAAGGCGAACTAGTTTCATTCTGTTCAGTACGCCTCGGGATGTGAGAAGAGATACGGTAAACTCGTTCCCATAGACAATTCGCCAATAGCTAATAGATCCTATACAAGTACATGTCAACAACCACCAGTATGAGAATGGAGACGGAAGCAGTGACCTCAGCACTGAAATGGATATCTGAGACTTCTATAACAAGGGCAGTCATCGTGACAACGCGCAAGACGTACTCCAGAAGATACAAAAGGGATGACTTATGTACGAGTGGATAGCAGCTGTAGAGGCCTCAAACCTCCAGAGGTTGACATGGATCTACTGTCCTGCTCATGCTGGAGTTCAGAGCAATCAAAGAGCTGGCAACATAGATTTACAAGCTCCTATCATGGGCACATTAGTGATGGATAGAAATTACATTTTGAAATCAATCAATGACCGCCTGCTGGATGAGGGCACCGCAATACATAAAGCAGCAATCCACGGACTGCAAAGTTTCGACATTAAACGAGGTTCGAGCGGAGTGAGGCGCATGAGAGGACAGAACAGGAGAGCGTACAACCAGCGAGCTTCAGGGACCATCAGCATCCATACCCTACGCCATCTGATGAGAGAGACTGAGCACCTATGGTTGTGCCCGGAGTGCAGTGACGTCGATTCTTATAAACAGAAACTGATACAAGTAGGTTTAAAGATAAGAACAACAACTTTGAAAGAGGACTTCTACTTATTATTATTGTCATCTCCTGCTTTTGTCATATTGCTCGTGCCATGAGGCATCTCAGAGAGCTCAGATGTGCAGATTTCTTGCTATCGCAAAATGGAAGGTTTGTTCTGTCGTTAGGTAAAACTTTCTGAGAATGTCAGAGACACCATCGATCCATCGACGGCGAAGTCTACCACTTGCACGTTGACAGGAAAAATGCATATGATATGATCTAGCTCCAGGCTGGTAATAATGCATTCTGACTAAATGACCAAACCACTTGAAATGTGTTGAGGTCAATATAGGAATTAATCACTATCTGCATCAGCGTGCTATTGCAGATTATGACATGGATTGAATTTCCGGCTGCACTTCTCACACAGCTCCTCTCACTGTTCTGGATATTATTTTCTTATGTATTTCTAGTAAGAACAAAGATTGACATTGGTAGCACAATATAGAAATGAGCAGTGCCTCTTATTCGTTTAAAGAAGCACTCTAGGACGTTTCAAAATCGGTGCAATTTGACGGTGGACAATGTTCTCCTTCTAAATTCTGTGTCCCAACTTTCTGTCCACTGTGCCGTCGTCAGGGAACATACTACCTTGGTATTTGAGCTCCCTTAATTGGTTGATACTTTTGTCACCACTGTGAAAACGTCTCTGTACGTGTTCGCGTGATATCGTCATAGTCTCGGTGAAAAGTGACACAACCTCAAAAGTAATGCATGAAGGAAATAATAAAACAAAGCAAATTAACTAATCACAGTGATGAACGCTGGCGTCATACTGATCAATCAATCAATGTCCCTCGCTCATTTCGGGATATACGCCATTGACAACCCTCCACTAGCAAGTTCGATCAGGGGCTACCCATTCTGCATTTCTTCAGATGAGGTCCAGGTGCCGAAATTTATTTTCAGTCTCTTTTTCAGATGTTTCTTGATCTACGTCTCTTCCTCTTCCCCCGTGGAGTCCATATCAGGGCCTGTCTGGACACGTCTGATGGCGTTTTCAGTAGCTTATGACATATTCAACTCCATTTTCCATGTTTGATCGGTTGCTCTACTGGTTGTTGCTGGCTCCTTTCCCGTAGGTTTTTGTTCCTCACCATGTCTTGCCAGCCTACACTAATTATCCTCCGTTTACATTTATTGACGAACAACTGGAGCTTGCTCTAGATTGTCTTTGTTGTTCTCTAAGTTTCTGCTGCATACAGGAGTACTGACTTGACATTAAAATTAAACAATCTTAAATTGGTATTAGTTTTTATTTCCTGGATTTCCATATATTATTCAGTAACAGCAATGCTGTTCTTGCCTTTCATATTCTATCCCTTACATCTGCCTCTGTGTCCCCTGAAGTGTCAATGGTGCTATCCAAATATGTGAAGGTGTCCACCTCACCGTCAAGCATGACGGGGTCTTTGCTTAAAGTGTTGATTTTAAACAACTTGGTCTTCTTCGTGTCAATGACATACCGATAACTTAAGATACATTTTTCAGCGCCTGATTCAATTCTTTTCTGTTCTTAAGAATCGATATCTGCAACTCTGGTCATACACATAGGAGTTCAGTCTCCCTCAGTAAATGGCGAAAGTTCGGGGTACTGATGGTTCTTGTAGCCACTGCTCCGTCCTCACATGTGGATGGCTAGGCTTGACACTCGTTTTATTTCAAAGTTATGCAGTCTGGAAATTGCTGATTCATCTATTGCAGTTTCGTCGTCCAACAGGCAGTCATTGATATACTTTAAAACGTCATCCCTGTCCATCTCTAATGGACCCATAATGTGAGCTTGCGTAACCAAGATATCAGCTCTTCCATCGTCAGGGGCCGCCAGCATGACCATGACAGTAGTTCCACGCCAGCCACTGGTGGTTTGAGGTCTCAAAAGATTTGCCATCCCTTCTGTACATGCATGACTAAGCTAAATTAACTGTTTTCTTTTACGAACGTCTTGTCGAACTACTAGTTTCATCACCTCATTTGGCTTAATTAACTGTGTTTTTACACGCTTCTTTGATAAATACACATGTTAGTCGAAACACCGATTGTTGTCCGCTTTTATACTTATATAAAACAGAATTGAAATCTGTTTAAATTTCTAGTTGACAAAATAAAAAGGGTGTTCTATAGCATACACTGCAATTGGGGGGGGGGGGTGGGGGCGCGTGGTGTGGTCTAGTGGTTAAGTGGCACGGCTGACAACCTGAAGGTGCTGGGTTCGATCCTCACCACAGCACTGGCCGTTACCCCGGGGAAGCAAACCCTTAGAAAAAGCAGGAGGAAGCAGATCATTACATAAAATGTATGCTAAGTCGGATGCACTGGGCCGACATGCGCAAAATAAAAACCACAGTGCAACGCACACCACCTTTGGGATTAAAGAAATAAGGCAAATGCAAAAACAAAAACAAAAATACACTGCCATTGGGTAGGCAGTGTTACCTCATTGTTCGAGGTCTATGTTTCTAGTGAGATGGGGTGGCCATCTGGTCTGCGTTCTCAATCTTTGAGTTAGTATGCACCTCATAATAAAAATAGATTTGTACAGTACTGTTTTTTTTATTAATCAACTGAATCTCAGATGTATGTTTGGTGAACTGGAGCGTGTTTTTGTCGACGAACCAGACACCTATATCGTGCCGTTTAGTATAACTGCCAAATATTCATATTACGACAAATAAAATTGGACTTTTCGAACTGCTGAAACTGCTTTATCTCTCAATGACCACACTTCGATGACGTTTAGTACCTCCTTCAAAAGAGAGCTGAACTAGGGTAAGCAATAACAAGCCGACTGTTTTCAGTTGTAGACATTATATGGAGCACAGGAAGCAGTATACCAAAATATATATGTAGCTCCGTAAGCATAACAATATATTTGACGTGTGGATATAAATAATTATCACTTTAATTCTAGTTTATATTTGGCTGAGGATACTATGACCGAACTCGTCTAAGTAGTTTCTAGTGAGACTAGTGACTAGTGTTTAATTTGAGTTTGACTTGTAATTTTTTGTTCAGTTGGTAGACTAAGAGTAGAACCAGGACACTAATAGTAATACTAATAATAGTAATAGTAATAGTGAGTACTTCTACTAAGTTAAGAAGTGAGTTGTTTGACTTTAGTCTAAACAAGGCGTACAGTCAAGAAGTTTGACAGTGCTCATACTGGCGTTACTGTTAGCGAAGAGAAGACATTGTCACATTGTGGTCCTCGCTGGACGTGAAAGTAGCAAAATAATTTACAAGAATATTTAATATTTAGAATAGTCTATTAAAGACAAAGTGTGCTTCTAGTACTACTTGTAGTTGTACTACTACCGTGTTGGTTTTTCCAAGGAAATTGAAAGAACGACTAGGCTAGGAATCCGGATGCCGTTTCTGATGAAAATATACGTAAAAAATACGTCACTGAACGAGTTTATTCAGACTGCCTGCTACCATACTCTATAAGCTGAGCATGGCATGTGAGAGCAAGTTAGTAAATACGTCACAAATGGCTATTAAAATAAATTAACTGAATCAGATACAGACTTGAAAACCATTAATATTGCATTGATATTGTCCTTTAATTCTCAACATAATTTCCACCAACATTTAAATATATCACTTTATTGGGCACCAAAACCTGTAGCATTGGATTCTTTAGTCTCCTATCTCGACTTCATTTACGCTTCACTTTCAATTTCTTTGTCATTTGCAGTATGGGATCAAGATGCTGAGCATTGCATGAGCTGCAGCGATCAGCGACCCATAGCTGATTGCTAGCGTGAAGGCCAGAGAACCAGAGCTGGCAAGACCTTCTACACCTCCATGCAGTGATCCTGGATAATAGGCTGCAACTGAGCAGACTGGCTAAGGAGAAGGGATCGAAGAGGGAACACTAACCCAGTACTCAAAAAATGCTTGCTGAAGTTGGATGTTTTTGACCGAAAGGTGTAAATATCAGTCAAGATGTAAACTACGGCACCGCACATTCCGTTCTCTGGACTACATTCTGCTACTTAAGCCCTTTTCAGGGTTTGGTAACGGGAGATTGAGAACGATCCAAGCCAAGCCATTTACAAAATGTCTCCTGCCAAGGTGGAACCATACATTATGCTGTAGGCAAAACCATGTGAACACCACATTGCAGTTGCATCATTGTCTATTGTTACTCATTCTGTCAGCTCAAGTCATCTTCCCCACTCTCCGTACAGATGCTTATGTCACATCTGAGCAGGGTGACCAGTTCGGGCTTCATCTGCAATTTTGTTAACATCCTTGAGAATAATTATCGATCCACTTTATGTGACAAACACTTAACATCATAAACAGGAAGAATTTCTTTACCTTTAAAAAAAGTCCTTTTGCTCCCCAAAAAATGCACAATAGCATGCATGTATTTTTTTTTTTTTTTTGTCATTCGCCATATTTCTCTAATCCCCAATGGCAGTGTGCGTTGCACTGGTTTTATTTTGCGCCTGTCGGCCTAGTGCATCCGACTTCATCATACATTTTGTGTAAGGGCCTGCTTCCTCCTGCATTTTCTAAGGGTTTGCTTCCCCGGGGTAACGGCCGGTGCTGTGATGGGGATCGAAACCAGCACCTTCTGGTTGTGAGCCGTGTCACTTAACCCCTAGCCCTCGCCGTCCCTATGCATATATTTGATTGTACACTCTGTGAGCATGGTGGTCATTTTGTATCTGAGCTGCAATCACAAAACTGGATGTTGCTGCAACCTATTGACACCTTTAGAAACTGCCAACTACATTTTTCTGTACCATGTCAGATTGTGGCCTACTTATTGGCCTACAGCTCTACATGCAAAAACTCAGATTTTTATCATCGAAAATACAACTTCAAGGAAAACCTAACTTAATGTCTTTATACTGGTTAAGAAGACTCTGCAGTGTATGTATACAATAAGTTTCATTTACATTTCTTTTCTATAAAAGCTATGCACAACCAATCTATTTTTAAATGCATTAATTGTACTTGCCTCCACTACTTCCTGTGGTAATGCATTCCAAGAATTCACCACTCTGTGACTAAAAAAATATTTCTTATATCTAATCTTGAACTTTCTTTAGTTAATTTGTAGCCACTCGCACTTATTCTAGTAGGTGGTTGTTTTTTGAAAAAAACTTGTTACAGTCTAATTTATCCGTTCCTTTGATTATCTTATAAACCTATATTAAGTCACCTCGATTTCTAACAGACTCCAGGAGCATACTCCACGCCATCTCAAGCTCCATACAAGACAGTCTTTTACACAAAATAAAATATAACACCAGGTTGCTGTCTAAAAAAAACCAGATGTAGTCCTACAGTGCATTTCCGGCCACTGTATGATCCTTGAAAATAATACAGATAAGCAAAAGTTGGAAGTCACAGCACACAGATTCATCATCCACAGAGCTATAAATAAGCAAAGACACTCATCAAAGGATCCATGAGGACAGAATGGAGAGACCAGCACAAAGAATACAAGCCATAAATTGACAGAGATGGGCAGCAAAATGATCTTCAGACTCAAAATGGGACATTGCAGACTCAAGGTCCACCTCCACAGAATAAGTATTAGAGACACAGCCACATGTGATTGCTGAGCACCCATGCAAACACCGGAAAATTTCCTACAGGACTGCACTACTTTTGCAGACCAAAGAGAGGCAGTCTGGCCTTGTGGGAACGATCATGCTCAAAAAGATGTATGGACCGGCGAAGACCTAAAACACAGTCTCCTTGTGAACCTCACTGGGCTAGAAGAGTATCATCAGTTGGAGAATGAGAAGACTGAAATACTCTCATATGATAATCTTACTGTGGGAACCCAGTATATTGGGATACGGTGTTCGCCTCAGGTGCTATAGGTCGCAGGTTCAAATCACGATGGAGACCATGATATTTTCATGTGGATCATCTGGTAAAAATTTCCCCTGATCTCTGGGTAGTGAAATCAGACACCTGTGTGCAGTGGCATGCACAGTAAAAATCCCTTGGCAGTTTGAAATCGAAAAGAGTAGGTTTAACGGCCCCTGCTTGGGCATAATTCAAATTAAAAATCTACTCAAATTATTCTATGGATTCTCGCTTTACAGGGAATATGTTAGAAGAGGGAGGGAGGGGGCAGCCTGGTTGCTAAAACATCAGTTCTTGGTTATGTGGTTAACGGAACAGCATAGACAGTGCCTAACAGGCTGCAGGTCTACCTTGCTCTAATTTACACTTCCACCACCTTGTCCAAAAAAGGCGATTGTATATTCCAGGGGCAACCAACCTAATGTTTGGTAATAGATATTAGAATTGACCTGGCAAGTCATCAGCAGAATTTTGCCTGCTAAAAATAAATACAGCAAAGGAGGTCACACCTTCCCACAACATCTAGCGACACAAGTGGGCTGAAGGTAAATAAATAGATAGAAATCATACAAAATGAGAGTAGAAAGTTATTGTAAGTCATATTTTTAGCTCTCTGTGTAGGTGGGTAGGTAGGTTTCACTTAGGCGACAAGGGGCTGTCTATGAGCATGATCAATGACTGAGTCCCAGGCCGCATGCAAAGAGGATAATGTCTTTCCAATTTAATTTTTTTTTTGCGTTCGCCTTATTTCTCTATTCCCCAAGGCGGATGTGCGTTGCACTGTGGTTTTTATTTTGCGCCTGTCGGCCCAGTGCATCCAAATTCAGCATGCATTTTATGTATGGGTCTGCTTCCTCCTGCATTTTCTAAGGGCTTGCTTCCCCGGGATAACGGCCGGTGCTGTGATGGGGATTGAACCCAGCACCTTCTGGCTGTGAGCCGTGCCACTTAACCACTAGCCCACGCCGTCCACCTTTCCAATTTGACCTAACCTAGTGTTGTGTGGACAAGACTGTAACGGAGAGGGTTTCTTTCCATCTGCATGCTTTAAGGGCTGATGGGCAGGGACATCCTTGGCAAGGTGGGTGACATGTCCAAATAGTGCCAAACAGCAACGGTTTAGCATAGTGAGTGTTACTCTTGAGACCAGTGCATTCAGTGACTTTGTCGTTCGAGACCCAGTATTATTAGTATATCGTGAAAATTCATCTCTGTTTGCCCTGTAGATTAGTCCAGGTTTCTGAACTGTACAGCAGTATGGGAACAAGTCTGTGTAGGATTTGAAAAAATAAAATAATTTTAAAATTAGAGATAAAGGTGATTGAGAGTGAACTAGGTCATGTCTGTGTAGGATTGTAAAAAAATTAAGTAATAACAAAAATTAGAGACAAAGACGATTGAGTGTGAACCAGGCCTCTCTCTTAAGAGAAAGATGCTTGGTCGGAATCACTCTCCGGAACCAATGTATACAAAAGCTCCACAATTTTGACATACAACGATCGTCCTTGGTGAATGATGCTGTAATCTATGCAGACAAGGCAAAACATAGATGGGCAGGTCACATGTTGTCATGAAACGATAGAGCACGGCGACAGCAATCTGGTACCTTTGAGGTACAAAGAGACCGCAGGGAAGACCTCCAATGGGTTGGTCAGACTCCCTTGCTGTATACAATAACATCCGAGATGCCTCTGAAGGAGGACTTACCTTGCACTGGACTTCTGTGGCCCAAGACATGGTCTGCTGGAGATGAAGTTGGGACCCGCAGCTACGCTGAGGAACGGGTCATTAAGATCAAGAGACAAAGGCATTATAGAAGGAAATTAAATTAATCAGGGCAGTGGATCAAGTGTCTCAATATAACAGATATGAAAATAAGATAAAGTGAAGATGAATAGGACATATACTGATGAAACCTAATCATCCATAGCACTGACTTTAGCCATTGAAACATACTGAAATCATTCAATAATTGCATGTTAGATAATGCCACTGAAATTAATGAATCAGCAATGTACAGATTATCAAACACAGGTTGAGCATGGAGGGATCTTGCAAGCACAGATCAGGAGTGTGTACAGCCAGCGAGCCATGGATATCTCATCAATATCAATACCTTTTTGCCATCTGCTGGAAGAAACTGAACACTTATGGGTGTGCATGAAGTTCATTGTTGCTGGTTCTGTCGTTTTATATATGATATAATATAACACATCCTCTTGACTTCTTTTCCCAAGGAAATTTACAGCATAAATTGAATGATTGACAATTTTGGCATTAATAATTGAAATTTTAGAAAATTATTTATTAACAAAATTTGCTTGAATATTTCCAGTCTGTATAGAGCCTGATAGTTGCAGCTACAAGGGCCATGAATGGGAATACCAGTTTAAACATTCCAGCGGCCAGAAGGAGAATCGCTCGAATTAGATGTTTACAGGACTGTGTAGTAAGCCTTCGTGACAGGAAACCTTTCCCAGAGTGTCTGTGCTATATACCCTCCGAATTAGAATATACAGCCTCTGCAAAGACAACATGGAAGCTTCTTGCTGCACCTCAGAAAGCAGCCAAAGTTGTCAAAGATATGTCTGCGACCACTGCCAGTCGACTGATTGCCAGTGGTGAGGATCTATGCAACTCTGATGGCAAATGGTTGAGAGTTTTAAAGGTATATCATGTTTTTGTGTTCTTTTATCTGTCTTCTACCACTACCTAGCATCACACTACAAACATGCAAGCAAATCCTGAAAAATAACTAAAGACAGGAGTGTCTAGATCAGTGGGTCACATCCCAGACAGGCTGAGTATATTTTTTTTTAAATCAAGCAAAACCAGATCTCCAGGACCCAGCCAAAAAACTGAAACGAAGAGACTAGAGTTTGATCTTCAAGCTGAGAACAGACCATGCCCCTCTCAACAAACATTTGAATAGATTAGACCCACTACATAAACCAAACTGCAGATTCTGCCATGACCACAAGGAGTCAGTCAAGCACCTCCTGACTCTGTGCCCAAGTCTGGCTGATTTGCGGAACCTGCTGCTACCACCACACCCTCCCATACACAACACACTCTACACATCATTACAACAATTGAGGAGAACATGTGCTTTTGTTCAGGAGGCATTGGACTGTCAAGAGCTACCAGCTCACAGCTAAAGGGAATATATCATCATCATCTTTATACTAGAATTTTAGCACTCTGCTTGACCCAGGACGCAACCATATTTGTTTAACATTTGCCAAGCTCCTGACATAGTGAAATTGCCAGAAGGACAATACGTCGCTTAGCAGAAGGCAGTTTGGTATTGATTATCGATAGTGACAGTAGTATCATGTATAAACTTCCAAGTTAATGCCATAGAAACGGCTGAACATACAGTATTTGAATACTGAAAACTAGGCAAATTCCATCCGCTCGTTTCTTTGTGGAACAATGACTTGTTGCTGATTTGATAGAGAATTTTAAAACAATTTCTTCTCCTTTTCCATCAGATTAGAAGGTTATTCCAATATTGAGGGTGGTGAAGTTGGAGGTGTTACAACATATTTGTTTGAGGTAGATCTGTTTAGTTTGTTTATTCAAAGTAATAAATGTCTTTTAGAAGAATAGTAGTGAGTGCTCTGGGACAAATACAAATTTATCTCTGGAACACTGGCGGACCTTCATTGGTGAGTCTAAGTGTTTGGGATATATTTGTGGATATTTTCAACTTGATCTTCTTGTATCTCAGAAACTGACACACACAATAAAAACAATAACACCAATACATTCTTTCTTAATGTATGTCTCTTCACACAACAAAATCATATATAATTTTGTAAAAGTTTAGAGTCTCAAAGTCAACAACCATGACGTGACGGGGCGTGCTGAAAAATAATGCAGCTGCAGGGGAAATTACGTCAATTTTTTTGTTACGCATGAAGATTAATAAGTGCAATTCAGTAGTAAGTTCAAGTTGATAGCGACTTGAAATAAGTTGCATTGATCTTTGATTGCTAGGAATTCACGTGTTTGAGTTTTTTAAAATGTAATTAGAATTTGAATTGTTGGCTGTATTACGATAATGACTCAATACGAAATATTCACTTACAACAGAAACCTCAGTCAGAACAACATTGCACTCATTTGAGAGAACAAAAGTTACGATACTGAAAGCTCACGGGCCGAGAACATGACTGAGTCATTGTTTATATTTCTAGAATAATATTTGTCAACATGTCCTAGCTCAGGTGTTTTCCGGGGTCAAAGGACTGACTTCCCCATATACAGATCAGTTCCAAACATGGACTGGTCCTGGGGCTTCGAACATCTGACTCTGAGCGGCCACTCTTCAAATAAATTGCACTGTACTGTATACCAAAAGAATACATTAGCTTGTAAATAGCTAACTTCATTAATGTTAATTAACTCTAGAAAGTTCCACATAGTTCCACTACTAGCAAACGTAAGCTCAGGCGACGGTCCACCTATATTGCTGCATCAATCTTGGCACTGGCTTCTTCTGTTGCAACAATATGTACCTGAACAGGATACAGAAGATCTTTTGTTAACTCACATCCTTAACTAAACATTTGTGCTCAGTTTTTCACTGTTGTCTTTGATACATTTCCTTCCGATGTAAGGGAATTAAATTACTTCTCATTGATTCACATGGGATGGATTTGATATCACACCGGCCATGTTGTCAATGATCTGTATTAGAACCTATGCATGTAAGGAGAATGAATATGTGCTTTCTTGTTCATTGGTCTGCTTATTACATGAATTGTGACATCATCATGCTCCCTGCGTGATGCAGCACGTAAGGGTTTCATCAGATCTCTGCAAATGATAGAGATGACGATGCCCTGTCCAAAGCAGGTGGCAAGATGGAGCAACTTATCCACACAGTGTCTTACCAAGAGGCAAAAACTATCATCCACAATCAGTACAACTCAAAATGGAAGAAAGTGAGCAATAGACCTGACCAAATTCACCAGCTCCACAGACACCAATAAACCACCGCCTTTCGCCTGAGAACAGAACACTGCAGACTGTTGGGTCACCTACATTGGCTCAAGATCTCACACACAAGTGACTGCTCATGTGGAACCGGAGTCCAGACCCATGAACACATCCTACAGGACTGCCAAATATACAAGAGACCTACAATGCCAAACGTGGCCAGAGGGAGCCGAGGGGGCGCAGAGCTGTGGGGCTGCCACCAAGACCTGGAGAGGGCTGTGGACTTTATCCTTGCGACGGGACTACAGATCTCAGTTCAGTTCATCCCATAACCCATCAGGTCGATGGGGCACACATGAAGACATGAAAATCCCACGCCAGCTCTCTCTGTCTGTCGCCGCCTGACGTATCTCACCGTGACGAAGGCCTGACCACTCAGTGATGTTGTCCACCCATCTCTTCCTTGGACGTCCTCGCCCTCTCTGTCCCGGTACGGATCCAAAGAGTATCGAGTTGGGAATTCCGTTGGACCTCACGACGTGCCCGCACCAGGCCATCTTTCGTCTTTTGATAGTTGTGAACAGATCTTCAAAAGGACCAATAGCGTCTTCAACTCTCTGACGGATGTGTGCGTTCGTGACACGATCCTTATATGTAATATTTAGGAGTTTTCTATAGCACCGTATTTCTATTGCACGTATTCTGCCCTGGATATCTGCTGTAATGGTCCAGGTCTCGCAGGCATACAGAAACATTGACAGCACCAAAGAGCGCAGTAGTCTGACTTTTATGCCGAGGGCGAGGCGCTTGTCTCGCCAAATAGGTTGCAGCCTAGTCAGCGCCGCTGTTGTTTGTGCTATTCTTGCAATTACCTCTGGCTTCGAACCCTCTTCGCTGATCAACAATCCAAGATATTTGAAACGTGTCACCACTTCAAGTACCTGCTCATTTGCCTCTATGACAGATTGAAACCCTGCCACGTTATTGGTCATGAGCTTTGTTTTATCAGCATTTATTTCCATACCAAAACTCAGGGCCGTTCTATCCAATCTACCAATCAACCCCTGGAGTTCCCTTTCTGTGCCTGCCAATACATCAATATCAGATCTAGCATGACCAAAAAGCCTAAATGCAGAAGTTGTGGTGCTGCCACCCAGATCTTGAGAGGACTGTGGACTTCGTCCTATCGACGGGACTACAAATCTAGCATGACCAAAAAGCCTAAACGCAGAAGAAGAAGAAGATCCCTGTGATTTCTCTTTCTTATTTATTTTTCCTTTTTTTATTTCAAGGCCAAGACACTAGCCAGTGAGGATTATGAAACAATGCCCGCAGATGGTGCTTGGCTGCTTCTGTTTTCTAGTCGAAGCTCTACAGAAGAAACTCCTTCAGCAGTGCCAGTTCATGACAGTAACTCTGTGGTGGGCAGAAACAAGGGTATTTACTCTAAAAAACAGACCCCAAGGATAAGAAGGTAATTGTTTATGTACATTTAAGTTAGTGAGTTACTATGACTGCCTTCATAGGTTATGACTTCTTGTTCAAAATACGCCTTATAATAATGGTCCATCTGTCACACCAAATAATGGGTGGCTCAGAGAATATGGTATTTACACGTGCTCATGAGAAGGAAGACTAATGTCTGGTCAGGCAAAACATACTGATCATACATGTTAGTCAGGGTCAGGTAAAGTATACTGATCAGAGATGTTAGTCAGGGTCAGGTAAAATATACTGGCCAAGACCCTCACCTCGACTTCCCCGTAGCCTTTCCAGGAGACGGGCTGTTTTCATGGCAGCCTGGTGAACGAGGTGAGGGAACGACATGATCCCCGTAGTAGTGAGCGACACGCAAATGTTACCAAGCATAGCACAACCGACTGGAGGACCCTGGCACACCTTCATCGGCACGCTTGAGATGTGAGGAAAGCTACAACAACCCAACACTTAATGTTCTTGTCAGGACTCACAAAAGAGCAATCCTACTCATTGTGGGCATTCAACAACATGATGCATACACACACAGAGATATATATATAGATATAAGGATAAACTCCAATTTGTTTAGTGCAGCATAGATGGCGCCTAATATTTTTCTCTAGTGTTTGAGTTCATTAAGATGAACTCGCACATCGGCTAACCACTCTAGGCAGCACTTGTCCCAACACAGTGGATTAATAAGCTGCTGCAGCCCAGACTGCTAAGCTGGAAATCCTCCTCCTGGCTACATCCAGTTCACACCAGACCTGTGACCTGCTGAGGGGCATCTGCACCTGTAGAAGTACAGGTCGACTAAGAATGAAGAACTTCTTGTTCTTTGTCCTGAATAGGATGATCTGTTACGCTGTGTTGAAATTTACACCAAGGCTGCGATATCTGTGCCTTTTTACCCGACACATCTAGGATTTACCTGCAAGTTCTGTAATTTAATCTTGTATGCTTTGCCACCAGTGTAACAAAACATCAGTTCTCACTCTAGCAGAGAAGCCACAATCAGTTATCTTGTGTAGCACAGCTCCATCAGTATATATGATGGCATCACTATACTGCGAAATGTCACACCGCTGCAGCCTTGCAGGATACGTGTTTACGGGAAAGACTTCGGGAGTAAACCCTGAGGAAAAAATCTGCATCCTGTGATATCTCCAGTAGTCTTGATAATGTCTTGCTACTGGCCAAAGGTACCTCAGGACGAGAGAGTGAGCTTGATATATTGCACAAATCTTCCTCACTTTAAATTAAATCACAGCACACGTCACCCGTTTCAGCAGACAGAGCAAAATTAAAAGGTTGTCCACATGACTGAACAAAGAGAGTGGTCTTCAGCACATGTAATGGACGAACATTTTTTAAACAGAAGTGCAAGATATAATTTATCAGCCGGTTATCCTTGAGCTCTGCCCTCCCTTTGCAACACTCAGCAGTCTCTGTCTAGAGTTTTGATGACTGTGCTCGATATGGATCTGTTCAGAAAGAATTAAAATCAATGTAACTAAAAGTGAAGAGAAGTTACTGACACTGGATAGGCGACACATTAAGGAAACCAGCCAATAGCATTACAAGGCAGCCTTAATGCTGTAATCCTAATCGGACAGGGTGGGCTAGTGGTTAAGTGACACGACTCACAGCCCGAATGTGCTTGGTTCACTCCCCAATCACAGCACCGGCCGTTACCCCGGGGAAGCAGACCCTTAGAAAATGCAGGAGGAAGCAGACCCTTACATAAAAGGCATGCCAAAATTGGATGCACTGGGCCGACAGGTGCTAAAGAAAACATAGGGCAATGCACACCGCCTTGGGGAATAGAGAAATAAGTTGAACGAAAAAGAAAAGAAAAAAGAAGTTCTGTAATCCCCAGGAAAAGGGAAATGGAGGAAGACCAAAAGCATAGACGAAGAAGTGACCTTGATACATACAAAAAAGAGAAAAGGAAGATATTGGGTAGGACACAGCGCATTCCGTCACAACATCCTGCTACTTGCAAAGCCCTTTTCATGAGAACGAATGAAAAAGAAGATTACTTTTCTCCACATTTAATTTTTATTCCTTTTTGTCATTATTATTCCATTTTGATTACTTTTTTGTACAGCTGGGAGGCAGTAGTTGAGGAAACCTATTCTCCTGTCTTAAAGAAGCACAAAGCACAGGTGGTACTCGCAGACCAGGAAGCTGTGGCCAGGTTAAATACTTTGGAGAAAGGCTGGACACTGGAACATGATGCTGCTTTAGTTCAGATAATGTCCCAGAATGCTCCACAAGAAACGGAGAACTTGGGCTGTCTACGAGGATTTGTGGAAGCAGTAGATGTATCATCATACTCTGTGAGTAGGGTTGTATTTGTTGTTTCCAAAGCTACTCGAACTGAGTTCTTCGCTATTGACAATTTTTCTCTATTAGTGCATTGAAGTGGCTCATCATTATATCCTGTGACGTTGTCGAGCCCCTTGAGATGCGGAGAGATAAAGCAGCCATGGAAGATTCTGAGCAAAATAGCAGAGTGTAACATGTTCATCCCAACAGACTACTTGTGGAAAACTGACAGCCAGAAAGCATAATTAAACACAAAAGTCTGTACTTCACCATGTCAATGAAATTGAAGACAGTTACCATCTCCCAGAAAGAAGACAAGATTTACAGATAGTATTGAAAGATATACCACTACAAACATTCCCTAAAACAGCAGAAATACTGACAGAATTAATAGATATTACAACCAAAAGTTCAGATTCAAGTACTGTTATGAGAGCATCTCAAAGAACTATTGATGTCTATCCCGATAAATGGATGGATACATGTATATACTGATGGATCTGCATTTAATACCACCATCAAAGGAGTTTATGCCGTTTATATTGAATATTCCTACGGATCCTTTGATGAGCTGTCCGATGCTTTCGAGGAGGTTTGCTCCAACTATGAAGCTGAAATCACTGCACTTTTTGTACCATTTGAGGATGGTTTTTGTATGCCTTTCCTTCAAAGCCCCCAAAACATTGTTATTTTCACTGATTCAATGTCTTTCAAGCATTAGAAGTTGCTGGTCATTGTAGACCTGACCTTATCAAATATCTCTAGACATTGACTACATTATCACTTTGTTGTCAAAATAGTTCTACAGTGGATCTCTTGGAATGACCAGACAGACAAACTAGTAAAGAAGGGATCAATACAAGAACAGCCACACACAGCAACAACTTTCCTAACAGCTCATAAGAACAGCAAACAAAGGAATTTGGATGAACAGAGGAACCATGGAAAACAAAGGGAGGGAGGTCTACAGACATATGGCTAGCCCAATTCCAAATGATAATGTAAATCAACTAACAAGCAAGGTTCAGAACACCATTTTCCGACTTAGGACCCAACACATCTCACTAAACAAACACCTGAACAGAATCCAACCAGAACATACTCTTGAGTGCCAGCTGTGTACACAGCCATATGGAACCGTTGATTATCAACTCTTTGAGTGGGGACAGTGTGGTTAAGTGGCGCGGCTCACAATCTGAAGGTGCTGGGTTCGATCCCCATCACAGCACCGGCCGTTACCCCAGGGAAGCAAACCCTTAGAAAATGCAGGAGGAAGCAGACCATTACATAAAATGCATGCTGAAGTCGGATGCACTGGGCCGACAGGCGCAAAATAAAAACCACAGTGCAACGCACACCCGCCTTGGGGAATAGAGAAAGAAGGCAAACGCAAAAAAAAAAAAAAAAAAAAAAAATCTTTTTGAGTGCTGAGCACTCAACGATTTTAGGAAAATGCTTCTTCCTCCACGGCCACATAAAGGAAACACTTTGCCTTTCACTAGACAACAACTGATACATACATGCCGATACCATTACATGGCATTGGACCAAAGGGCCAGAGCCTGGATGCTGCTGGACCAATAACAACATGTCTTGTGTTGTGCTGAAGAAGATCAACCCGAATCTTCCTTGCTGTATTTCAATGCAAGATTTCTCAGCAGGCTAACCATTACAGAGATCACAGTATCAATCTCCACCTTGTTGGCCAGGCTGCTGTAACACCACTTATTTTCAGATGTGTGTTGTGGACGTAATGTGGAAGTTTTAATTAGTATGTTGCACCTGATCTTGACTCTAGTTACAAAATGTTCAGGCAAAAGATTTCCAAAATTTCTCACTCGTTGATTACCATTAATTACCAAGAGCCATGTCTGTCCAGATCAAGACAATGAATCCACTAGTTCACCCACTGGAAAATTCTGTTCTTTCTGACTAAAGTACAAGCACAAAGGACTGCTGCAGAAATAATAAACAACAAAACAATCAATGCTCGAAAGTCATATTTGTTTTACAGATGTAATGTCTGTTTTGCAAGCCCACAATAATGATAAATTGTCAGAGCTTAAAATTCACTGAGCAATTGGTGAAAATATTCACATGGGGCATTGTCTCTCTATACTCACTGGTATATTTGATGTGTTAGCACTGGTTTTTGCTATAGAAATGTCTGAATTGAAAATGAGGCCACATTCCCATCTTGAAAACCCAAAATAACCGCTAGATTGACTTTAAACAATTTGTAAACGATTTGTTCTGTTTCACTTGGATTTAGAAGGTTATTCCATTTTTTATTGTGATGAAGTTAAGTTATTGCAACTGATTTTTATGAGCTAGGTTTGTTTAGTTTGTTTATGTAGATGTTATAAATACGTTTGTAGTGGAAACTAACAGATATGCCGATATGGTTAGGAACACTGTCAGTGCTTTGTGGCAATTTTACGGATTTACAAGACAACTGGTGTAACCAGAAATATATGTGTTTGTGTTTGTGGCATAATAAATAAATTATATAAAAAATAATTAATAAATGCAGAAACTAGAAGGTTAAAGACACTTTATGTTAGTTACAAGCCAAATGAAGGGTAGTTATAGTCACATACCAGGAAATAATAAAGCAGGCACGCTAGCAAAAGATGGCGCAATGCAACAACAACAAAAGAAATATAATCACTATACAGGAAAAGAGGACCCTTGCCAGGTCAAAAGGAAAGCTGACCAAACGAGAGACAACTATCACTACCTTGATTCAAAAACAAACAGACTACTCCTACAGTGGATTCCGGCCAGCTGTGTGATCTTTGGAAACGAGAAGGCAGATGAGCTAGGAAAAGCTGGAAGTTGCAGCACTCAGACTTGTCATTCACAGAGCTGTAAAGAAGCAAAGACACTAATGAAATGATCCATGAGGACGGAATGGAGAGACCAGCACAAAAATTACAAGCCAGTAAATGACAAAGATCTTCAGACTTAAAACGGAACATTGCAGACTCAAGGCCCACCTCCACAAAATGGGTCTCAGAGACAATGCACCATGCTATTGTGGAGCACTCAAGTAAACACTAGAACATATCCTTCAGGAATGCTCTACTTATACAGACTAAAGAAAGGCAGTAGGGTCTGGGGAAGCGACCATTCTCGAAAAGCTGTTGAGGACCCGATGAAAACCCGAAACGCAGTCTCCTCCGTAAACCTCGCTGGGCTAGAAGCATAGCATCAGTTGATGGTAGAAGAGGTCAGTGCACGCTGATTGAGATTCTATTTTACTCAAACATTGTTTAGAATATTCAATTTTACAAATTCTCAGTCAGGTGATGGCGAGAGTTCCAATTTAACTGACGATGATCCCAATACGTACTGGGAAACTGACGGATCCCAGGGACAACATTGGATCAGGCTGACTATGAAAAAAGGAACCATTATCAAGTATGTTGTCTTTTTCTGTTTAACTGTCTATTTCTTTCATTAAAATAATTTGGTTATTCATACCAAATATAACTATTACAAAGAACCTCGTAGCCATAAACATATTAGCTAGAATTGCAATGTCAAAAACAGTGTTCAGAGAGAAACGTATAATATTTACTTCGAAAAGTACAAACGTGTCCCTCTGTAAAATATATCGCAATGCATATATTTTGTCTGTGGCACTGTTCTGGCCAAAGATGTAGATTGTAAACGAGAGATATTTTTAGGCTTTTGAGATGCGGTGGGTGGTATTGAAGGATTAAAAATATCTGGACAGTGAGGAAGTTTAATAAAGTAGGTCTACAGTCAATGGATGGCAAAAGAAAACTTATGACAATAATAAAGCAGAAAACTTGTCTTGGCCACATTCTGAAACATGTTGGACCAGTTCAAGACATCCTTGCAATTCAAAAAAGGGTCAGAAAAGACAGAGGGTAGCTAAGAAATACCTTCATTACACAGGTTTATGGAGATCATATCATCCATCATCAGGTGTCTTGCCGGTGATCATCGACCTCCATCCACTTCTATCATGTGATGAAGCCAAGCATAGCACACCTGCACGAAGGAACCCAGTTCACCTTCAACAGCAAGCTTGGGATATGAGGAAAGCTACAATAAACCACCACTTAGCATCATTTTCAGGGCACACAAAAGAGTAGATCTACTCATTGTGGGCATTCAACAACGACATCCATTACCAAGAGCCATGTCTAGCTAGATCAAGAAAATGAAACCACCAGTTCACTCATAGGTTAATTCTGTTTATATTTCTCTGCCAATGTTATCATCTACATCATCCTTGTTCAATGAAGCTGCAGAAAATATAGATTTATTTCTTTTTTAGGGCCCCTTAGCTGACAGAGGCCCCTGGGTGTATATTAATGACCTGCCGCATGACATGAGAGCCGCTCTATAAGCCAACGACCTATTGGTTTGCAGTGTAGAAGGACACCTAGTAATTGCCAATACGTGAATACGATGAGCAGCAGACAAACAATCTTCTCGCCATTAAACAAAGAAAAAGCAGGATAAATGAGGATATATACAGACAGTACACCTGTCCGCATATTAATAAGAACAGTCCAAAGCAAGGAGAAAACTGGCCATACTAAGAAAAATAGCCAGATGCAGTCGGGGAGCGAATGATTTGACGCTCAAGTCCATACAAGAATAATAAAACTAATAGTAGACTACAAACCAGCAGCATGATCTACAGCAGCTAAATCACACCTACAAACCTTAGACAATGTAAAAAATACCAAACTTTCTAGGGATCATGGGATCCATATCATTTATCCATCAGGTTCCCCTTGGAACATAGAGACACAACAGATGCTTTCCATGTGTTCCTTTTCTGTCTTCTTGAGTTCTGCCCACAAGATCCCGATTGTACTGACTTCCTCCTCGAACCATTATTGCCAGGATATTCAATGTTCTTCTCACACATCTCTTTCCTTGTGGGCTGCAATGCAATGCATGTTTGGTTATTCTGTCCGCCTTCTTTTGAGAGTACATCTTATCCATCCCCACTCTTTCTCAAAAATCTCCTGCAGTATTGGTTGTTGACATGTTTTTTTTTCTCACAAATTGGTATTTTCCATTACCTCTGGTCAACTAACACAAAGTACACAAAGGCCATGTAGAGCATTCAAATAAACGAATTGCAAGATATGTGCTCGAGTTTTTGCTTGGGTTCTCCATAATTGCACATGTCAGTGTCTCTAAGACTCATTCTGTGGAGGTGGACCATGAGCCTGCAATGTCCTGTTCTGAGTCTGAAGATCTTTGTCTGCCCATCTCTGCCAAGTTTGTCTCTGCTGTCATTTTTTGGCTTGTATTCTTTGTGCTGTTCTCTCCACTCCATCCTCATGGATCGTTTGAAGAGTGTCTTTTCTTCTTTATAGCTCTTTAGACGGTGAGTCTGTTTGCTGCCACTTCTGGCTTTTGCTAGCTCACCTGCTTTCTTGTTTCCAAGTATCTCCGAGTGGGTGGGAATCCACTGTAGGACTAGATCTGGTTTTTTTGGGACAGCTACCCGATATTGTATTTCGTCACAAAGAATAAATTCTGAGATCTCAGGAAGGATAGCAGCGGAATGGTTCAGCTTTAATCAGATCAAGTTCGTACTTCAACAGATAAGAAATAACATTAGACAAGAGCTCACTCAACGCAGTTATCCCAGTCATGATGTATGGCTGGGAGATATGCAATCTACAACAGGCAGATGCAGAGAGACTTTGAGTTACTCAAAGGTTGATGGTGCAAAGAGCATTGTCAATCTCACTATGGGACCGTAATCCAGCTCCGAACCTACTTCAAAGGTGTCATAGATGTTGTTGATGTTCGTCCATCGTAATCGATGAGGACCACTTTGTCAACATTTGCTGTTCGCATGAATTTGAAGATTGCTAAATAAGTCAATAGGAGCCCTGAATTGTCTGTCGCACTTAGTGTAAGGAAATGGGACACCTCCTTCCGAGTTGAAGAACGATTGATGTGAACAGTCTGGCTGAGCAATCATCTCTGTCTAGTCTCATTTATGGCGTAGACTTTCATTTTTGTTTGAGCCCTGATCATTCGTCTATCCCACACTTTACTACAAAGACTGCCAAATGTCACACTTGCCTTAGATATTCTTGTATTCACCTCATCATCTATGTGAGCAACCGAAGACGGAGTACTGCCAAGGTCCGTAAATCTATTAACATTTATTAGACAGTGACTGTGTACTGTTATTAATAATAATATAATAATAATGTTCACCTAGGTACCTCAGGCCCATTGCGTCAGTCGACCACTACCATGTCCAACTGCTGAGGTTTGTAGCCAAACCTTGTTCAATGCCGAAGGAGAGACTGCTATCTGTCGGAACCAGGTAGAACGTTGGTGCCCCTCCAGCCAGATAGTGGGAGACCGTTGTTACACTTAGCTGACTTAGACATTATCTGGTGAGCCAAAATTTCCCGATCCAATCGGACCACGTGACCAAACACAGACAGCCGGCGGCGGAACAGAGTGTCCGAGATGGAGGGAAGACTCGACATCAAGGACGAGATCAAACTACCAAATAAATACAGAGGATGTGTCGCTGGTTGCACATAACAGAGGCATCAAGTTTTGATATGTCCTGTTTAAGTAGGGTCCAAGTTTCTGAACCATACAGGATGACAGGAATTACACACGTCTAATAAAAAAACGAATTTTGGATCCGAGAGAGAGTCTGGCATTATTCCACACGCGGCGAAGGTCGTTCATAGCGGAGGCAGCAAGCCCGATCCGTCTTAACATGTCAGGTGCACTGCGTCCATAGGATGAAAAAGATCTCCTCAGGAATGTGAATTCATTGGTGCACTCCACCATGTGACCATGGACAACAATACTGTGAGGACCAGTGTCTGAGACAAGGTTCTGAATAGGTCATATCTACAGCTGGTTGATGTAGAACCTCTGTCCTTGTGATAGGTCATAGATACGACACTGCTGACAAAAATACAGATAGACATGATAAGGGATGACCTGGTGTCTCCACAACTACAAATATCTACCAGGACGTCCACCAATGAGATGGAGAGATAGGACCAAATAGGAAGTATAGTGAATGAACTGACAGCAGCCTGTGACTCATAGCTGTCTGCTTGCATCAGGGTCAGCGAACCAGAGTTGACCAAGACCCTATTCCACCTCCAAGTAGTGGCCTTAGAAACAGGCTGCTCTAGTGTAGTCTGGATAAGAGAAAAGGGATGGCAGTGCGAAGGCAATCTTGGTACCATAAAAAACAAACTAAGACCTGATATGTTGAACCAAAATCACAGATATCTCAGCATCGCTATAAACTACGTCACAGCATTCTTTTCAGGACGAACGTCGAAGAAGTAACTTATACATGTTACTTTCCAGTTTACCAAGCTGTAAATATGTGCACTGGCTGCTCTGAGTAACTGGAAGCAAGACAAAGCACTGTTGAAGAATTAGCCACATCAACTCATGATTTATGGCCCTTACTGTAAAGTACGACACATTGTCCTAAGGGAGAACGCTGAAGAAGATGTAGGTCTATCCTGCAAGAAGCTCTTGACCTGGCATGGTATTCCAGGATGAAGGACAGAAAATAATTTTGACTAACTGGTATCAGAATTACAGATTGTGTACATCCATGTTAAATGGGTTTTCTATTAATTCAGCACATGGCGTAGTTCTCACGTGTTATTGATGTGTGTACTTGTTTTTCTAGGTCCTTGTTTCTGATAGTGAGCTTGGCTGATGACAATTACCTACCAGAAAATATTGTTGTTGTGGCAGGGGAAGCTGATGATGTGAAGGCATTGAGTAACATCACTATCAACTGGTAAATATGTCTTCTACGTTCACTCTCAAGCTCCCACTACCAAGCCCTGAAAAGGTGAAAAGGGCTTTACATGTATCAGGTTGTAGTCCAAAGGACAGAATGTGTTGTGTCATAGTTTACAGTTTGACTGCGATCGTTCTACCTTTCTGTCGGACACATCTGACTTCGGAAGGGTACCGGGTTAGCCTTCCCTCTTTGATCCATTCTCCTTAGCCAGTCTACCCTGTTGCAGCCTGTTATCCAGGATCACCGTGTGGAGGTGAAGAAGGATCTTGGCAGCTCAGGTTCACTGGCCCTGATGCTAGTAGTCAGCTTCGGATCATGACCTCTACAGCTAATGCACTACTCAGCATCTTGATCATGATAAATATTTGATTTGTAGATAGCTTTCCCTTTTGCTTGTACACAGGTGTTTTATACTCACTGCCTGACCAGCTGTTGTTGTTGACCTTGTTGTTCAATGCCCACAACGAGTATGATTACTCTTTTGTGCACCTGAAAATGGCGGGTTGCAGTAGTTTTTTTCACATCCTGAACTTGGTGCTGATGAAGGTGGACCAGGATCATCCAGGTGGATGTGCTATGCTTGGCTTCATCTGTGTTTTGCTCACTACTACCGGGAATCATGTCAATCAGTATGTTTTTTGTTATCCAGACGTTAGTTTCCTCTCCCCCTAACCAGATGAATCCTGCAGTCAGCAGTGTGATTAGTGTCTCAAAGTGAGATTAGAAATGAAACAGGCTAAGTGAGAAGTCATTATAGAAAGGGCTGAATATAACAATAATATTATTTATATTGTCTTAGTCAACCTGTATTTCTACAGGTGTGGGTGACCCTGTGCAGGTTCCAGCTCTGGCGTGAGCTGTATGTAGCCGAGAGGGGGGTTTCCTGTTTAGCGGGCTAGACTCGAGCAGTTATTACTCCACTGAGTTGGGACAAGTTGCCACGGAGGGTGATCATCTGAAATGCAAGTCCATCGAAATAGACTCAAAGACTAGAGCAAAGTAGACCCACAGCCTGTTAGGCACAATCTAGGCTGCTCTAAAAAAAACACCTAACTATGGTGGTGTTATGCCATGTCACGCAGTTGCCTCGTGCGACATGCTCTTTGGGGGACAGGGGTGCTATTCTTGTCATACACAAAGACCCAAGTGGGCCACTGAGATTGTTAATTTTGTAAAGGACCTAATTTAAACCAGAATTTTGGACATGATATAAAAGACAAAAGTAAAAAAGAATATTGGACAAAATTAAAAATGACTAAATTAACTCATTCATTCACACATGCCGATGAATCAGTTTTCTGCCTTTTTCAGAAAACCAGGTGTCGATATATCGGCTTTTGCGACTGTGTTGACAAAATCACACATGTTCCCATTCCTAGTGCTCCTAAATCGACCTACAGTGTCTAGAAAAGAATTCAAGGTGACTTAATACAGGTTTATAAGATAATCAAAGGAACAGATAAATTAGACTATAACAAGTTTTTCAAAATACAACCACCTACAAGAACAATAGGGCATAGCTACAAATTAACTAAAGAAAGGTCCAGATTGGATATTAGGAAATATCTTTTTAGTCAGAGAGTGGTGAATGATTGGAATGCATTGCCACAGGAAGTAGTTGAGACAGGGACAGTTAATGCATTGAAGAATAAATTGGATGTTCATAGCTTTTAGAGCAAGGTAATGTAAATGAAACTGGTTGTATGCAGTCTTCTAAACCAGTATAAAGACGTTAAGTTAAGTAACTAAGATGTCAGCTCTTTCATGATCCGTTTTATAGTGACAGAAGTCCAGATTTTGTACTTTTCATTTCCAGAAGAGTTAGTGTGGTTTTCATTGAAAAGATGTTTATTTTCATACTTAGATTCCATAATTATTTTTTTTCTTCAGGGCAGCTATGTATCTAGGCCATTCCCCTTCATCCAGACCAAATAGAGTTTCTGCAGTATAGGCTCTGTAATAGATAGATTGTATTATTGTTAACGTCAGTGATGATAAAGATATTGATAGTTTTGAAAGCGATATTTCAATTTCTTTACCTGGTTTTATTTCTAAGTCGAGCGATGAAAGTGAAACTAAATCTAATGGTGATGGGGCGGTGGCCTTTGTTTTCTCTCAAGCAATTATAGTAGCAGTTCAACAATTCAGTAAAGGTTCAAGGTTTAACACAGCCATGCTGGTGTGTATAATACAAATGTTTGTGTATATAATTTGAACAGCAGGAAGATTCTTTCTGATGTGCGTAAATTCAAAACACTCCCGCTCATGTGGATTTTCAGCAGTTTATATTGGTCACTAATGTGGGTTTTCACCAGTTTATATTGGTGACTAATGTGGGTTTTCACAGGTTATATTGGTCACTAATGTGGGTTTTCACCAGTTTGTATTGGTCACTAATGTGGGTTTTCACCAGTTTATATTGGTCACTAATGTGGGTTTTTACCAGTTTATATGGTAAACAACAGACTATATTGGTGGCTGGAAAGCAAAAACCTCCTTTAAAGAAACCAGGTATGGACACCGCACATATGATCCCCTCTTTAGGTTTACACAGCATGTGATGGATGGATTCCAAGATGGAAAAAGTACACTAGCAGGCATATGACAGAGTCTGGAGGAAGGGCCTTTTGATGAAAATGTGAATAAAAGGAAAGATGATCAAAAGGATACATGCCTTCCTGACCAACAGAACCATAAATACAAACTTTGCAGGGGCAACATCAAGTAAAAGAACGTTAGAAGAAGGACTGCCACAGGGCTCTTCTCTAAGCTGTACCCTTTTCCTCATCTATATAAATGACCTCACTAGACATCTAAATGTGTGAAAAGCATTGTTTGCTGATGATCTCGCCATTTGGGCCATCGAGAAATATCCCATTTTGGCAAAAGCCAAGATCAACAGAGCACTACTAACAATTTCAGTATACTGCAAACTGTGGAAACTAAAGATAAATACAAAGAAAAACCATAAACACCATCTTCTCCCACAGTCATAAAGAAACAAAGAGATCCATTAACATCAAAATGGATGGGGAATTACTGGTAAAAGAGGATACCCCAGTTTATTTCGGAGTAACACTGGACAGAGTTGAAATTTGGCAGCCACATCTGCAATGTCAAAAGTAAAGCAACCAAATGTTTGAACTTAATCAAAAGACTTGCTAGTACAAATTGGGGAGCTGATTAACAAACTCTTCGACAACTATACCTTGGTTATGTGCGACCGGTGATGGACTACAGCCTACCCATACAGACGACTATGAGTACAAATAACATCTCATCTATTGACCGCGTGCAGAATCAAGCTCTCTGACTAATTTTTGGGGGAATGAGATCAACACCTACAGCGGCATCCGAGATAGAGGCCAACATAGAACCGCTAGATATCAGGAGAAAGGGGGCACTGACTGAAGTGGTAGAGAGATACAAGAGACCAGAAAATGACCATCCAAATAGGGTACAAATAGACACTTGGAAGCAAACAAGAAGATTGAAGCAATTGTCCCCACTGGATGGAGCAGAAGAGGAAAGCCATATTCACCATTTGCCAGGGGAGAGAGAAATGGAAAAATGTGGTTTTTAGACCAAACTATTGGGAAAATCTTTGCCTGCCAGTCATAAAAACACACTTGACAGAAAAAGAGACTACACCTAATATCCTGAAGACATGTGCCCTAGAGACAGTCTCTAGCTACCCAAAATCGGCAGTCCTAATCTATACTGATGGATCAGCATTCATTCTACCTCCTTTGCAGGGTATGGTATCTATATTAAATATTCGGATGGGTCCATATACGAGTTTTGTGACTCATGCTGCGAAAACTGTTCAAACGTTGAAGCAAGGCCGAGGCTATAAAAACAGCAGTTGAGATTTTGCACCAACAGTTTGACTTGGGCAAATTGTTGCTGATGGATTTGGTAATTTTTATTGTTGGTTCTGGGGGCGCTGAAGAACACCCCATACAAAGAAAAGGAGATATTGTTGGTGGGGAGGACTATCAACAACATCATCACTGCCCACTGGATAAATGTCACCTTGCAATAGATCCCTGGACAAAGTGGGCTACTAGGGAACGAGATGGCCGACAGTTTGGCAAAAATAGGAGCCTCGAAACAACAATTGAATAGACCCTGCAGTAACCACACAGTAAAACGAATTATTAAGAATAATACTTGGAAAATCTGGATGAACAGGTGGGTGACAGGAACAACAGGCTGCAGTGTATTTAGCGAAATGTCACAGCCAAAAAGTAACGATGACATAAATAAACTACATAGAAGAGATCTTCTTCGTACGCTGTCAGATGTCAACCTGTATTTGTTCGAAGAAAGCCATAGAGCTTGTCTAGTGTTGCCACTGGTGATGGCCACATGTGCTTTCTCTGGTCCTCATATGTCGGGCAGTTTTGCAGCAGATGTTCAGCAGTCATTTTCCCTGTACCACAAGTGCATTCGTCAGTACCACCTATCTTCAGTTTATTGAATAGGTGGTACCTCAGTCTGTTGTGGCCTGTGGGGAGTCTGAAGACCACGACCTGCTCTCTTCTGTTCAACTGGTAATAGGCATCATTTTTTGTGTAGCCAGTATGTTCTGTTTCCCATTTGGCCATGTATCTGGCCCTAATAAGCCTTTTGGACTCTTCGTAGATCAAAGTCTCATCTTTCAGTTCCGAACAGGACATACCAGAGTCAATAGCCACTTGAACCACATCAATCCCCAGCACCTGCCATTGTGCAGACATTGCTCTCATCCTGATGAAACAGTTCAACATCTACTCATTGAGTACAAGGCGCTTGCAGACATGATGAAAAGATTCTTACTAGCACTGCCAACAATTACTAACACACTGTACGGAGCAAAAAGTGACAGAACTGTTTATATATTAGAATGAGGGGGTCTCTGTGGTGAGGTGTTCAAGCCATATGCCTCGTGTTCAGACAGTCGGAATTCGAGCTGCGGCGGTCGGTCCATGATGTCAATTTTTTCAGGAGATCCCTGGGTTCATCACTGGAGCTACGGAGTTCATGCTTTGTGTGATGCTCTCGACAGATGGGGGTACCCATCAGCCGAGAGAGGCCGAGCTAAATGGGGAAACCCTGATGCGATGAAGTCGACCCCTCGCTTAAAGTTTTTTTTTTTTTTTCCTAATATTAGAATGACATTGGGCTGCCAAGAGCAGGCTTGCTCAGCAGCCATGAGATAACAACAACACCACCAGTTTATATTGGTCACTAATGTGGGTTTTCACCAGTTTATATTGGTCACTAATGTGGATTTTCACCAGTTTATATTGGTCACTAATGTGGATTTTCACCAGTTTATATTGGTCACTAATGTGGATGTTCATCAGTTTAAATTGGTCATTTTCACCAGTTAATATTGGTCATTCATTTGGGATTTCGTCTGGTACATTTTGAAATGTAAGTGTTTCCGTCTTGCAGGGCTACACAGTCGCCCACAGAGATCAAGCTTCTGGATAATCTTGCTGAGCATTACTCGATTGTGACTATTAGGATCAAGGCTTGTAAATGTGAGTGTAATTATTTATATAATCCAGCTCTCAGTGGAGCACAGGGTCTTCAACATGTATGTACTTTGTATCTCTTTTAAAGTTTTTGTGGCCTACAGTATCTATAGGATGGTGTAGTCGACCCCATGCCCAGCCCTCTGTAGTTGCCTCTTATGATGTGTCTGGCAGGTTTCCATCAGCGCTGAGAAGTGCTGTTTTATCAAGGTGGGAAGCATGTGTATAATGGGGATCAGTTTTATTTGTGATGTGCCATTTATGAGATCTGTTTTCCTCAAAGTAGCCTCGCTTGAGTCTTTCCCCTTCAAAGTCCATTTATTTTCTGGTACATTGCATTTTCAATCAGCAATAAATCAGGCGGGTTGAATAGTATCAGGGTGTCTAAAACCCAGTCCCATTGATAAAATATACCCCATAATTGGCATAGCACCACCCAAGATTCAAAGAAGTGTGGCAGGAGAACTCGAACGAGAAAAACAGCGACACATCCCAAGACAACCAGTGTCTGGACATCAGGTACAGAGCACAAAACTCAAATCCAGACATAGCTTCCTGAAATCAATAAAGCCAATACAGACAAACCCTGAAAGTCGCCGTATCGAGAGATGGCATGAATTGATGCAGGCCCCAGAGATGGAACTTCGTGAGGAACCTGCTCCCGGACATCACCCACCATACACAACATGGAAGTCGCTGAACAGACTCCAAACTGGTGTATCACAGTGCAAGAGGAACATGAAGAGATGGGGGATACACAAATGATGACACATGTGACTGGCGCAATACAGTACCAAGACCACCTGATTACCTGCCCCAACCTCCAGGAAACATGCAATAGGTGCGACATGCTGGAGACAAATGACAAGGCAATCCATGTCGCTGGATGCATGAAGTATGATGTGAAAGTAAGTCATTTTCATTTTGCTGCTGAGCCCTCAATATTGGTTGCCCTCTTCTTTGGACACTATAACACATGGGGGAAGTATTTATCTGATAACTTAAAATATGGGCGGTTAGTGTGAAATGTGAATGTTTCTCTACACATAATGTTCTAATAACTTACAAATGCCAGGCTAGAAAATGCAGAGTAGAGGCAGAAGCTGTGGAACTATCAAGACCCTATTCCACCTCTAAGTGGCTTCCCTGGAAACACACTTCACCCATGCAGCCTGGCCGAGAGAGTATGGAAAAAGAGTCCTCGAAATGCCATGCTGAAACTGGATGGAGTCAGTCCAAGAGTCACAGATATCGCAGCCTTGCTGCCAAAAAATATGAAACAAAGGAGGTCACACCTCCCCACGACATCTAACGACACAAGTGAACTAAAGACATACAGACAGATAAACTTTACTTGACTTTTTCTATATTGCATCTTCACTAGCTCATGGCATCGATACCCGCATCAGAGGCATCAAACTCAGTTGTCTGGAAGAAAGAAGTATGGGATTTGACCAAGACTTTTTCTCTGGAGATCGCTTAGTTCGATATCCATTACTGCAGTCATTCAGTCCTGCCACCATCTATAGACGGTCAATGGTTTTACAACGGTAGTTTGTCTGGTCTTCATTGTGTGTTAATTTGGTCTCTTCCAGTGTCTAAAACCCTAAATAAAATAAATAAACTTACTGAAAAATACAAGAGACGTTCAAGTCAAACCGGGACTTTCTATTCTGGTTCTACTTTAATGGGTTATAACGTGCTGGAACTACTGTCAATATTTCGGGGCACTTATGTCCTATTACTGCTAGGTGGTTCACTTGCCATGGGCTAGTCATATAACGGATAAATAAAAATAGTGGACAACACTGTTTGTGCTTGCATGGAACAGTGTGTTGTGACAAAGTTTCTTGTGAAAGAAGGCGTGAAATCTGCGGAAATTTATGGAAGACTGCAATCACAATATGGTGATCAGATACTCAGCCACAGTAAAACATTTGAATGGTGTACACATCTTAGGCAATGCCATACATCTGTGAGTGATGATCTCGACCGTGGTAGCTCTCATACCATCTCAGTCATTACTTTGAATATCCAGATTGTGGAACGCCTTATCCAGGAAAATCTACACATAACCTGTCTCGAAATTGCACAAGAGGCAAGTGATTCTTTGGGTACAATGAACATTATTATTCATGAACATTTGCATTTTTGGAAGGTTAATGCACGTTGGGTTTGATCACAAAGGGCGTCTTGCTCCTGCAATATAACGTTCGACCTCATATGGCTCACCGCACTATGTGCCATCTGCAGCAACTCAGCTGGAAGGTATTGCCACATTCACCTTACAGCCCAGATCTCTCTCCATGCAATTTCCACCTGTTTGGACCCCTAAAAGAATTCCTGGGAGGTCAGCATTTCAGCACTGATGACGAAGTGAATCACGTTGTCCTAAATTGATTCAGACATACTGACAAATCTTTCTTAGCTGAAGCTTTTCAAGCATTACTTAAACAATGGGATAAGTACATAAACTTTGCAGGAGATTATATCAAAAATTAAATGGCATTTTGAGTATTTAAAAAAAAAATTTTTTTACTTACAAAGAAATCCTGGTTTGACTTCAACGACCCTCGCATTATCTGTTCTGGTGTCTAAAACCTAAAGTCAATTAAATAAACTTACTGATCAATAATAATAATAACGTTTGCCTAGGCATCTAAGGCCTGTTATGTCAGTCGACCATTACCATATCCAGCTGTTGAGGCTTATAGCCAAACCTCTCCCAGTGCTGAAAAAGAAACTTTTATCTGCCGGAGCCATGTAGAACAGGGGCGGCCCCTCTCATGCCTCCAGCCAGCCAGTGGGAGACTGTTGTTACACGTAACTGATTTAATCATGATCGGAACGTCCTGGTCCAATCGAACCACATGTCCGAACACAGACAGGCGGCGGTGGACCAGAGTGTCCGAGATGGAAGGAAGACTTGTCATTGCAGAGACCTCAACATTACAGACAAAGATCAAACCACCAGATACCGAGGATGCATCACTGGTTGCGTATCTGAAAGTATCGAGTCTTGATATATCCTGTTAAAGTAGAATTCAAGTCTCCAAACCATACAGGAGGACAGGCGTCACATGTCTGATAGATTTGTATTTTGAATCTGAGAGATAATCTACCGTTAATACACAGATGGCGAAGGTCGTTCATAGCCTGTCCATCGGATGAAAGTAAACTCCCCAGGTATGTGAACTCTCTAGTGCCCTCCACCATGGACAGCTATGCTATGAGGACCAGTGTCGGAACTAAGGGTACACAGAGAAAACAAGGATTATGAGAATAAAAGCACCTAACGACAATCAGATTGTACCGTGAGACACAGTATTATAAGAGGTAGATTCATTAGTTATATAGACAAAGTTGAAGGTATGGAAAGAGATATCAAATTAAGGAAACAAAAGGTGGAAGGGACTTTTATTGCTTTACAGAATTTGTGGAAATCGAAATAAATGAAGTCCGCCACAAAAATATAGATCTTCAACTCCAATGTCAAGTCTGCGGAATTGTAAGGTTCTGTGATGTGGGAAATAAACAAAAGTACAACTAAAAAGATCCAAGCTGTCATCAATGGATGCTTGCATCAAATTGTGGAAATAAAATGGTATGGTAAGGTAAAGGTGGGTCCAATTGAAACAACTGCCGTCGGGGATGAAGATAAAATCTTCATGGACTAAGCTGCAGCCTATGTGAGGTGGAGCAGCCAGTTCCTTTCCTTGCTGTTTAAACCTTCCCCAACTCATACGTCAGGTATGATGAAGTCACAAATAAAAAACCAGAGAAAGAACCAGACGAATGCCAATGAAATTAGACATTAGTAGAAGGTGTTGGCAATGGATGAATATCAGTATTCCAGTATATAGCTGAATAATTAACTGGTGAAAAATATTAATTTTGAGTAATTATGATTATGTGATTCACTTTGTTCTCTTTTACAAAGATCAATATCTTAATTATCTGTATTACGTTGGGTTCTGCATTAATTTCTGAGCAGTTTGGCATTTAACCTTTAGCACGCCAGATTCTTTTTGAAAAATATTTGACCTAATTAATTTTCTTAATTAGTCACCATGGTAGTCGTTTTTCAAAATTTTTAATTTTTATGTTTGTTTGTCAATAAATATGATTTTCTGGCGTGTAGACACACAATAGGATAACAAACATGTGGGTGTTATTGTTGTTGTTGTGTGTTTGTTAGTTTTTGAGATACAAAAAGATGAAGTTGAAAATTTATGAAAATCTCAGAAAATATTTGGGCTCGACCACTAGGCCTAGTCGCTTCGATAGAAAACCATGGAAACCATAACAACGTATCGATACTGTGTTTACAATATCGACACAACTGTTAGTTTCCAATTCAAACGTAGTTCTTTCATTTAAACTAACAAAATTTAAAAATCTACTCGATAAAGATCTTTCCCAACAACCTACTTCCCCTTTCGCAAAAAGTCGGCTTGCTCCAAACGGCGTATACAAAATTAAAACTGTTCAAAAGCCATTTGTAATCGCACATACGATACTGTAACCGGCAAAATATCGTGTATATATGGAGCATGTATTCAGCAGTAAAAAATGGCTGTTGGGAGTGACTCCGTATAAAAAATAAAAAAAATTTTCCGTACACCGTTTTTGTAGGCCTAGTGAGTCGGCTAGCACTCGACCATGGCGTGCTAAAGGATTATATGTGATTTGTCAGTAAGGCTTTGCTGAAGATAAATAGGTCTCAAGAAGATGACATTATGCGGGAGTTTTACATCGCAAATATGTCCAGAAGCTCAAAGTATTCTGAAATGAATAAGTTCAAATCAAAATGTCCATATCTCGTGTAATAGCATCCATTATATTAATATGACCATGTTTTCCTGCCAGGTTTATGTGGTTGCTAGATAGTGTAATTTATTACTTGATTCCAACCTGGCAATCTTCGATCGATGGTTGTGGCCATGTTGAGGGACTTTCGTTAACTAATTTGGAAGTAAGTAAACAATTTCACTATGCCTGTAACTTGTCAGTAAGAAAATGATCATTGCAGACACCCGTTAGCTAATTTGGGAGTTAGTGGTTATTAAATTTATAAAGATGCAATGGAACTTACAACAAAATGTTAGTTATATCTTGATTCTAGGACCCAACATCATCACACAAGGGACATTCCCATAAGTGCTCCGTTCTTCGTCCAAGCAGCCATCCAATAATATAGTAATAATATCTCTTTCTTTGTACGCTGTCAGACTTCGACTTGAATTTATTCAAAGAAAGCATCGGTCATCCTGAGGTTGTCGACACTGCCAAAGAGTTTGTCTAGTGTTGGCACTGGTGATGGCTACATGTGCTTTCTCCCCATATGTCTGGCAATTTTACAGCAGATGTTCAGGGGTTATTTTCTCAGTACCACAGGTACATTCATCAGTGGCTCCTATCATCAGTTTATTGAATAGATGGTACCTCAGTCTGTTGTGGCCTGTGCGGAGTCTGAAGAAGACCACTACCTGCTCTCTTCTGTTCAACTGGTAATTAACATCATTTCTTGTGTAGCCAATATGCTCTGTTTCCCATTTGTCCATGTATCTGGCCCTAATAAACTTTTTGGACTCTTTCTAGGTCACACTAGAATCTGGTTGTGGTGACCTTCCACCTTCTTTTCCCAGTCAGTAATAATATAAACAAGCATAAATTAGTTCTTCATTAGCGTTAGTCCTAGAAAGAACATTTTGTTACATTGAGTTGTAGTTTGCTGCACTAACTGTGCCCTTTGGACCAACACGTCCAATTTCAGCACACCATTTTTGGGACTTGGTTTGCCTTCCCTCTTTGATTCTTATTCTCTTAGCCAGACTGCATGGATGCAACCTGTTTCCAGTTCTGCCACTTGGAGACGGAATAGGGTCTTTGTCACTGACCCTGACTCAAGCAGCCAGCTATGAGTGGCTGGCTGCTCTCAGCTCAATTACGGCATCGTCTTCAGCTCTATGAATCAGATTGACGAGTACCAGATGTACCAGTTACATACCATCAAAAGAAAAAGATGATTAAATCAATGAGAGAACTAGTAAGTTAGTTTTCTTTCCACTTGTGCCATTTAGCGTCGTGGGGAGCTTGAGTCAAGTCTATCCTGCGCCAAGTGTGTTGCGTCGGTCAATGTGAGCCCTTGTCTTTGCACAATCACTCTAATGTCATCTATCTACCTACCTCACGGCCACCCCCTTGCCCTGTAGCCAGATCTACCAGCATTGTAAGCTATCAGTGGAAGATGATGAGGGTGCATTCTCATGAGATGACCAAACCAACTTATTTTCTGCCTGCAAATGTATTCAGCACAAGACATAGTGCCGACCATACTTCGAATGTCGTCATTCCACATTCTGTCTCTTCTGGTAACACCAATGACTTTCCTCAAACACTTCATTTCACAAGTTAAAATTCTGCTCTCGCACACCCTTGACAGAGGCCATGTTTGGTACTGGTAGCATAAAATCAGCATAAATATACTGTCTATTAGCTGTTGCTTTGTTGCCAAACTAATGCTCGGGTGTCTAAGCAATGGGGACAGCTGATAAGTCACCGCAGATGCTTTCTGGCACCTTGTCTCGATTTCCCTGTCAATCCTACCGTCTGCCGAAAAAATACTGCCCAAATACTTGAACTCATGGACCTGTTGAAGAGCAATGAGAGAGCTTCCAACACAAATACAAGATGACGATCATAATATAAGTAGGCAAGAGCAGATTTTCATACTGCGCCTCAGAACGGGACTCTGCAGCCACATGTATACAAAATTTAGAATTTAAGATATCAAGTATGTGTACATGTGGACAGGCATTCCAGACTGCAGAACATATACTTCAGGACTGCCCAGAGTATGAGCTACTGAGGCGGACGTACTGGCCAAGAAAAACAATACTGGAAGAGAAATTATATGGGCCTATGTGTGAGCTGCAGAAGACAGTAATGTTCATACAAGAGACAACTTTGCAGATGTAGACATACTCCAAGCGGCAGAAGACCGTAAGGTTCATACAAGAGACAACTTTGCAGACGTAAACATACTCCAAGCGAACGAAAGAAGAAGAGACGATTGATGAGCACACAAAAATGAACACAACAAACGTCATTACAACTAAAGGGTCTTCATCAGGTACAAAGAGCAACATAGAGGATAATTAACCATCCACATTTTAAAAATGATGGCACAAAAATTAGACTCACCTGTTTTTGGGTACACTAGTTGTCTTGTAAATCCATGAAATTACCACAAAGCACTGATAGTGTTAATAACCAGATCGGCATATCTGTTAGTTTTCACTACAAACGTATTTATAACATCTACATTAACAAACTAAACAGACCTACCTCAGAAAAGTCTGTTGCAACAATGTAACTTCCATCGCAAAGTCAATGCCCCAGGCAAATATTTTCCCCACTAATGCAGTAAAAGTTAACAAATCTTAATGACAATGGACAAGGCAGTGATACTTTTACAAGTATGTTATGAAAAGAGATGGGTTGGAACACAAGGTGGCAACGGGAGAATTGCAAGGAAGTAGGACGGAGGGAGGCAAATTTATAAAATATTGAACAGTTTGAAGGAATGACATGGGGGTGCGATCAGCTATGGAACTGATAAACGACACATATGATGGTTGGTTGCTAATGCCCACAATGGGTTTGTAACTCTTTTGTACAATTTTCAGTTTGGGAATAAGACATGCTGTGTTGAGCAAACACATACTTAACTTAACGTCTTTATACTGGTTTAGAAGACTACAGAATCTGTATACAACCAGTTTCTTGGAGAGTGGTTTAACTGACGTCTGAGTACATCTTAATAGACTGAAACACTAGAACTAAGTAGACCTGCAGCCAGTTAGACGCCATCTGTAGCTGCTCTTAATAAACCACCTAGGGAAATGTACAAATAACTTGGGTAAATTTTTAACTTGAATTTTGTCCGTACAGCGACCATTAATAGACAGTGTGACTGCAGACCATACACCATACTGTAAAGAGTGCGACAGAAAAGAGGAAACAATCACATACCATTTTCTGGATTGTCCATCATTGCCAGAATAGAGGAAAGGAAGTTCGAGGTGTGTTTAAATGAAACTGGACAAAACTGCAACAAGTGAACATACGTACGATGCGCACGATAATGTTACTTCTGATGTAAACAGCACATACCAACCGTCAAGTTTGCAAAATTTATTATCCTCCGACTCATATAGTTTTCTCAGCAGACCGTTGAAAGCATGGCGGTTGATCAGCGTGTGGGGAATCGGTTTCTAACAACAGAAGGATGTTGACCAGTTGACATTTATCGCAGAATGCAGGCAGTGTATGATGACAAAAGTGTGTCGAAAACAACAGTGAAGAACTGGACAACAATGTTAAGAAGGACGTGAGTTAACACAACAAAATGTGCCTGACCTGGTCTCGGAAGATCTTTAGTTAACTCGCGTCCTTCTTTAAACATTGTTGTCCAGTTCTGACTCGTAGAAATGAAGAGTGACAACTCGTTATCCCGGTATTCAGAAAATTCAAAGTCAAGTGCTAAAATGACTGATGACAATTCTGCACCTCCCTGCTTTCAGTTCAGTTCATCCCTTAACGCATCAGGTCGTTGCGGCACACTTGAAGACACTCCCAAAATCCCACGCCATCTTTCTCTGTCTGCCGCCGCCTGTCATATCTCACCGGGACGAAGGCTTGACCACTCAGTGATGTTGTCCACCCATCTCTTCCTTGGACCTCCTCACCCTCTCTGTCCTGTACCAAAGAGTATCGAGTTGGTAATTCCGTTGGACCTCATGACGTGCCAGTACCAGGCCATCTTTCGTCTTTTGATTGTTGCGAACAGATCTTCAAAAGGACCAATGGCGTTTTCAACTCTCTGTCGTATTTCTACGTTCGTGACACGATCTTTACATGTAACATTTAGGAGTTTTCTATATAGCACCTCATTTCCATTGCATGTATTCTGCCCTGGATATTTGCTGTAATGGTCCAGGTCTTGCAGGCATACAGAAATATTAATCGCACCAAAGAGCGCATTAGTCTAACTTTTATGCTGAGGGCGAGCCGCTTGTCTTGCCAAATAAGTTTCAGTCGAGTCAGCGCCGCTGTTGTTTGTGCTATTCTTGCAATTACCTTTGGCTGTGATCCCTCTTTACTGATCAATGCTGTTAGTGCTGTGTATCAATTCTATTTTTTACTTTCTTTCATGCTTTAACATTTAGCTGGTCAGTATCACCTTGTTGTGTGATTTTCTTGTCTCTTTTCCAATGATTAAGTGCCTGCTGACGCTGAGTTTACTGTTTCTCCTTCTGCGTTCACTTTCAATCTACGTATAACAAGTTCTGAACAGGGTTTTGCAAGTAGCTTGATGTAGTCTGGAGAACAGAATGCGTTGTGTCACCAGTTTACAGCTTGACTGCGATATTTACACCTTTCGGTCCAACACATCCATCTTCGGCAGGTCATCATCGTCATGTACTATGTCCTTTATAGAACGTCGCTCCCACCACAGTCTGTCTGAAAGAAATTAATTCCTTTGCCAAAACTCCAGCCTCTGGTAGCGGGAGATTGAGAATGAACGCAGAAGAAGAAGATAAGTAAAACCAAAGTAATAAGCACAGTCAAGAGCAAATGTAAAGTTATTCTCGATCAGCAGGAAATTGAGAAAGTCACAAGTTTTGAGTACCTCAGCTCAATTATAAGCAACAATGGAAATTGCCTGAAGGAAATCAGGCGGAGAATGGCAATGACAATGCAGAGGTTGATATAAATAATTGCTTAAAATACTAAGGATAGCGAAAAGGAAAAATGTAGATATTCTACAAAACTGGATATTGAGGAAAATTGGTTAATAAACAATATCTTGTCCAGAAAGCTAAAATATTTTGGCCACATCAAACATCATAATGGCCTGTAGAGAATAATTATAGAGGGTATGGTGCCTGAAAAGTGGGTCAGAGGCAGGCTGAGGAGAAGATGGACACAAGACATCACAGAGGATTTGAAGATGACAACAACAGAGGCGGGACTTCTGGCTAGAGATTGAGAGTCTTACAGATTAGCTGTTGTGAGAGCGACGTTCTGGCTAGAGATTGAGAGTCTTACAGATTAGCTGTTGTGAGAGCGACGTTCTGGCCAGAGGTCGAGAGTCTTACAGATTAGCTGTTGTAAGAGCGACGTTCTGCAAAAGACATGCTGATGATGGGATTCTTAAAACTGTTCTGTAAAAACCACATCTTTTAGTTCACCTAAATTGTCCTACTTTGTTAATCCATTGTCCAAATAGCATGGTACTAAACTGTTACATCATGTTCTGCACTATTTCCAGAGCATTCGTCAACTTCTGCCACTGTTAAAGAAACGTATGGTCCTCATAGACACACTGCTCAAGGGATCAGCTTCAGAGTAAGTACATTCTGGCTCCTACCTGGGGTGGGTCGGAAACACTGCATCAGTCTAACCAAAGGTCAAGAATTCAATCCCCGCTATATACAATTCATCATCAGAACTTATAACCTTTACCACTCAGAATAATAAAAGTACAGAAGTCCCCCCGCAACTGAATAATTTTTCTGTTCGAACACTGTTAAAAGGGAGGTTGGCCAATATAAAGACCTATTGAGTATGGTAAAAACACGCAAGATCACATGGTATGAGTATGTTTCAAGATCGTCTGGGTTGACCAAGATGGTCCTGCAAGGTACTATGCCAGTGAAGCGTAAGAGAAGATGGCAGAAAAAGTGATGGGATGACAACATCAGAGAGTGGACGGAAAGGTCGATAGCTAGAACAAATATCTTGGCACAAAAATCAAGTGATCCATACACCTGGAAAAGAGAGGCTATATCAGATGTTTTACTTTGATTATACAACAGATGCTTTACTTTGATTATACGAGCGCAACGTCCAGACCTCGCTTCTCCCCAAGCCAGTATAAGGATGTTAAGTTATTTAGTTTCATTTTATTTTAGTAGGGGGCAGTAAATTTACTCTTTCAACTACACAAGGTTGTGCAGTATCCTCACTGTGAGTAAAAATGGAAGCAGGCTATGTTACAGCAGCCTGGCTAACAAGGTGGGGATCAACTCTGATTCTATTTCTAACTGCCATAGGATTTTTAATCTGCTAGACACTGAACACGGGAGTCCAATCTTACTCTACCCAGATATCAGGGGAATTTTTACCAGAAGATTCACATGAAAAAATACTGGTCTCAATCATGACCTCCGGCACCCAAGGCTGACACCTTACCTCAAGACCACTAAGTCGTTAACACAGTTCTGAATCTCAAACAAGCATAGATGAGTTGAGATGGGGGCGAGAATTGTTGCGCGTGTTAAAGGAGGGGTAGAGATGGGTTGTAATCTATTTTGCGTTCAACTCGATGCTTAAGCACTAGGCACAATAATCTGGGCACTGCATGGGATAATTATGAAAGTGGTCAACACAGTTCTGAATCTGAAACAAGCATAGATGAGTTCAGATTGGGGGGGGGGGGATTTTATTTGAGGGGAAGGAAGAAGAGAGGAGCTTGAGATGGTGGGCCGGTTGAAGGGGTTGGCAGTTTGGAAAGGAGGTTAGGGGTGGTTGAGGTAGGAAGAAATGGGCAGGTTAGAGGAGAAAGAGGTTATTTTGGGGAGAGGTGCGAGAACAAGAAGGGGCATAACTTTTAGTTCTACTCCTGTTGCTTATTTCATATTGTACAGTTTGATTGACTTCAGATCTTCTCAGGTCTGCTAGTATTGTAGTTGATGTGTTAATTGATAGGTCATATGCTGAATTAAATCAGTCATACATTTATTTGTCTTTCCCTGAAAAGCCCATCCGATCGTAAGGTTGTGTACATCAACCGGCATTCAGCTTTAGCCCACAGAGCAAATCCTTCGGCCAGCGAGGATTACAGCAACACAGTCTTCATGCAACTGTTTGAGAGCTTGAAATCAAGGGACAGAAGCTCTCCACCACTTACTTACAGGTAATCTATTCTATCCACTGGTGGGAGGATTTATAGGGCTGAGGAATTTAGGCTACTTGTCCCTGCAGTTGCCAAATAGTGTGCAGGCTAATTTTACTTTCACTGCACTTAGTCAAGCCGTTTGATTAGTGTAGTGGTAGAGCAATTGCTTTTCAAGGCAAAGGTGTGGGGTTCAATTCCCCCTACTGGGTTGCTCCAGTCAACCCAACTGGGCTTCATTTATAAATGGGTACCTGACCTGCAGTTCAGGGAAGAATGTCACAGAAGAAGGGAACTGGCAACTCCACCCCACATAAAGCTGTGGCTTAGTTCAGTGAAGGCTCTAACACTTCATCCCCAATGGCAGTATCTGATATGGGCCTTTTATTTATTTATTTTTCTTTAACCTAGGCAATCCTCTTCTATCTAGGAAGTGCAGATGTTAAATTGTACTTACAGATGGACAAATAGGTGATTGGCCTGTTGTGTGTGTGTATTTTACCTCCGCTAGGTGAAAAAAACCATTTTAATCTGTACCAAAGTTTTGACTGCATGTTTCCTTAGGAGTCTAGCATGCTATCAGCTTGGCCACCCGTTTCTTGTCCTTTATACTGCCACATTATTATTTCAGCACGTCACAAATCACTATGGCTGTCGACTTTGAGAGCCTGTAACCTTTTTATTTCTTGGTCTATAAATATGATTTTGTTGTGTGTAGAGACATAAATTAATAAAGAACTTGTTGGTGTTATTGTTTTGTTGTGTGTGTTAGTTTTTGAGATACAAGAAGATGAAGGTGATAGTGTTGAAAACAGCACAAACATATAGACACCCATTTTCGACGTCATTTGCTTGAAGAAGAAAAAATTGTAAAGTTCCACAGAGGACGGATAATCAATGTTTACAAGATGGCAATATTTGTTAGTTTCCACTATAAATGTAATTATTATATCTACATATGATATCTATATGGGGATTCCGTGGCGAAGTGGTTAAGCTGTCGGCTTCATGTTTAGTTGGTGTGGGTTCAACTCGCGACTCCGCCGTCTTTATCGCGGGTGCTTGATGCGGAGTCCCCTGCATCTCGTAGCCACACCCTAGTCATCTTGTCCTTGACTTGCCACTGGGGTCGGGTGGCTCGAGACGAGAGAGTGAGGATAAAAAGTAGTGCAGTTAATCCTTACTAAAAATAGCGCTAGCAAATAAATTATGCCATCATCGTTTGCGATGGACGGCGGCCTTTGCCTTTTTTATTTTAAATCTACATAAACAAATTAAACAGATCAACCTAAGAAAAATCTGTTGCTAAAACTTAAACTTCATCATCCTCAATACCCCGGATAACCCTCCAATTCGAGAGAAAAATATAATTAATAGTCTCATAATTCACTTTAAAATATAAACAAGTCATTTTTACACTTGTGTTCAAAGCAGACAGAAGTTAAGTCTATGTTTAGATTCAAATACCCGTATGTTCAGCAGTTTTTATAGTATTAACCCGGAAGTTTATACACTATAAACCAGTGACTCCGTCTCTGGCAAATTTTTCCCCCTTTAGGAATAAAGGTTTTTTTTTGGCTACAAATCTTGCCACTAGTGTGGTAAACATTTTAAAGGATGTACCAGGAAAGTGTGAGACGTGGTGTGCCAGTTATGAAATAGAGTGGACCAAACAAGAAATGGTAAATATGATTGAACAGAGACAAAAACAGATGAAATATGAACAAATCACAAAAAAATAACAAATAAACTACTGTGGTGACTAAATTAAACCATTCATTTTTACATCATTTCTTGTTTTTTGTTGGGATTTGTTAGCTCTTTTCATTCATTGCTTGTCCCTGGTGAAGACTTTGTGGCCGTAACATTGGTATTATTTTCTTTTTATCCTGGTGCGGTCGCAGAGTCATTACCTATATTTGTTTTTATCTGCCTTTAACCTTCAGTACCTCTGCAGCTTTGATCTATTTATTTCATTATAACTTGCACCATAATGCAATGTCTATTTAAACTCACCTTGTTTCTGACTCGATCATTAGAAACAGTGCTCTCCAACCTCGGCACTGCCGCCCACTAATGGACGATTTTTGTTTTCAGGTGGGCGGCAGCAGAATAATGACATGCTGTATTAAAAATACAATCTGAGGAAACTACGGCAGAATACCAATAAACCAACAAAAGTGACAATTATGAGAATTTGTTTTTTCAAATACAGCATGTAGCTGTGAAACATGAACAGTTACCGAAACCTCAAGGAAGAGAATAAAGTTCTTTGAGTCGAAATGTGAAAGGTCCTCAGAATACTGTGTTCCGAAAAAAAAGAAGAATGCAGACATTCAACAAGATTTGGGCATAGAGGAGAACTGGTTCATAAATTTCATCATGAACAGAAAGTCTAAAGAGTGAACAGGAATGGAGGATTTAGTGCCGAGCAAGAGAGGCGAAGGCAGATGAAGAAGGCGATGGCACCAAGATGTCAAGGAATGCATGGGCATGACTCTGGAGCAGGCTGAAGATTTGGCAAAGTATTGAGTTTCTTTCAGACTTGCTGTGATGGTAGCAACGTTCTGCTGCGTGATTATTAAAAACATCCAAAATACTCAGTGGACAATCGCTGAGTTTTCTTCAATTTAGATTGCGGTGGATGGTAAGGGACATTTACCGTCACAAAAGTTACCAAAGTTAAATTCGGCACCTGGAATCAAGATGCTGAGCAGCGCACGAGCTGCAGCGGTCAGCGACCCATAGCTGACTGCTAGTGTCAGGGCCAGCGAACCAGAGCTGCCAAGACCCTTCTACACCTCCACATGGTGATCCTGGATGTCAGGGTTTGGTAGCAGGAGATTGAGAACTAACGAAGCCAAGCCAAGTCGGCACCAGGTATAAAAGTTTAAAGAGCACTGATCTAGAATGTCACTGCACACTTTGTTAGCATGTTTTATCTTATCTTAAAGATGGTCAACGCAGAATGACCAGTGGTGGGAGTGCAAGTTCATATCTGAAGGCATCATCGATCAAGGTGGTGGATTTAGAGACAGCCTGTCTGACATTGCTGAAGAACTGTGCCCTTCTGATCCAGATGCACCAATGCCTCTGCCTTTCTTTGTGAGGACTCCCAATCAGGTATTTTTTTAGGAATTTTTTTTATTTTCTCTTGTTCACTTTGTTTTCTAAGGTAGAGTACTCTGGTTTGTGCCATATGATACAGTGCATCTGACTTTAGCACACATTTTTTAAATAGGTTAGTTTCCAATAACTGAATTCAAATATATTTATATTTGGGTTATGAACCCTCTCACAAGCCACTTTGCTACACGCAGTGCCCTAAACCTAACCCAAGCTATGTCTGTCTGATGACAGGCTACTAAGAGGAAGAAGAGCAGGTGGTCGAGTTGTTTTGATACTGGCCTCCTGACCAATGAAACAGGTTCAAAACTCCATTACGGAATAATTTTATTCTTTCGGACTGTCATAAATAAAAAAATTTAGCCTACACACTATGGGAGGACCACAGGGGTTGGTGGACTTTATTCCTTGACCCTTATAAATCCACTCAACAGGTCCCAGCATAATTGGTGTAATGATAGTTTATTTTGTTGTTGTTTGTACTCAGGACAATTGTAGTATCTTGATAGGGGAGAGGGAGCCAAGGTACCACAGTGGTTAGTACACAGACTTCCCAGCCGAGTGATAAGGGTTTTGGTTTCCAGTTGGTGCAAGATTTTTCCTATCGCAAAACCGCTTTTGGGTTTTCTCATTCCAACTGTGAAGTTTCGTCACAAGGTGACAATAGAAATGTTCATGCCCCCCTCTCCTGGAAGTCTTCCTCTCACATTCATACTGGCACTAGAGTTGTCTGGGTTAATGGATCTGGGGTTGGCATTGATACATGTATATATTGATACAGACGATGATTATTGTATCTAATTTTCTCCTTTCCTTGTGTTGTTAGTGGAGAATATGTGCTTGCTGGGAGATGATCATTGTATCTAATTTTCTCCTTTCATTGTGTTGTTAGTGGAGAATATGTGTTTGCTGGGAGATGGCTTGGCTTCGTTCGTTCTCAATCTCCCGCTACCAAGCCCTAAAAGGGCTTAAGTAGCAGAATGTAGTCCAGAGAACGGAATGCGTTGTGTTGTAGTTTACAGCTTGACTGCGATATTTGCACCTTTCGGTCCAATGCATCTGACTTCAGCAATCTTTTTTTGAGTACCGGGTTAGCATTCCCTCTTCAATCCCTTCTCCTTAGCCAGTCTGCCCTGCTGCAGCCTGTTATCCAGGATCAACGCATGGAGGTGTAGAAGGGTCTTGGCAGCTCTGTTTTGCTGGCCCTGACGCTAGCAGTCAGCTATGGGTCGCTGACCACTGCAGCTCATGTGTTGCTCAGCATCTTGATCCCGCTGGGAGATGATCAATGTATGTAATCTTCTCCTTTGTGTTGTTAGCGGAGAATGTGTGTTTGCTGGGAGATGATTAATGTATCTAATCTTCTCCTTTCCTTGTGTTGTTAGCGGAGAATGTGTGTTTGTCAGGAGATGATCAATGAATTTAATCTCCTCAGGGTAATGAGGACGGAAATGTGAATCGTGACTGTTACATTCCAAATCCATCCTGTATGGACTTCAGCAAATATGAGTGGATCGGACAGCTCATGGGAGCATGCTTCAGGGGAAAGGAGCTTTTGGTAATAGCTGTTTATGTTATGTTGTTGGTTAATTGGATCTGTCCTTGGATCTACAGAACTATTTGTCTTATGTTGTGGGTTAATTGGATCTGTCCTTGGATCTACAGAGCTGTTTGTTTGTGTTATGTTGTGGGTTAATTGAATCTGTCCTTAGATCTACAGAGCTGTTTGTTTGTGTTATGTTGTGGGTTAATTAGATATGTCCTTGTATCTACAGAGCTGTTTGTTTGTGTTATGTTGTAGGTTAATTGGATCTGTCCTTGTATCTACAGAGCTGTTTGTTTGTGTTATGTTGTTGCTTAATTGGATCTGTCCTTGGATCTACAGAGCTGTTTGTTTGTGTTATGTTGTTGCTTAATTGGATCTGTCCTTGGATCTACAGAGCTGTTTGTTTGTGTTATGTTGTTGCTTAATTGGATCTGTCCTTGGATCTACAGAGCTGTTTGTTTGTGTTGGTTAATTGGATCTGTCCTTGGATCTACAGAGCTGTTTGTTTGTGTTATGTTGTTGGTTAATTGGATCTGTCCTTGGATCTACAGAGCTGTTTGTTTGTGTTATGTTAACTGAAAAGGACATTACGTGGCAACTTGCAGTAACTTTTCTTACATATCGAGCGTGCTGATAAAGGTGGGCCATGATCCTCCAGGCGGTTGTGCTATGCTTGGCTTCAACTGCATGTCACTCACTACTACGGGGATCACGTCGATCCTTCACATTGTTAGCCAGGCTGCCATGAAAACGACCCATTTCCAGGAAGGGCTACGAGGAAGCCAAGGTGAGGGTCTTTGTCAGTATATTTTGCCTGACCCTGACTAACATGTCTGATCAGAATATTTTGCCTGACCAGTCTTTAGTATTCCTTCCCAGCCTATCTATGTTTCCACTATAAATGTATTTATAACATCTACATAACAAACTAAACAGACCTATCTCAGAAAAGCTCATTGCAACAATCTAACATCCATCCCCCTCAATAATGGGATAACCCCTTCCAAATCCATGTGAAACAGGAAAAATCATTGAAAGTCAAAATAGCCATTCTATATTGTCATCGGACGGTTGGAAGTGGTCTTGTTTTTGATTCAGCCATTTCTGTATTAAAATCAGTGTTAACACAATGAATACACCGGTGAGTATACAGAGACAATGCCACAGGTAAATTGCTCCGCCATTGGTTCAGTCTTCTTCTTCATTTATTCTCAATTTCCCACTAAAAGCCCTTATAAGGGCTTTGCAAGCATCAGGAGGTTGTCTCGAGAACGGAAAGTGTTGTGCCGTAATTTGCAGCTTGACTGTGGTATTTGCACCTTTCGGTATGACACATCCGACTTCAGCAACCATTTTTGAGGTTAGCCTTCCCTTTTCGATCATTTCTCCATAGCCAGTCTGCTCTGTTGTAGCTTGTTATCCAGGATCACTGCATGGATGTGTAGAAGGGTCTTGGCAGCTCTGGTTCGCTGAATGTTGCAGCTCTTGCACTTCTCAGCATCTTGAACCCATTGGTTCAGTAAAAGTGAAACAATTAACTGATTTCATAATTATCCCTCAGCACAGTTTAATTCAGCTAGTTATTCATAAATGTTTGCATTTTTTATAACTTTTTTGTTTGTTTTGTTAAAAACAGATCATCTCACTTCCACCATATGTGTGGAAGCGTCTTGTAGGGGAAACCTATAACTGGTCTCAGGACTTTACTACAGTGGATGCTGCGGAGGTGGGTATATCGTTCTGATTCGGTTTTCAACTCTTTTGAGTTATGTAAAAAAAACAGAAGTGTCGGACTGGTAGTAATTCAGCAGTCTTTCATTGGCATCTCGAAGGATGGGTGCGTGAGTGATTAGGGTACCGGTTCTCGGGCAAGGGGAAATAGGTTTGAAACCTAGATATGGCAAACAGTTTTTTCTGTTGGGATAAAATACAAATTTAGCCTGTGCACGCCACTGTAACTGCAGTGACAAGCGACATTTATTCCTAAGTCATAGTACTCATGTTAGAATCAGCGTATGAAGTCGGCTATGTTCATAAGGAAGAATTTGCTGAAAAAGAAATTGACATAGTGTGATGAACACGCAAGACCTTTTGTCAATATAACTCTTTGTTTGTGACATATATTAATAATGGACCACCGCCATACAGGGCATGAGGTGACTAACCTAACCCTTCTAGAGTAGAATACTCTCCATCTCATGGTGCTGCATACCCTGCCTTTCCCATGGGTCAATAGACTGTTGAGTGTGGATTAGCCAAATTGGTTTGAAATAAATAGACTTCATCAAAAGCTATAAATACTGCATAAGTTTGATAGTGAACAAGTACTGTGAGGGAGTTCAAGAGTATGTGAAATCGGCCAGATGTAAACAACTGGATCCACAAAGTCGTTCTGCAGAATTCACCATTGTGCACGGCCCAGGTTTGCCGCGCCTGGCTCCAACACATGCCCTTTCCGCCAGCAGATAACCGCTCTCATCCATATGTATCGTGGACGACACCATTAGCTGGTACAACATAGATAAGCAACTCACAGCATGGTGAGACACTAAGACATCATGAATATCCACTGCATCCTATGGATATATCCACATGGTGTGGAATGAAAAGAGCATGGTCAGCACTAGAACGCCATAACTATGCACTGCATCCTATGGATATTTCCATGTGGTATGAAACACAAAGAGCATGATGAGACACTATGGCTATCCACTGCATCCTATGGATATTTCCATGTGGTATGAGATGCAAAGAGCATGATGATAAACTAGAACGCCATAGCTATCCACTGCATCCTGCAGCTATCTTCAGTCATCTTTACTTACTACTTGCTGTTAGACTCAGGATGAGACCAAAGAGGCAGCAGTCAATGAGCTGACAGCAGCCAATGACACAAACCTAGCACCTTGCATCAGAGTCAGTAACATATAACTGACCAATATCCTATTCCGCCTCCAAGTGGTAACCCTGGAAACAAACTGTAACTATGCTGCCTGCCTGGCTACAAGATTAGGGATTGGCTTGGCTTGGCATCGTTCGTTCTCAATCTCCCACTACCAAACCCTGAAAGGGTTTAAGTAGCAGAATGTAGTCCAGAGAACGGAATGTGTTGTGTTGTAGTTTACAGCTTGACTGCGATATTTGCACCTTTTGGTCCAACACATCCGACTTCAGCAAGGATTTTTTTAGTACCGGGTTAGCATTCCCTCTTCAATCCCTTCTCCTTAGCTAGTCTGCCTTGCTGCAGCCTATTATCCAGGATCACCACTTGGAGGTGTAGAAGGGTCTTGGCAGCTCTGTTTCGCTGGCCCTGACGCTAGCAGTCAGCTATGGGTCGCTGACCACTGCAGCTCATGCGCTGCTTAGCATCTTGATCCCAGATTAGAGATTGAAGAGGGAAGGAAAATTAAGTCCCAAAAATGCTGTGCTGAAATCGGATGTGTCGGGCTGAAATAAGCAAATGTCACAGCCTCGCTATAAACTATGACACAACGTCACAAACGCAGAAGAAGAAGAAGATATCTCAGGATGAGATAGTGAGGTTGACGACCAGCACAGCTCTTCCTCACTTAAATCCAGGTTCTGTTCAAGTCACAATCCCAATGTGGTTGCTGTCATTATTTGCAATGGGCAACTAAATATGTTGATCGTTTGTCTCCATTGAAATTGCTGGATGTCTTAGAAATGGGGATAATTGGTATAGTAATAATAGTTGTTCATCGCAAGCGAAGATGACGACAGAATCAGACATGCTGTGATATGTGATCTCATATGACTTTAAAGTCCAATCTGGGCATGGCAGTCTGTGCTGCACCCAAGATACATGTGAGAAGTCAGTTGTGGAGTCACTGTGCATTCTGTTCTTTTTGGTTGGTTCGCTTTCTCTGAGCCTCTGCGATGAGGTCTGGCTCTGCTGTCTGAGCACCCTGTGTGATGCTAACGTCCCAGGTGGGACGGTTCTGTACAAGCATCTCCCATGGAGAAGACATCAATGTTGAAGATTTCAGAGACACTGCTACTGTGCAGACAACGCATGTGAAAATGATTTGGTATGTCTACTATAGGCTGTCCTTGTTTCACAGGCATACAGCAGAGTGGTTAACTACAGCACAATACATTTTTACCTTGGTGGTGACACTGTAGCCTGTCATTTCTTCTTTTTTTTATTAATGTTTTCCCATATATTTGAATCTTCGAACTCGATAGAGTTCTGTTTCTGGACTAGATATAGAGATGCCTTTGTATTTTGCTGACTTTCATGTTGTTCTTGTTACAGTTCCAGCAGCATTCTGGTGGAGGGCTTTCGCCCTTCTGCCCAATGCCATGAAATGGTATCTGCATGTGTTTATATGTTCCCAAATATTTGTTTTTTCTAACTCGATAGAGTTCTGTTTCTGGACTAGATATAGAGATGCCTTTGTATTTTGCTGACTTTCATGTTGTTGCTAACTTAACTTAACGTCTTTATACTGGTTTAGAAGACCCTGCAGAGCCTGTATACAACCAGTTACATTTACATCACCTTGCTCTAAAAGCTATGCGCATCCAGTTTATTCTTAAATGCATTAACTGTCCCTGCCTCCACTACCTCCCCTGGCAATGCATTCCAAGTAGACACCACTCTGACTAAAAAAATATTTCCTAATATCTAATCTGGACCTCTCTTTAGTCAGCTTGTAGCTATGCCCTCGTGTTATTGTGGGTGGCTGTATTTTAAAAAACTTGTCATATTCTAATTTATCCATTCCTCTGATCATCTTATAAACCTGTATTAAGTCACCATGAATTCTTCTCTCTTCGAGACACTGTAGGCCGGTTTTTCTGAGTCGTTCCTCATAACTGTAATTCTGGAATCCCACTATCATCTTTGTTGCTCTTTTTTGTATTCTTTCCAGCATGTTTATATCCCCTCTATGATAAGGACTCCACACCTGTACACAGTACTCCAATCTAGGTCTAACTAAAGCTTTATACAGTTTGACGATCACTTCCTTGCTCCTATGTTTAATATTTCTTTTTATCATACCTAACATTGCATTTGCCTTTCTCACTGCTACCTTAACTTGCTCACTCACCTTTACTGTATGATCTATTATAACCCCTAGGTCCCTTTCCTTATCTATCTTTCTAATATTGTTGTTACGGATCCAGCAGCATTCTGGCTCTCGCCTTTCTGCCCAATGCCATGAAATGGTATCTGCATGTGTTTACATGTTCCCAAATATTTGTTTTTTCGAACTCGATAGAGTTCTGTTTCTGGACTAGCTATAGAGATGCCTTTGTATTTTGCTGACTTTCATGTTGTTGTTGTTACGGATCCAGCAACATCCTGGTTCTCACCCTTCGACCCAATCCCATGTAATAGTATCTGCATGTGTTTATCAGCTGTTGTTTAGTGCCATACAAAGTGTTCCATGTATCTGGTCGCGGAGGAAGAACCGTTTTCCTAAAATTGTACATGTCTGAGCACTCAAAGAGAAAATAATCAACGGTTTCACATGGATGTGTACAAAGCTGGCACTGAGGAGTATGCTGACTTTTATTGCTTCCATTTTTACTTTGTTTATTTTCATAGTATAAATACTTTGTAATCTCTGTATTATGTTTATGAATATTGTTGTTTTACAGGTAAGGATCATAGACAATCTTGCCAGCATGGACCGAGACACTTTCTTGGCCGCAGGTAGGAGTTGGAGCATGGTGCTCAGTGACGGAACTCATGTTAGTATCAAAGTGGATGACGAAGGCAACCTGAAACCCCTGGACTTTGATCATAGGGAAGAGTATGCTGAAAAAGTCAGAGAAATTAGAATGACAGAGTGTGATAAACAGGTAAGCTCTTTTTTTTTTTAGTTGATATTCTTCCTCTTCTTTGTTCATGCTCAGATCAAGGTCGCAGTTTCCCGGTTTGAAAGGCTGTTTTATCTCCATACAACTTTTGTCTCATATCAGTCTCGCAATGGCCAGTATTGTTCTCTCAGTTATTTTAGCTTGGCACTTGACATTGCACACCTCCAAATACATCACACTCCCCTCTGTGGTCTGGAAGGAGCCAGATACGTCGCTGGCCGAGATGGGAAGGAAAACCATGGGGACACACACCCCCCACTCCATTGTGTTGCATTTAGCCAAGTTGAATCAAATCAGAAATAGTCATCATGGGTTTACTAGAGGGAGATTGTGCTTAACAAATCTATTAGAACTCATGGAGCAGGTTACTAAAATGATAGATAAAGGGGAGCCATTGGATGTTATTTATCTAGATTTTGCAAAGGTCTTTGATAGAGTACCACTTCAAAGCTTATTTAGAAAGTTAAAATCATATGGAACATGTTGGGAATTTCCCAAATGGATTGAAAATTGGCTAATGAGAAGAACGCAGAGAGTGGGCATAAAATAAGGAGTACTCTGAGTGGTGTGAAGTAAAATGTGGAGTGCCACAGAGCTTGGTTTTGGGACCACTTTTGTTCTTGATATATATATAAACAATTTGGATATTGATATCAGATCCATGATTGCAAAATTCACATGTGACACAAAAATATGCAGTAGTGTCTCATCTAAAGCAGAAGTGGATGTATTGAGTCGAATTTAGATAAAATTCGAGAATGGTCTGTGAGCTGGCATCCACTTGGGTAAATCCAATATGGAGCATAATTACAGAATGGGCGAGAACAATATTAGAATGATAGAAAAGGAAAGGGACCTATGGGTTATAATAGATGATACAGGTAAAGTGAGTGAGCAAGTCCATGTAGCAGTGAAAAAGGCAAATGAAATATTAAACATACCATAGAAGTGATAGTCAAACTGTATAAGCATTAGTTAGACCTAGATTTGAATACTGTGTACAAGTGTATAGTCCTTATTGTAGAGATTATATAAACATGCTGGAAAGGATACAAAGAAGAGCGACAAAACTGATAGTGGGATTCCAGAATTATAGTTATGAGGAAAGACAATGTGCCATACAATGACTAGAAAAGAGAAGAATTTTAGGTGAATACAGGTAAATAAGAAAGTCAATGGAAAGGATAAATTAGACTATAACAAGTTTTTCCAAATACAACCACCTACAAGAGGACACAGTCACACATTAATTAGAGAATGGTCTAGATTAGATACCAGGAAAATTTTTTTAGTCAGAGAGTGGTGAATGCTTAGAATGCATTAAAAAATAGATTGAATGCGCATAAGTATTATTAGATAAATATTATTAGATAGTAAAAGAAACTGGTTGTATACAGACTCTGTAAAGTCTTCTAAACCAGCATAATGACGTTAAGTTAATATGAATCCACAAGAGCTAATTTCTCAGAGAAGCAGTATGATTGAGCATGGAGCCAGCAACATGATCTTAAAGAACTTCATCACATACACTTCATCAGATATGGAAAGGTCGTCTTACGGAGAGGCAAAAACTGTCATCCACAATCAGTACAACTCAGAATGGAAGAAATATATGGATATGAGCAATAGTCTTAGTCTTAGTCGACCTGTACTTCTACAGGGGCTTACCCTGTGCAGATCCCAGCTCTGGATCAGCGGATGTAGCCGGGAGGATCTCGAATAGCTTATTACTCCGCTGCGTTGGAACAAGTGCCACAGAGGGTAGTTAACCGATGTGTGAGTCCATCTTAATAGACTCAAACACTAGAGCAAACTAGATACACAGCCTGTTAGGCACCATCTATACTGCTCTTAACAAACCACTTAACCATGGTCAGTGTTATGCCATGTCACACAGTTAGCAATAGACCTGACCCAATCCACACCAACAAACCACCATCTTTTGCCTGAAAACAGGCCACTGCAGACTATTGGGTCGCCTATATCGACTCAAGATATCACACACAAGGGACTGCCCATGCGGAACCGGAGTCCAGATCCCTGAACACAATCCTACAGGACTGCCCAATATACAAATACCTGCAATGCTAAACCTGGCCAGAGGGAGCAGCTGTGATGCTGAAACTGTTGTGGGGCTGCCACCCGAATCTGAAGAGAACTGTGAACTTTGTCCTAGCGGTGGGACTGCAGATCTAGCATGACCAAAAAGCCTCAACGCTTAAGAAGAAGGACAGGTCAACTACATCAGAAAGTATATCTCAACCCCAGCATATCTTATCTTGTTTTTTTTCTCCATTGGCATTTCTTACTGTTTTATATGTGTCTGGCTTGCAGATGAAGGCCATAAGAACTGGTTTGGTTAAGGTTATACCTGAGGCTGTTCTAGGATTGCTCACCTGGCAAGAACTTGAAACTCGAATTTGCGGAGAACCTGAGATAACAGTGGAAGCTCTGATGAAAAATAGTATGTACAATTCAATGTGTGTTAGTTTTTTCTTAATACCTTGATTATTTGACATGTTTGGGTGCCGCAAAGCTGGCTGAAAATGCATCATTGAATGAGCTCCAACGGCTCATAGCTGGCTGCTTGCATCAGGATCAGTGACCTATAATTCACCAAGACCCTGAAAACAGGTTGCACTAGTGTAATCTGGCTAAGAGAATAGAGATCACAGTGGGATGGCAAATCCGTAACCCAAAAAAGCTTGCTGAAATCAGATGTACTGGGCCAAAAGGTGCTGTAAACTATGACACAAAGTCACACCATCCTGTCAGAATGATAGCTGAAGAAGAACGCAGGTTAGGGACCAGAGCACTGTCAAAGACTTGAAATGCGGAACCTATTTTCTTCTTAACTGGCAAATGCATTTTGAAAAATTAAAGAAGTAATGCTCAGTGTCTAAGATATGTATCACAGTCAACTTCTGTACACAGACTAAAAGTTTGCATCAGATCAGCTTCGAAACATGGCGAACTATGTCGAAAAGCAGAGTTAGGTTGGGTACTGATTATAGTTGAAATGGGTCGGACAAGCAGGTTGTCAAAAAGCAGACCTTCAAAAAGCAGATGGAGTCTGTAGTGAAATAGTAGCAGGTAAAGGTGTGTTGGCAACAACAAAAAGTAGTAATAGATAGAACAAATCCTCAGGAAGATCTTCCCCAACAGATGTGTTCTACACTTTCTTTCTGTTAGATAGTAATAATGTTCGCTTAGGTGTCCGAGGCCCATTACGTCGGTCGGCCACATACATGATCCACTGCTGTGGCGTGGTTCTAAGCCTCGTCCAGAGTGGAGGTAGAGGTTTCTATCTGCTGAAGCTATACTATGCAGGGACAGCCTCTTCTGCGCCTCCAGCCGGTTGGAAGAAGACTTATGGCGCTGAGGAATGACTTGTGTAGTATCTTGTGTTAGAAAGTGATATGCAAAACAAGATGTTTTGCAAAGTATGATACAGTCAATACAGCTGGAAATCGGGGAGAAAAAGTGAAGTTGGAAAGATACACATTCAACTAGAAACTAAACAATATAGCCAGGTACGTGATGTATTGGAGCACACAGGGGCATAGAAGAGTGTGAAGGTGAAAGAATGCCTAGAAAAAGACAGAAGAAGAGGAAGCTGTGGTCTCATAGAAGATGATCCAAAATAGAAATTGGTGATGAGCAATTTTTGAAGCCCTATGCTCAAAGGGGAACCAGAATGAATAGGTCAAGTCAATGGACAAAGTGCAAATTTGTTATAAAATACAGTAACTAGAGAGTGGACCAAGTGGTTAGGATACAATCTCCTAGTCTGGAGACATGTTTGACCTTCAAAGCATGTCATAAAGGCAACTGAAGATGTACGAGGATAAGTCAGTAAGTAAGTCACAAACGGATATGCAGTAGCTGATAAATGTAGCTGATAGTTTTGAAAGGTGTCATTAGATGACAGCAGCATCATTGTAGGTAAAAGATGCTAGGTGTCACATGCGCAGCTCAGATACAAAATGGCATCTATGCTTAGAGTTTGCAATCAGAGAACAGCATACTGTTGTGCGTTTTGTTGAGGCAGAAGGACTTTCTGTAGAGGATAATATTCATAAATGCTTCCTATTTACTGTGAGAAGTGTTTGTCATATAACTGGGTCGATAAATTTTCTCACAGACACTAAAAAGATGCTTATGAATCTCTATCTGGTTGTCCAGTTCAGATTGCACCAGAAGCATCTATACAATGGGTGTGAGAGGTGATTCTAGCTGACAGGCGAGTAACGATGGATAACAACTGCAATAGGGTGTTTGCATGGTTTAGCCTACAGCATAATGCATGATACTGCCTTAGCTGGTTGACGTTTTGTAAATGACGAAGAGATTAAACAGGAAATCAAAATGTGGCAGAGACAGCAGTCCAAAGACTGGTATGCTGCTGCAGATTTTGATGCACTGATAAAGCGATGGGATAAGTATATCAATGTTGATGGAAATTATTTTGAGAAATAACTGACAATGTAAGTGCAATGATAAATGGTTTTTAAGTTTCTATCTCATTCAGTTTTTAAAAATAGTCATTTGTGACGTATTGGGAACTGAGTGGTCTCGAGGTAAAACGTTGGCCTTGTATGTTGGAGGTCGCGGGTTCAAATCACAGTAGAGACTGATTTTGTTCACGTGGACTTTCTGGTATTTCCATGGAAATCTGAGTAGTAGAGATCAGACGCCTGTGTGCAGTGTTGCGCATGTTAAAATACCCTCGACAGTTGGAAATAGAAACGTGTAGGCTTAATGACCGACTAAACTAACTAAACTTGTGACCTTACTTGGAATCCTGATATTCAAACAGGCATGTTAATATCTGTTGCCAGGTAGCTGAATGTTTCAGTATATGTAGTAGGTATTTTACAACTTCATGTGGCTTACTAGGCCTGGGGGAAGATACAAATAGTTTGGGTAGATTTTTAACTAGAATTTTTGTCCAGGCAGGGGCCGCTAAGCCTACTCTTTTCGATTTCTAACTGCCAAGGTATATTTAACATGCTCGACACTGAACATGGCAGTCCAATCTCACTACCTAGAGATCAGGGGAATTTTTACCAGAAAATCCACAGGAAACTGGCCGGACTTATGAACGAAATCTATTGTTATACCGCTACATAAGTCTGGAAACCTAAAGCTGTGCCAAAATTACAGAACAATAAGCCTCATTAGCCACCCTAGCAAGGTCATGCTTAAATTAATCCTCGACCGATTGAAACCCCAAGCAGAGAACATTATTGCCGAGGAGCAAGCAGGGTTCAGACAGGGAAGAAGCACTACAGAACAGATATTTAATTTAAGGCTGCTAAGCGAGAAATATCTAGAACAGCAGTAAACACTGTATCATGTGTTTGTGGATTTTAAGAAGGCGTTTGATAGGGTATGGCATAAAGCGCTTTGGGCAACCATGAGGATGTATAATATCAACGGAAATATTATAACGGTCCTTGAACACCTGTATAACAAGTCGTCTAGTGCAGTTCTTGTGAATGGGAGGCGAGGAGACTGGTTTCGCACATCAGTTGGTGTGAGACAGGGGTGTACACTCTCTCCAACTCTTTTCAATATATTCCTTGAAGGAATTATGAGTGAGGCACTTGGAGGTCACGTTGGTACTGTCAAGATAGGGGGCCGAACGATTACTAACCTTCGTTTTGCAGATGATATCGACGGGTTGGCGGGTTCAGAAGCAGAACTCCAGGAATGGGTGAGAAGGCTCGATGAAACAGCTCTTGACTATGGTATGGAGATAAACGCTGGAAAGACAAAACTAATGACAAACAACGCTACGGGCTTCAACAGCAAGATAAAAGCAAACGGTCAAGAACTCGAAGTAGTTGACCGTTTTAAATATCTTGGGTCGATTGTCAGTGATGGAGGATCAAAATGTGAAGTATTGGCCAGAATAGCACAGACTATAGCGCGCTTGCACGGCTTAACAAAATCTGGCAAGATAAACGGTTAGCACTAAGCACGAAAATCAGATTAATGCGTACACTGGTCCTGTCAATATTTCTCTATGCGTGTGAGATATGGACAGTTACAGCTGACCTTCAACGAAGGATACATGCCTTGGAGATGAGATGTTTCCGAAGACTTTTAAACGTCACGTACAAAGATCGAGTTACAAATGAGGAAATCCGAAATAGAATTACGACGGCAATAGGGCCTTTCGAAGATCTCTTGGCAACTGTCAAAAGAAGGAAACTCACTTGGTACGGTCACATATCGAGATCAAATGGTCTTGCAAACACAATCCTCCATGGGAAGGTGCATAGCAGATGGCGAAGAGGCCGGCCCAAAAAGAGATGGGAAGACAACATAAAAGAATGGACCAGTCTCCGACCAGAAAAGTCACAGGCAGTGGCTTCTGACAGAGAGGGATGGCGTGGAGTTGTGAGGATGTCTCCATGTGTGCCCCAACAACCTTACCGGTTACGGGATGACCTGACCACGTGAAAAAAATGCGTCCACCTTACCTCGGGACTACTGAGCCCCTAACTTGTGACCTAATTACTGATTTGCACTCGCATGTGAATTAGTCTAGCAACCACCTCATGTAGAAACCATTGCCGTTGAAACTGCCACTGTCAATACTCTGATACAGGTTTCCTGTAAAAGGTCAGCAGTAGTTGTGATTCAGTCCCTCATTTGCATCAGAAAGGTGAATCATTATTATGTTGTCGTTTTTCACATTGCTGGCATCAGCCATGGAGATTTATAGGACTACGGCATAAAGACTGCATGCTCCGGTAGTCATCACGCAGTGTGCAAGTTAGATAATTACTTACTATAGCTTTCCATCTCCGGCAACCTCGCAAATTATTGGACCAGAAGACAGCTGCTGTGGAAGTTCTTTCATTCGCAGCCATGAGATCTGCCAAAGTACATTGGTTCTTGCATTCTTGAGCAGTTGCACACATGTTCGGGGTCTTGGATGGCTCCGCATTTGCAGACATGATCGTTAGGATATCTCAGTTATTTTCATGTCTGGACAGTCCCGTTCTTAGGAGACGAAGACTAACGTCTGGTCAAGCAAAATATACTGATCAGACATGTTAGTCAGGGTCAGGCAAATAATACTGGCTAAGACCCTCACCTCGGCTTCCTAGTAGCCCTCCCTGGAAACGGGCTGTTTTTATGGCAGTTTGGCTAACTAGGTGAGGGATCGATGTGATCCCTGTAGTAGTGAGTGACACGCACATGAAGCCAAGCATAGCACTACCGCCTGGAGGACCCCATTCCACATTCATCAGCACACTTGAAATGTAAGGAAAGCTACTGCAACCTGCCACTTAACGTACTTTTCAGGGCGCACAAAAGAGTAACCTACTCAATGTAACCATTCGCAAACAACAACAACAGTCCCTTTCTTAATCTGTTTAGGGCTGTCCACACAGTGTATGACATACTATGCCCTGTAACAAATTATTCTTTTGATCTCCATCCATTCCTTACCATATTTTTGACGCCATTTTTCTGTGCGGTTTTGCTCAGGTTTCTGGTTTGTTAACTACAATTTTAAGGAAATTCTTCCATGATTTCAGTAGTCCCTCCTTTGGATTATATTAAAAAGGGGGTGTCTCTGATCACACGACTACTTTTGCCTTTCGACTTCAGATGCAACACATCTCCTTATTTCTGGTGGTGCGATTCTAGCCATTGCATAAACGAGTTAGGTTAGATTTTTATTTCACTCCCTAATAGAAAAAAAAAATGTTCGTCTTCTCCTTTGATGTTTGTCCTAAAAAGGTCGTTGTGTTGTTGTTTACAGTGAGGCTGTGATATCTGCGCCTTTCGACCTGACCCATCCGGTTTCAGCTGGATTTTTTTTGGTTACCGGGCTTTGCCTTCCAACTGCGAATCCTATTCTCTTAGCCAGACTACACCAGTGCAGCCTGTTTGCAGGGTCACCATTTGGGAGCGAAATAGGGTCTTGGAGAGTTCTGATTCGCTGACCCTAATGCAAGCAACTAGCTGTGAGTACCTGGCTGCTGTCAGCTCATTCGCTGTGCTGCATCTTCAACTCCCAAAACATGGTTCAAATCTGTGTCTCTTTACTGGAAAACACCTATCCTAACTCCTTGGCCACTCGCTCATCACTTTAATATAATATAACAAAATATAATATAATATAACAACATATAAATGTGATTGCGAATGTTTTAATTTGTTATTTTTCCCTTTAGCATACTACCATCACATAGATGAGGATGACCTCCGAGTCAAGTATTTCTGGAGTGCGGTAAAAAATTTCTCAAATGAAGACAGAAGCCGCTTGCTTCGCTTCATCACAGGTCGAAGACGTCTGCCAGTATCCATTTTCATTTCCTCTGGAAAGAAGTAAGTTTGGCTCATGTGCTGTCAAAAGTTGTTTGAAATATTTTGCCTACTTTTTCTACTTATTCAGCAAACCTTTGGGAGAAGAGTTATTTGCTCTCATAATCCATATCAGGTCAGGTCATCCCATAACCGGTGACGTTGGGGTACACATGAAGACACCCACATCACTCCCCCCCCCCCCCCCTCAATCAGCTGCCACTGGTTCATTCATTTACGTTGTCCTCCCACCTCTTTTTGGATCGACCCCTTCGTTGTCCTCCTTGCACATCTTTCCGTGCAGGATCATATTTGTAAGACTGTTTGATCTCAATATGTGACCGTACCAAGCGAGTTTCCATCTTTTAACTGTTGCCAAGAGGTCTTCAAATGGCCCTATTGTTGTTGTAATTCTTTCTTGTATTTCCTTTTTGTATGTGACATTTAGTAGTCTTCGTAAACATATCATCTTCAAGGCCTGTAATTGTCCATGTCGAACAAGCATAATAAAATCCATATATCTGCCCGAATATTGCAGGGGCCGAATGGGGAACAAAGAATAGTAATACTGTAACCTGTCAGTCAAATAACAGGGGCTGGCTATCCCATCCTGTAGAAGTTTTAAGCCTCTCAAATGTTAATAGATACAGGCCCCAGCATTTGTTCTTCTTCTTCATTTCTTCTCAATCTCCCGCTACGAAACTCTGAAAAAAAGGGTTTTGCAAATAGCAGAATGTAGTCCAGAGAACAATATGCTTTGTGTTGTAGTTTACAGCTTGACTGCGATATTTGCACCTTTCAGTCTAACACATCCGACTTCAGCAGGCATTTTTGGTTACTGGGTTACCTTCCCTCTTCAATCCATTCTACTTAGCCAGTCTACTCTGTTGCAGCCTTATCCAGGATCACCATGTGGAGGTGTGTAGAAGGGTCTTAGCAGTACTGGTTTGCTGGCCCAGACATTAGCAGTCAGCTATGGATTGCTGACAGCTGCAGCTCATACACTGCTCAGCACCTTGATCCCCCAGAATTTGTTGACTTGGCATGTTTTTGTTGAAGACCTATGCTTGACAGGGAACTAGAGAAGTTTTAATTCATTGTATCCCAATATCATATTATATTTGGGGCCTTTTCATAGCAGATATCTGCAACCTTTATAGTTTGCAGGACAGATGCGACGAAAGTCATATCATTTACACAACTGTTCATCATTTCTTGTATATCATTCATTACACAGCAGCCCTGTGGACCCTCTGCCAGAATCCTCGACATGCTGCAACACATTACATCTGCCTGTGTATTCTGAGTAAGTTGGTTATTGTTGTGAAATGTAAACTTCATGTGGCCATTGTATCTGACTTTTTTCCTTAAAGTAGCCAGGGACGAGCTAATTTATGTGGGCCTTTTAAAGGTGAAATTGAAGCTTATTTTTTTTTCCATCATGGCTTGACTTGGCTTGGCTTCGTTCGTTCTCAATCTCCCGCTACTAAACTCTGAAAAGGGTTTAAGTAGCAGAATGTAGTCCAGAGAACAGAATGCGTTGTGTTGTAGTTTACAGCTTGACTGCGATATTTGCACCTTTCAGTCCAACACATCCGACTTCGGCAAGCATTTTTTGAGTACCGATTTAGCATTCCCTCTTCGTTCCCTTCTCCTTAGTGAGTCTGCTCTGTTGCAGTCTCTTATCCAGGATCACCGAGTGGAGGTGTAGAAGGGTCTGGGCAGCTCTGGTTCGCTGGCCCTGATGCTAGCAGTCAGCTATGGGTCACTGACCGCTGCAGCTCATGCGCTGCTCATTATCATGATCCCTTTTTCCATCATCCTATATGGAGCGGCTGATTAGCGCAGAGGTATTGCACTCACTTTTCATATAAAAGGTGTGGGGTTCAACTCCCACTACCGGCTGCTCCAGTCAACCCAGCTGTAAATGGGTATCTGACTTATGGTTAGGGTAGGAAAAAGCAGCGAGGAAAGAAACTGGCTACACCGCCTTACAAGCTGAGGCTCAGTATACTGGTCTCTAACACTTCATTCCTGACCAGCGGTTAAGTTTGTTGAAGGGCTTCTTTTTTATATGGAAGTACAGAGCATGTGCATTCCACTACCTGGCACAGAGTGACAAGAAACTTCCAGCTGATGACTGACTCCAAACACGCGGAGAAGTGGTTGGGTGAGATAGGATCTCCCTAGTGGACCCTTTTTTGTATTGGAACCACAACTTGGCGCTGGAACATGACAGCATATTTTTTGCAGCAGTTGACAAGAACTTTGATATAGCCAGAATCGACAACTTGTTCCATTAGCAAATGCTAGACAAATTGTAGCTCTTCAGCATTTAATGCTTTTTTGTAGCTAATGAAGGTGAAGATGAAAGGGTCTGGTATTCTCGGGCTGTCTCAGTAAGACAATAGTAGGTTGGATATGATCTAATGTGCTATATGAACACAGAAAACCAACTTATTCTACTGGTTGCATATTATTGAGACTGGGGCAAACTCTTGTGAGAATGCATTTTGTGAAGAGTTTGTAAGCGACTAGGAGAAGTGTAATTGGATGATAATTTCCAAGGTCTTCTTTGTTTCCCTTCTTGTGTAAGAGTATCATCTTTAAGCTGCACCACCTTGTCGGTGTTTTCCCTGTTTGAAGATATTTGGTAAAACAGTGAACTATAACTTGATATAAGGGCGGTCCGCAATTGTGGAGGTCTTCTGCAGTGAACACATCACTGTTTCGGGCTCATCCGTCCTTGTCATTTAAGGACATCTTTAAACTGTCAGTATTGTCTTGATAACATGTTCTTCTGGGTCACCCTCTTTTCAGGCACTGTGCCTTCAACTATCAGCTTTTCCAGACCAGTGTATCGTTTCATAGGACTGAAATATTTTAGCTTTTTCCTTGTAGTGTGTTGTCCAAATGCCAATTTCCTTTTATACTTGGTTGTTTTAGAATTTCTCTATTTGTCTTCTTTTTTGTCCACAATATTTTCAGCATCTTTCTATAACACTTTATTTTGGATAGCCGATGGGTCTAGCTACGGTGATATAGGACTTGCCTATCAAAGCATATGATGACCAGGTTCGTCGAACTGTGCGGAAGAACCACTGGCTGGTCAAGGCGATTACCAGCATCTCACTGGGGAGCTAGACACAGAAGATCCCCTTGGTCGTCCACTGCATCCGGATTACTGCTCCAGTCGTCTTGATCATATCTTGCCACTGGATTAAATGGAATCAGGACGAGAGTGACAGGCTGACAGTGCGCAGCTCTAATAATAATAATGTTCGCGAAGGCGTCAAAGACCAATTTTGTCAATGAACTACTACCATGTCCAACTGCTGAGGCTGTGTTCATGTGTAATGTGTCGACCGAAATCCCTACAGACTCCCCAGGTGGAGCCGAGTACTCCGCTGCCTTGGGATGAGGGCCGCGAGGAGTGTATTAGACCAATTTTTTGTGTCAGTCTGCTCATGTCAAACTCCCTGTTTTTTTTTTCCGTGTCCTACCGCCAAGTCCTCTAGATTGTGTCCACCTTTTGGTCAGCGTCATCCTTGCTGTGCTGAGAATACGAGGTTGAGAGAGGTATCTAGTCCAACTTGTGTCGCTGCTATGAGGATGATATCGTCCGTGCAGAATCTTCTTTCTTCTTCAGCGTTCGTCCTGAAAAAGACATTTGTATTGTAGTTTACAGCAGGACTGAAATATCTGCACCATTCAACCTGACACATCCAATTTTAGCTAGCTCTTTGGGTATCAATTTTGCCTTCCACTGAAATCCCTATTCTCTTAGTCAGACTACACTATAGCAGCCTGTTTCCAGGGTTGGCCGCTTGGAGACGGAATAGGGTTTGGTTTTTAAAAAAAAAGACACAAGCGGTCAGCTGTGAGTCGCTGGCTGCTGTTCACCGTGATAAATCTTCGGTCCTGTCCGTGTATATAATGTCTGGTTCTGGTATCCTTTTATACGAAAACGTCCCACTTTGCATGTTCTTTGTTTTCTCTGAAACTCCTTAGTATATTCACGGCATACATTTTAAACAGATACAGAGAGAAGAGGCAACCTTGCCACTTTCCTTTCTGGACTTCCAAAGAGCAATGCATTTCATCTCATGAGGAACTGACACACCAAATAAACACACTTCTCTGTCTATGTTCACCCTTTTTGTATATATTAGCTAGCTAATCTGCACGAAGATGGATGTGTTGGACCAAAAGGTGCAAATATTGCAGTCAAGCTGTAAACTAGCAACACAACGCATTCCGTTCATCCAAACTACATCCTTCTACTTGCAAAGCCCTGTTCAGTGCTTGGTAGTGGGAGATTGAGAACGTTGAGGGCACAAGCCTGGGCGCTGAATGTGGAGACCCTGGGCTGCCCCGCTGGTGTAATCCAAAGGAATGCAAAGCATGACAATTTGGCACCGGCTCAGCTGCCGGAATGAGTTTGCAATTTTGAAACCATCCACCTTAGGCGCTACCGCTCTAGATTTTCTGTCTGGGTTTACTCCCGTAGCCCTAACCTCTCCTGAGGTTTCCACAGGGCAGTGGAGTCGTTGCCCGCAGATGCTAGTTACTCGAGACATCTGATGATACTCTCATCCTCCCAAGACTAGCCAGCATTCCCTGGGACTTGTGGGTTTGAAATCAGTTGCTCCTCTCCTAGGCGAACTGCCTGAACAGGCTAACAAACTTCGTCTACCCGGGACTAGAGTCAGAGTTTACCTTCTCTTAGATTGGCTGCCAACCAAGGCTAATGAGCCCAATCTGTCCACCCAGTTACACTGCTAGGTCACACCCCACGGCAGGCTCTGTAAGAAACAGGGGGCCCCTCATGAAGGTGCTGCTGGGGATACAATAATGTAGGAGAGGCATTGGCATGAAAACTCCTGAACGGCAATCTGAACAGTGAATCTAGTGCCGATCTCTACTCCTGGAATGGAGAGGCTGTATCAGACGCTTCACTTTCCTTTAACGAGTGTGACGTCCAGCCCAGACATAGCTACCCCACAATACAGAAGCACACAGTTCTTGTATATTTTTAGTTTGGTATTTGTGCTGTATTGCAATGACTTCCAAACATGGTTCAAGCTAGCAAAGGTCACCCTGGCCTTGTTCATTCCACTATCAATGTCCAATGTTCCTGTCTGCTTTGTCATCTGGTGTAACTTCTTCAGAGGTAAGGGAATGTTTCTGTAATCACCAGTTCTTCGTTTCCTACTTTAATTGGCGTGGGATTCAAAATATTCAACGTCATGACGTCTGTCTTTTTTTATATTATTATTCAGTTGTACTTGCTGAACATGCACACTCAATCTTTGTGTTTGTACCCACGTCAAAACGTCTCATAGTTGTTTAATGTTCTATATAATCATGTGGTCTGTCACAAAAACAAAACAAAAGAAATTAAAAACATAGGAGCAAGGAAGTGATAGTCAAACTGAATGAAGCAATAGTTAGACCTAGATTGGAGTACTATGTACAGGTGTGGAGTCGTTATCGTAGAGGGGATATACACATGCTGTAAAGGATACAAAAGAAGAGCGACAAAGCTGGTAGTGGAATTATAGTTGAGAATAAAAGACTACAAAAACACTACCTACATTGTCTTGAAAAAAGAAGAATTCGAGGGGATTTAATACAGGTTTATGAGATAATCAAGGGAAGGGATACATTGAACTATAACAAGTTTTTCAAAGTACAACCACCTAGAGGAAAAAGAGGGCACAGCTACAAATTAATGAAAGAAAGGTCCAGATTAGATATTAGGAAATATTTTTTTTAGTCAGAGAGTGGTGAATGCTTGGAATGCATTGCCACAGAAAGTTGTGGAGGCAAGGACAATTAATGCATTTAAGAATAGATTGGATGCGCATAGCTTTAAAATCAAGGAAAAGTAAATGAAACTGGTTGTATACAGACTGCAGAGTCTTCTAAACCAGTATAAAGACGTTACGTTTTCTCTTAGTATGATATGAGTAAGTTGTCCATCACAAGCAAAGATGGGGACATCATTAACTTGCGCTAAATTTAGATTCTCATGAGTAAGAAGCTGCGCTAGACATCAATCTCACTCTCTCATCCTGAGTTACCGAGGACCAATGGCAAGACATACCATCATAACGACTGGAAGTAGCTCAAGATGAAGACATTCAGGTCATACAATCCGTGAGACCAGGGGCTGCTTGAAACTTGTAGGAGTCAATTGTCCAACCGTTTCCTTGACGATTTGAGAGGCGAATGTTGTACCTCTTGACAGCAGCAGCCCCCCCCCCCCCCCCCCCCCTCTCGTAGACTAGAAGACGCTGCTGCTGACCAGCACCCACATCTTTAGGTTTAGGTGAGGTACCATTAACCCATGGCTGAGGGGAGATTCCGGTCATGGCATGCAATGAAAATGGACGCAATTTCCAAGTAGGTCGTGCACACCAACCAAGTGCGGTGCGCAATCTGTAGTGCGCATCCTATCCAACAAGGTGTATTCTATAACACATGAAGAACAGATCATGTTTTCTCAGAATTCCCAGGAAAATTACACACATAGGCTTTCTGTGAATAGGGTAGGACGTGCTAGAAGATGATCGTCACACAACACTGTGCTACATACAATAATTGGAATGAACAAACAAATTATAACATTATCCATGCCATTGCAGATACACACAGTAAACCAAAACTATGGTTCTTATATTCTTAGTGAGAAAATTGCAGAGGAGAAACTTCGTTATGCAGCCTACAACTGTGTGTCCATCGATACTGATGAATGAAGCCTGCGCTGCTACAGCACCCAGAGAGAAGCAGAAGGATCCAGATCAAACCTGTGTTCTTATTCCATGGTTATTGTAATATTTAATCATATTTATGTTCATATTATTGTAGTTTCATGTTTGTCTGAACTCCATTTAAACATATCCATGACGTTGCCCATGGTAAGGCTATTTAGACATGTCACTGACATTGCCCATGGGAAGGTCATTTAGGCATCACTGACTTTGCCCATGGGAAGGTCATTTAGGCATATCACTGACTTTGCCCATGGGAAGGTCATTTAGGCATATCACTGACTTTGCCCATGGGAAGGTCATTTATGCATGTCAATGACTTTGCCAATGGGAAGGTCATTTAGAAATGTCACTGAATTTGCCCATAGAAAGGCTATTTAGAAATGTCACTGACTTTTCCCATGGGAAGGACATTTAAAAATGTCACTTTTCCCATGGGAAGGCCATTTAGAAATGTCACTGACTTTTTCCACGGGAAGACCATTTAGACATGTCACTTTCTTTGCCCATGGGAAGGTCATTTAGGCATGTCACTAACTTTGCCAATGGGAATGTCATTTGGGCATGTCACTGACTTTGCCATTGGGAAGGTCAATTATAAATGTCACTGACATTGCCAATGGGAAGGTCATTTAGACATGTCACTAACTTTGCTAATGGGAAGGTCATTTAAAAATGTCACTGACTTTGCCAATTTGAAGGTCATTTAGACATGTCACTGACTTTGCCAATGGGAAGGTCATTTAGACATGTCACTGACTTTGCCCATGGGAATGTTATTTAGACATGTCACTGACTTTGCCCGTTGGAAGGTCATTTAGAAATGTCACTGACTTTGCCAATTTGAAGGTCATTTAGACGTGTCACTGACTTTGCCTGTTGGTGGGCCATTTAGAAATGTCACTGACTTTGCCCATGGGAAGGTCATTTAGACATGTCACTGACTTTGCCCATTGGAAGGTCATTTAGACATGTCACTGACTTTGCCCCTGGGAAGGTCATTTAGGCATGTCACTGACTTAGCCCGTTGGAAGGCCATTTAGAAATGTCACTGACTTTGCCTGTTGGAAGGCGATTTAGAAATGTCACTGACTTTGCCCATGGGAAGGTCATTTAGACATGTCACTGACTTTTCCCATGGGAAGGTCATTTAGACATGTCACTGACTTTGCCCCTGGGAAGGTCATTTAGGCATGTCACTGACTTTGCCAATGGGAAGGTCATTTAGACATGTCACTGACTTTGTTATAGGAAGGCCATTTTGATATGTCAGTGGCTGTGTGCAGGGTTAGATCATCTCATAGGACCACTTCTTCATCTGATAAAACTTAAGAGGCTCTGTTTCTATGGTTGTCTTTCAAGTCCATACGGATTATCCACACCCAACATGCTTCTTGTTTGTATATACAGTGACATGAATTGGAAAGTCTTCTACTCTAGTGTGGTGAAAACACTGCTAATTCCCTCTTATAACATGCGCTCTCTGTGTGGCAGAGGTCCTTTTCTCATCTCTATTAGCCACAGAACCCTTTAGAAAAATTGTTGTGGTAGTCTGTCCAGTTGCGGAATTAGATTCTGTGAGATCCAAACCTCATTCATGTGTCATCTGTTTAAATGTTATTTTCAATCAGTCCATGCCTCTGTTATGTTTTTAGCACTGTCAATTCATGTTCTTCTTTGTCTTCCTCTTGCTCTGAAAACTCACTGCCACTATTGTAATTTTATCTTATTGGTTTGGTTATATGTGCAAAAAATGATATATGAATGTACAGCTTTGAAGAGCCGGAATAGAGTTCGGCTTTTAAACTCAGATCCCTCTAAGATCCACAGGAAGTCAAACGGTTGCATCGTTTTTATCCAAATAACATTTAAACATCAGTATTGTAATCTTTGTTAGACCACTTCTGTAGAAAAACTACTCGGATAGTCTATCCACTTGGGCATAAGACGATATGAAAAATTCAAACATCTTTCATGTGCCATCTGTTTAGACATTGTTATTTTAAACCAATCCATCGCTCTGTAGGGTTTTGAACCCGTGACACCTATGTGCCGTTGTGTGTGTAAAATACCCCTTTCCCAGAGCCACCCATTATTCGGTGTGACTGATGGACCGTTATTTTAAGGTGCATTCTGGACTTGTACTGCCTGGATTTTGGTCATAATATAGTGATATGCTAATATATGATGTCTACACAGGACACACATTTTTGGAGATAACAAATATGTCGACACACACATTTAAGCATGTTTCTTTATGTTTTTGACGATTTTTGTGATGGAAAGTAATTTTGAATATTCAGGAAATTACTGTTCTAAAAAGCAAACAACAGAATAAGCTGTTGAAGGTTATCTCAACACAGATATTTTTCCCTTACACTTAAGTTAAATCTTGCTACCTGGAATCACAATAGCTCCATTTCCAGGTCAAGGGGTAAAATACCGGTCTATCTATGTCGTTAGGTTTTGGCAGGGGAAAATCCACTGGTGACTTGCCTGGTGAATCCCAGCATCTGTTAGCCCCTGGAATATATGATCGCCTATTTTTGAGACTGGTGGAGGTGGAAGCGTAAATTAGAGCAAGGTAGACCTGTAGCCTGTCAGGCGCCACATAAGCCACTCCGCTAACCACATAACCAAGACCTGTTGTTATGGCCAAACAGTCCCCTTTTTTTGCAACATATTCCCTGTGGGGGTGAGAATCCCTAGAATAATTTGAGTAGATTTTTAACTTGAATTTTGCCCAAACTGCGGCCATTAGGCCTACTCTTTTTGATTTCCAACTGCTACGGTATTCTTAACGTGCGCATCACTGCACACGGGTGTCTGATCTCACTACTCAAAGGTCAGGGAAAAAATTTACCGGATGATCTACATGAAAAAAATCTCGGTGTCTCCACTGGGATTTGAACCTGCGATCTCCAGCACCTGAAGCAAACCGGGTACCGTAAATACCGGTAACTGGGTCAAATTCCTTACCAGAGCTCATAGTTAATGTGGGTTTGTGACTTTCAGTATACATGTTTTAAAAATGTATTTTAACATAAACAAACAAACCAATCGCCATCCCTATGAATATTCCTATTGAACAAATGAAGGTGGGAATGATGTGTTGGTTATAGTTCCAAAATTTTAGACACCTTTGTTTTGTCTGTAAATAAAATAAGAATATACTGGAAATGGGAAGTTAAAACCATTTCAGGGAGTCCCAATTTAAACATATAAAAGTCTGACTTTACCACCAAAGAATCTATTTGTACTTGATATATACAATATACATACCTAGTACTAGCATCTCACAAAGTTTGGAGTGTAGGACATGTATAGAAGTAATGGCCAATTAACAACATTCCACCAGAAAACTACTTAGTGCAAACAAGTCCATTATAAATTTATCCAAAGTCATGTAACAAATCCACTTGAAGATAGCTATGAGATGGGATTTCTTGATATTTATTCCGTTTCCTCAAAGTAAAGTTACTGTTTGAACTAATCCTGTTGTTCCGTTTACTAACTACATTACGTCAATCACTGACACACACACTCTTCATTGTGTTCTGTGAGCCGCTCTTACGCAAATAATCATCTCTATCACTTTAAAACTAACTGAATTTTCTCTTCTTGCTACAAGTTGTAGGTGTTTGTAATTCTGGTGAGACTTGTAGAAGATGGGCCTCCATGGTGCATCTCAGTCTCGCCTTATCCTTTCTTATTGCAGAAGCTCATTTCTCTAATTTGGCAATAGAAGAGTATAGAAGCTCTTTTCTCTAGTTTTGCAATAGAAGAGTGTAGAAGCTCTCCCCTCTAGTTTGGCAATAGTAGTGTAGAAGCTCTCCTCCTTAGTTTTACAATAGATGAGCATAGAAGCTCTCCTCCCTAGTTTTACAATAGTAGTGTAGAAGCTCTCCTCCCTAGTTTTACAATAGATGAGCGTAGAAGCTCTCCTCCCTAGTTTTACAATAGATGAGCGTAGAAGCTCTCCTCCCTAGTTTTACAATAGATGAGCGTAGAAGCTCTCCTCCCTAGTTTTACAATAGATGAGCGTAGAAGCTCTCCTCCCTAGTTTTACAATAGATGAGCGTAGAAGCTCTCCTCCCTAGTTTTACAATAGATGAGCGTAGAAGCTCTCCTCCCTGTTATCCGTGAAATCCTAGGCCAAATCTGTATCTCTCTATCCATGGTACACAGCGATGTTCTAGAATGTGCTGCTTTGGATAGTTTTTTGTGGAAAGAATTTCCTGTACATTGTCATGTATGTATCAATGCATGCTTGTATATCTGTAGGTTGTATGTTTATGGAGTCTGAGGGGGACACTGCAGGGTGGATTTCAGCGAACATTTTGTTCAGTGAGTCAAAGAGGTTTCAAATTTTAAATGCATTGTCTACTATTATAGAATTTGATGTGTAAGCTATTGTAGTGGTTGTGACTGCCTGTGTAGACTGGTGAAGTTAGATATTTGTTGCAATGGTTGCCAATGAAAGCTCTACTGTGGTATGCATGTGGCATAATACCATTTTTATGGAGAACTTGATCCAGTTTAGAGCACACAGAACCAGACCTTGGAGTCAATGTAGTGTATGGTATGTTGGATAAAGTCCAGACCTTGGAGTCAATGGAGTGTATGGTATAGTTGAACAGAAGAGAGCAACAGACTGAGGTACCATCTATTCAATAAACTAAAGATTGTTGGCACTGACAAATGCACCTGTGGTACCGGGAAAATGACCGCTGAACATCTGCTGCAAAATTGCCCGACATACGAGGACCAGAGAAAGCACATGTGGCCATCACCAGTGCCAACACTAGACAAGCTCTATGGCAGTGTCGACAGCCTCAGGATGATAGGTGCTTTCTTCGAAGAAATTCAAGTTGACGTCTGACAGCGTACGAAGAAGAATAAGGAGATGGTATGTTGGATAGAATCCAGACCTTACAGTCAATGGAGTGTATGGTATGTTGGATAGAATCCAGACCTTACAGTCAATGGAGTGTATGGTATGTTGGATAGAATCCAGACCTTACAGTCAATGGAGTGTATGGTATGTTGGATAGAATCCAGACCTTACAGTCAATGGAGTGTATGGTATGTTGGATAGAATCCAGACCTTACAGTCAATGGAGTGTATGGTATGTTGGATAGAATCCAGACCTTACAGTCAATGGAGTGTATGGTATGTTGGATAGAATCCAGACCTTACAGTCAATGGAGGGTATGGTATGTTGGATAGAATCCAGACCTTACAGTCAATGGAGGGTATGGTATGTTGGATAGAGTTGTCTCTGCAGTGCTTCATTTTGACTAGACTCGTTCTCAAACACAAAACATCCTTGCAGGAATTCAATTTCTGATGTTTTTTTCTCAAAGTTGCTTGCATATTTTCGCCGGGTATCAGATTGTGTTGATCTTTTGTCACAAATATCTTTTTCTATTTCTAAATCTATGATATCAGCTTTATTTTCTAAGAGCTTGCTGTGTTTCAGGACGATGCGAAGAAGAATATGTAAGTAAGGTGGGCATACCCTATCAATGTCTAGCAAAGGAGGGGGAATGTTATTGTGGTAAACTGGTGCTTTCTCTTTACTTCCACCACCATATCGCAGAAATCGACAATTATATCTGTGTAGCATTGCTAATGGTCGTTTACAAAATATTTTGCTTTGAAGCTCTTGCATGTCTTTTTCATCTAGAAAAGTTTGACTCAGTCTTCTCTTTAAATTAGTAATCTTAAAACAACACTTTAGAAACAAGGTGGCCGAATGTTTTACATCCACATCTGAATTTATGTCGATACCAAAAATAATAAACAAATTTTGAAAAGATCTACATAATAGTGGTTTTTTTCTACGGATCTTTGTCCTTCGTCAATGTCCTCTCTCCACACATTCGACACAAGTCATTCAAACACCTCATGTGCATTTCAATTCCATTATCAACTGGTGGTGTGTTCTTTCCAAAACAAAATAGGCTGATTTCTGATCTGACTTATCCACACAGAAATGTTTATTACACAAGTTTGGCTTTGACTTGATTTTTTCACAGAGAGCTCTGTATGTGGTAGATGAATTTATTTGCTTCAACTTTAATTTCTGTTAGTGGAGCAGAAATAGTAATTTTTTGAATAAAAGTGGAACAAATTGTGCAATAATTTTTCTTCTAAGTTTACTAAAACGAATGCACACAAACTATTTAAAATAGGACTTTCAAACTTTTACGGTATAATAATGGCACTTTCCTGTTATACCACAAATTCCAACCACTACCAGTGAATGCAAGGTTGAGAATGACTATCAAGTAACTGATTCAGGCATGTTATTGTCAAGGAAAATCTGCAACAATGAAAAATAGGCCGCTAGCGTTAACGTCAAATAACCCTAGGTCACCGTCGACTCGCATTCGTGGCGACTGACAAACTAAGTTACAAGGTTTTGTGTGCCCGTAGACAGATGTGTCAAGGATTTGGAGGATGATAAATTAGATTTAGATGGTGATTATTCTGAAAAGGATAAGTGATTATCTGAATCATGACATTGGTGATTCAGACCATCATTGGTTATGATCAAATCAGATCTGTTCCTGTCTCCCTTAGAAGATCGGACTACGGTCATGGGGAGTATCCCACATAATGTATCAATAAATATATTGGAGATGATCAGGCCAGTCATTTTGAGATAGAATAATTCAATTAGAGCACATAGTTTTGTCATGGTAAATAGCTTTTCTTAAATGTCTACCTTGTGCATATTTTCTCAAGAATGGGATTTACAAACTGTGTGGCCTGGGTTCAAAGGGTTATCTGTTTCTTGGTCATGGCATCTATCCGCTGCTGCTGTTGTGTCCTTCTTGTGCCATCGTTGTGCTTGTTGTTATTTGTTTATTTGAATCTTTGCTGTGTTTCTATAATACTGTCAAATCCACCATTTTCTTGGTCTTTCTTCTTCCTTTGAGCATCTGAGTAACGGTGTAGATAGAGCTCTTGCTTCTCATGACATTGGCATGCTCCAATAAATTACAACATCAGGTTGTTGTCCCAAAAAACAGATCTAGTCCTACAGTGGATTCTGGCCCACTCTGGGATCCTTGAAAACGAGAAAGCAGATGTGCTTGCAAAAGCCTGAAGTGCACCTATGCAGACTCACCATCCACAGATATCATTATCCAATGATCAAAAGAAAGTTATCAACTATAAAGAAGCAAAAGCCAATAGCAGGAAAAGACAATGCAAAGTGGCTGGAAATACCATGCAGATGGATCCCATCCCACTGTATAATTCAAGCAGACAGACTGGCGAAAGAAGGTGGAAGGCTGCTACCACAATCAGATTCTAGATTCCAAAAGGTTTATTAGGGCCAGATACATGGACAAATGGGAAACAACAGTATACTAGCTACACACAAAATGATGCCTATTACCAGTTGAACAGAAGAGAGCAGGTGGTGGTATTCAGACTACGCACAGGCCACAACAGACTGAGGTAACAATCTATTCAATAAACTGAAAATAGGTGCTACTAACGAACGCATTTGAGGTACAGGGAAAATTACCCCTGAACATCTGCCACAAAATTGTCCAACATATGAGGAGAAAGCACATGTGGCCATCACCAGTTCCAACACTAGACAACCTCTATTGGCAGTGTCGACAGCCTCAGGATGGCTGGTGCTTTCTTTGAACAAATTCAAGTTGACGTCTGACAGCGTACGAAGGAGAACAAGAAGATCAATGACAAAATAATAATCAAACAAGTACAGAAGTTTTCATATTTAGTGCACGCAATAACAGCAGATGCTCGGAATGAGACAGAAATTAAGACAAGGATTAAACTGGCACAAAGGGCTTCAGAGGAAAACATAAATTGCTAACCTCAAAGAGTATCAGAAGTTAGCTGAAGAAAAGAATCGCCGCTTATATTTGGTCAATGGGTCTGAAACGTGGATCTGGCAAAGAAGAATTAATAAACAGTTTTTTTTGTTTTTGTTTTTTTGGCGTTCACCTTATTTCTCTAATCCCCAAGGCGGTATACGTTGCACTGTGATTTTTATTTTGCACCCATCAGCCCAGTGCATCCGACTTCTGCATTTTATGTAAGGGCCTTCTTCCTCCTGCATTTTCTAAGGGTTTGCTTCCTCGGGATAGTGCTGTGATGGGGATCGAACCCAGCACCTTCTGGTTGTGAGTCGTGTCACTTAACCACTAGTCCACGCCGTCCCCAAATAAACGTTTGAAATGTGGTGCTACTGTAGAATGGGAAAAGGGAGTTGGACAGAAAGAAGGTTCAACAACAATATCCTCACTGAGGTGGGCGCACAAAAACAAATATTGAAAAATGATACAAAAACGTTGGTTGAGTTTGCTGGGACACAAAATGAGACATGAAAGTCTTCTACAGAAGACACTAGACGGTATGATCCAGTGGAAAAGAGGAGCAGGGGAGTCCAAGTGGGAACCAAGACTCACCTTTACACATCAGGCGTACATTGACATTAATGTATGAACATATGCTGAAATGAAGAGAAATGCAGAGGATAATTTAAAATGGGGAGACATGCTCAGACAACCTTACAACCAGTCTTATGACTGATCAATCAGAGGATAGGGTCATAAGGAAAGATATGTTTCAGACAACCTTACAAGCAGTCTCAGGACTGTTCAACCAGAGGATACGGTCAAATGGAGAGATATATTTCAGACCTGTTCAACCACATGATGATGATAATATACTATATGGTACAGCTCTCATTGGCTAATATAACCAAAATCACTCTGTGGTTGAAAAAGACGTACCTTCGCCAGGTTAAACTGAATACATCAGCAACTAAAATCATTCGGTAAATATAGCTGTTTCTATTTATATGTATTACCTCATTCACATGCAGTTTTTATGTGTATGCCTGAACAACTTTGATGCTTATGTTAAACCAGCTTGTAGAGAGAGAGAAATTAAATTTTCTCAACACAATCTATATATTTTGGTTTTGTGTAATTTATATGGCCGTTGAGGCTCAGTTTTTTTTATGTGTAAAGTGTGACTAATATATGTGTAGGTAATTTTTACGTGAGTATCATACATGAATAATTGAGTCCTGGCACTCAATCAGGCAAGGTCGCCCGATGATAGTAGTCAAAGGCTGCTTGAATCCATGTTTGCCCATCTTTCTGGGGTACGATGATGGTCCTAGGGAGTGATGCAGACCTCTTAATCTTGTTTACGTGTAGTTTTAGTTGTAGGCTACAAGAAAGACACTCTCCTCGTCCATCTTTTGCCAGTCATCTGTACTTTCGTACAGGTATCAAGATGCTGAGCAGTGCATGAGTTGCAGCGGTCAGTGACCCATAGCTGACTGCTAGCGCCAGCAAATCAGAGCTGACAAGACCCTTCTACACCTCCACGTGGTGATCCTGGATAACAGGCTGCAACAAAGCAGACTGGCTATGGCAGAGGGATCGAAGAGGGAAGGCTATCCCGGTACTCAAAAATGCCTGCTGATCGGATATGTCGGACAAGGTGCAAATATCGCAATCAAGCTGTAAACTATGACACAACGTATACCGTTCTCCAAACTACATACTGCTATTTGCAAAGCCCTTTTCAGGGTTTGTTTGCTAAAGATTAGGAATGAACAAAGAAGAAGAGGAAGTACTGTTGTCAATGACATCCCAAAACTCTGGTGGCGGATTTTAGCATTTCAAATGTGGTCTCTCAAGGAGATATTTAAGACTCTTCTCTCCATTGTTCTTTCGGTGGAACGAAGCTTCTCTGCATTTCATTTGCGTTGACTCCAGACCTCACACCCATATACTCTTACTGGGATAATCATGGTTATTGAAGGTATGAGCTCTCGTTTTTATATCAGTCATCTGCTAGAGTATCGCTTTAATGCGGTTGAACCTGAGCCATCACACCATTCTCCTGCCCTTATGAGATGTCCTTGTCAATTGTGTGGCTGTTGTTGATTTCCTGCCCAGGTAGACATACGGTCTCAAATAAATAAATATATTTCTCTTTTAAACCTGGTGGTCAATCTCAGACTTATCCTGTTGCCATACGGCTGGCAACATACTATGTTAGTAATGGTCAGGTGAAACATACTGATCAGACTATGTTACTTAGGGTCAGGTGAAACATACTGATCAGACTATGTTAGTTAGGGTCAGGTGAAACATGCTGATCAGACTGTGTTAGTTAGGGTCAGGTGAAACATACTGATCAGACTATGTTAGTTAGGGTCAGGTGAAACATACTGATCAGACTATGTTAGTTAGGGTCAGGTGAAACATACTGATCAGACTGTGTTAGTAAGGGTCAGGTGAAACATACTGATCAGACTTAGTCAGGGTCAGGTGAAACATACTTATCAGACTATGTTAGTTAGGGTCAGGTGAAACATACTGATCAGACTATGTTAGTCAGGGCTAGGTGAAACATACTGATCAGACTATGTTAGTCAGGGCCAGGTGAAACATTCTGATCAAGGTCCCACCTCACTTCCAAGCAGTTCTCCGTGGAAACAGGCTGTTTCATGGCTGTCTGGCTAACGAAGTGGGGATTGACTATGTGAAATCCATAGTGGTGAGCCTACTGATGAGCCTTGCATTGCACTACAGCCAGAAGAACCCCAGTCTTCCTTCTCAAGAATGCTTCAGAATGTAAAGAGAACCAATGTAACCCACCTCAAAAAGAAAGTCACAAAGAGTAAATGTAGCAACAGCTTTGTCAATGTGGCTGTCTATTTCTGAGTCTAGAGAAAGCTTGTCGTTGATTAGGGACCCCAGGTATGTGAATTGGTGTACAGTGGCCTGTTAATAATTATCGGTGCTAAGACTTGGCGTGGCATCTACTTCCTGTCCCAGCACTTTTGTTTTATTGAGAGTTAATGTGAAACTAAAAGTTTGTGCAAGACTGGGAGAAGTGATTTATCAACCTTTGAAGTTCCTGCTGGCTGTGGGTGACAACTGCAGCATCAACAGCAAAAAGCAAATCTATGATGGTGATCTCCCTGCTCCTCATTTTGGTATTGAGTCTTACAAGGTTAAACAGCAGAGCATTCGACTTACGTCGAAGGCAGATTCCTTCATTTGCGTTAACAAATGCATGCTTCATTAACAGAGCAAAGAAGATTCCGAACAATGTCGGGGCCAGAACACAGCCCTGCTTAACACCACTTTGAATACCAAAAGGTTGTGATATGCTACCATCAAATTAGACTGTTCCTGTCATGCCGTCATGGAACGATATTAGATTAGTCGTAGCAATTTGTTTGGGCCGCCTATTTTTTAGTGGATTTGGAAGAGTCCATCCCTACTAATCAAATCAAATGCCTTTGTCAGGTCAATGAATGGGCTGGCTCTGCTCACATGACCTTTCGTGAAGTTGATCTACACATGCTCTGTTTAAATGCTTTTCATTTCTTGTTGTTATTTCGTCTTATGGTGAATCTTCTTCGTTCATCCTCAGATCAAGCCCCCGGTTTCTTTTATAAAGGACACTGTTGTTTGTAAGGCTCTTTTATCTCCATACAGCGTTGGGACGATGAGGCTAACGTCTGGTCAGGCAAAACACACTGATCAGACAATGTTAGCCAGGGTCAGGAGAAATATACTGGCCAAGACCCTCACCTGACCTCCTCGTTGATCGTCCTGTCCAGGACAACAGTCTGGCTAACAAGGTGAGGTTTGACGTGATCCCTGTAGTAGTGAGCGACATGGAGATGAAGACAAGTATAGCACAACTGCCTGGAGGACTGCAGTCCACCTTCATCAGCATGCTCTGGGTGTGAGGAAAGGCTACTGCAACCCACCACTTAACGTTCTTTTCAGGACGCACAAAAGAGTAAACCTACTCCTTGTGGACATTCGCAAACAACAACAACAACAACAACTATACAGCTTTTGTATCATATCTGTCTCGCGAGGCCAGTATTCTCTCTTTTCCTGCGTGAGCATGCAGCTTTGCAGGATGTGTTCCATGGTCACGATATGCTTCCCACATGGACACTTTTTATCTGTCTCAATACTCATTTTGTTGTAAAGATGACCCTTGAGTCTGTTATGGCCAGTTCTCAGTCTGAAGATGATGACTTGATCTTCTCTAGTTAATTTAAAGTAGCTGTCTTTTTTTTGGAAGCCTGGGTGTTGATCAGCCTATTTTCCCCTGAAGTTGGCTTTAATTATGGTCTTGGCATCATTATATGTGATACTCAGGTCTGTTTGTGGGGATGCTCCTCCACTCTTTGCTAGTTTGTCTGCAGCTTCATTGCCATCAATATTGCAGTGGGATGAGATCCACTGTATGATCAACTTTGGGTGTTCTGCTGAGAGCTGTGTCAGGGAGAACATACATTGCTCAAGATCTTCATCTTTGTGCTGTTTTAGCGCTGCAAATACTGACACAGCAACAGTCAGGAATACTGTGTTTTCTTGGCAGATATCTTTGTTGTGGATTACAAGCTTAGTGCCTCTGCCTTTGCACGGAAATTATTCACGTATGTTCCCGTTGTTATTACTTTTAGTCTGCCCTTAGTCTGTAATAGACCCCTTCACCTTCATTAGATATGGCTTTGTTAGATGAGTCATCTGTATATAAGTATACCCATGATTCTGGCGGGTATACTATCGCATATGGAGCTAGTGGTCGAATGGTATCAAGGCCTGCCTGCAGACAAGGAGGGCCGTAGTTCAAATCCCATATGGCATATGTTCTTTTTTCTGTTGGGGGTAGAATAAACAAACATTCCAGCACATGTCGTGGCAACAGCAGCGGCGATGCGGACTTCAAAGGGAAGAAGTAGTATGACAGTTTGTTTTGGATTTTTTTTGTTTTTTTTTGGGGGGGGAGGTTAATACTGTCGTAAGATATTCTTCTGTAATACATTTCCTGACAACGTCAGCATAAATTTACAGTGGGTGGTGAGGAAATAGATCAGGTCACACATTTTGAATATCTGGGCTCCAGAATTGACAAAAATGGCGACTGCTCGAAAGAAATCAATGTGTTTTCCTGCGGCAGCTTATAGCTGCGAATCATGGACGATTACCAAAACTTCTAGACAAAGAATTGAATCCTTTGAGTCAAAATGTTGCAGAAAGATCCTCAAAATACTGTGGACAGAGAAAAAAACAAATGTAGACATTCGGTAAGAATTGAGCATAGAGGAGAACTGGTTTATCAATTCCATTTTGGCTAGAAAATGGAAATACTTTGGTCACATCAAGAGACACAACAGTATTGAGAGAACGGTGATGGAAGGTATGGTGCCAGGCAAAAGAAGACGATTGCACCAAGATATCCAGGAATGCTTGGGTATGACTGTGGCGGAGGCTGGAGTTTTGGCAAGAGAATGAGTTACTTTCAGTCAGACTATGATGGGAGAGACTTTCTAAAAAGGACATGCTACATGATGATGAATACATTTCCTTTCTAAATATGGTTTCTACCATTTCAGGTGATTTTGCTTTTTACCATGGTGGAATTTGGAATGTTTGATTTACATCTTTAACCACTGCGTGGCTTATCATTTAGTCTGCTCTTGCAAGTATGGGGAATCAATGTATCCCATTCCCTTAAGAAAACCAAATTGAGCTTTGCTCCGCTGAGCTTCGGCAAAAGGAGTATTCTTTGCTTAAGTAGTTTCGAATACATATTTCTTGTAAGGCTCAGTATGACTTTATTGGAAGAGCGTGACAAAAACTACCAAAAGAGCTTTATACAACACGATTTACGTCCCAACGTTATGCTATCAATGTCAAAACTGAACACTAACATTAATTGAAAAACTAGAAATCGTATTAACAAATTAAATGCCTGCAAAAAATATTGGGCAAAACAAGGAGAGACATGATTAGAAACGATGGCATCAGGAGACCTATGGGAACAACACCAGTTCTTCTTCTGCGTTCGTTCTCAATCTCCCATTTCCAAGCCCTGAACGTCCCCAATCTCCCACTACCAAGCCCTGAACGTTCTCAATCTCCTGCTACCAAGCTCTGAACGTCCCCAATCTTCTACTACCAAGCCCTGACCGTTCTCAATCTCCCACTACCAAGCCCTGAACGTTCTCAATCTCCCACTACCAAGCCCTGGACGTTCTTAATCTACCGCTGCTACCAAGCCCTGGACAAGGCTTTGCAAGTAGTATGGTGTAGTCCGGAGAATGTAATGCGTTGTATCGCTAGTTTACAACACCAGTATTGGACTATATTAAACGTCAGCAACTAAAATAGTTTGACCACGTAACAAGATTATCACCACACAGCACATCCCCCCCCCCCCCCCAAAAAAAAATTAAAACAAAAAAAAACAAGCAATGCTTCGAGGTATTTAGATACAACGGATTCAAGGCCAACGGCCGACTACGAAAAATGTGACTTACAGAAATATCTGAGGCGGTGAATGTCTGTGAATGAGTCACACAGTAGGACTCGTTCTAGAGATCCCTTCATAACCTGACGCTAATTAGGACGGTGTTTTGTATGGTTGATCTGTTTGTTTCTCTCAACTTCTGCTACAAGGGGGTGATTTACTAGAATGGGGTATATTTTTTCCAATAGTGGTCGGTTTTAGGCACCCAGTCACAATCCGGGCTGTCTCACTTAGCGTGTGTGGACTTTCCCATACTAATGCCACTATTCCGCTACGGAGAAACACATGGCAAGTGCCGATGTTCGGAGGATAGATGGCTGTCCTCCCCATGTTCTGCCGGTAAGTCTGGGTTTCATTTCTTGGCAATGTTCCTTGGGGGACAGCCTAGGGTCTAGTTTGACACTCATTTGTTTGAAAGATGTGCAATGCTCCAGATCCTTGCCATTTGATCATTATTTCCCGTTAGGCCTCTCTGGACCTCTCTATTTGGATTGTGTTTGGTTTGGTGTAAGCTCGTTTTCATGGTAATACCTCCCCAGTTCTTTAAGGGCATTGGTCAGCTTGTATTTAACAGATTCGAAGCGTGTTCATTGTTGCGTTAACTGCCGTGTCGTCGGCATATATGAACCGCCTCACCTTTATGTTGGTCGTTGTTGAATATCAGTGTTGCTAGTTCGCTACCTTGTACAAAACCATTTCTTGTGGTGTCTCCATCGACTTTTTGTTTGTTTCCTATGCCGACAAAGAAACGTATATTTTGTAGTAGGCATTTCACTATTGTGGTAAGACCCTATTCTCTTGTTAATTGATATATCCTGTTCGTTAGCTTTCTATGGTTTACTGTGTCATCCGCGGCGCTTAGGTCAACAAATGCCATTCTAGCTCAAACTGATAACCGGAATTAATAAGTTGGTGAAAAATAAACCACGGGGTCCCTAGACTCGTGAGACCTCTGGGCAACTACCAAGTGTGTGTATGCAATAAGGAAGGGATAATAAAACTGTATAAAACGTTAGTTAGACCTAGATTGCAGTACTGTATTCAGGTGTGGAGTCTTTATCGTAGAGGGAATATACGCATGCTGTAAAGAATACAAATAAGAGCGACAAAGCTGAAAGTGGAATTATAGTTAAGAATGAAAGACTACAAAAACTCAACCTACACTGTCTTGAAAAAAGAAGAATTCGAGGTGATTTAATACAGGTTTATGAGATAATCGATGGAAAGGATATATTGGACTATAACAAGTTTTGCAAAGTACAACCACCTACAAGAACAAGAGGGCACAGCTACAAATTAATTAAAGAAAGGTCCAGATGAGATATTACTAAATATTTTTTAGTGACAGAGTGGTGAATGCTTAATGAGGAAGGATCAATTAATGCATTCAAGAATATATTTGATGCGTATAGTTATGTTTAGATCAAGTGAATATAAAAGAAACTGGTTGTATACAGACTCAGCAGGGTCTTCTAAACCAGTATAAAGACGTTTAGTTCAGTTATTTAAGACGGTAATGAAGTAGAAGACCAGCATTACAACCTTACGACCGTCAAGAATTCAGTTCGAGTTGCTTCAAAAATAACAACATAGAAAGATTATATTAAACAAGAAACAGCATAAAAGGAGATGAAGATAAGAAACACTAAGATTAGGTTACTTTTACCTCCCTCAGTGAACGCCCACAAACCAGGGAAGGGTCAATCAAAGTGAACTGAGCTGGACATGCGGTTGGGGAGGGTAATATAATTCCAGAATTTTCTTGATATCTTCTTTCAATACTAAAAGACAAGTTCTACACTTATTTTGAATAGGCCTACTACTTACTTGATATTTTGTTATGTATACTTGCGGGAAGGAAGACTAAAGTCTGGTCAGGCAATATACACTGATGAGACATGTTAGTCAAGGTCAGACAAAATATACTGGCCAATACCCTCACAACGGCTTCCTAATAGCCCTCCGTGGAAACTGACTATTTTTATGGCAGTGTGGCTAACTGGGTGAGAGATCGACGTGATTTATGTAGTAGTGAGCGACACGCAGATGAAGCCAAGCATAGCACAGCCGCCTGGAAGATCGCGATCCAACTTCATCAGCATGTTCGGGATGTGAGGAAAGCAACTGCAACCCGCCACTTAACATCTTTTTCAGTGCGCACAAAAGATTGTGGATATTCGCAACAATAACAACCACGTCCTTCAATGGGGAACTGATACGCTAGTCCAGTCAGGCACAAAAACACTGATCAAGACCACAATCTCTTACATGTAGTTCCATGGAAACAGGCTGTTTCAAGGCAGCCTGGCTAACGGGATCAGGGATCGACGTGATTCCCGTATTTATGAGGTTACAGTTATGAGGAAAGACTAAGAAAAACCGGCCTAGAGTGTCTAGAAGAGAGAAGAATTTGTGGTGACTTAATACAGGTTTATAAGATGATCAGAGGAATGGATAAAATTAGACTATAACAAGTTTTTAAAAATTCAACCACCCACAAGAACAAGAGGGCATAGATACAAATTAATTAAAGAGAGGTCAAGATTAAATATTAGGAAATATGTTTTAGTTAGAGAGTGGTGAATGCTTGGAATGCATTGCCACTGGAGGTAGTTCAGGCGGGGACAGTTAATGCATTTAAGAATAAATTGGATGCGCATAGCTTTTAGAGCAAGGTGATGTAAATGAAACTGATTGTATACAGACTCTGCAGAGTTTTCTAAACCAGAATAAACTTTATAATAATATAGTATAATATATAATAATAGAGACGTTATGTTAAGATAGTAGTGAGCATCACGCATAGGACAAACGCCTGGAGAACCGAGATCCACCTTCATCAGCATGCTAGGAAATCTACTACAACCCGCCACATAATTAACGTCCTTTTCAGGGAACATGAAAGAGTAAAGCAACTCATCGTGGGCATTAAACAACAACCTCCCTGACCATCAGTGAACGCCCACAAGCCCGGGACACACAGGCAGCTCAATCAAAGAGAACAGAGCTGGACATGCGGTTGGGGAGGGTCAAATATTTTCAGCAATTTCTATATATTTTCTGTCAATACTAAAAGACGGTTTCTACAGTTATTTTGAATGTATACTTATTTTATATTTTTTATGTAAATCTACACATGCGCTGCCATAATATAGGAAGCGGCATGTGCAGCTGATGTTGTTGTCTTGGACTTGTCTCCTACTAGCTAGAGGCTATCTTAACTATCTACTATCAATCATTATATTTTTAACTTAAATGAGGCCCACTGTTGAATAGATCATAGTATTTACTCAAGGAATAAAAATATAATAAATGAACTGTTCAATAACATCGCCCTGAATAGTTTTCAACCTAACTTGACCGGTAAATCCAAATCGATGACTGCCAATATTTATGATTGACTTGTATACAAAGATGGCGACGGATCAGTTTCCTCTACATCGGAGCGTATTCAACGGTGACTTAAAACAGGTTTCTAAGCTGATCAGAACATGCGATCTCGCTCAGAAAGATATTCACGGTAAGTAGTACTATTATTCTATTGAGAGTAGTAGTGAACATGTTCATTTGTTTCTTTCCAGAGTGGGGGTTAGTATACTGATACTCTTTCGTAGTGACCGTGTACTCGCGCAAGCGGCAAAAAGGAGGTAGGCTGGTTCAGTGCTAACTCATGTTGTAATTATTATAATTTGTAACTTGCCTATTAACTAACTTAATTAAATTTTATGAATAACTAACAATGGCAAGTCAAAGAGCTACTAAGCTGTCGTTGGTTTTGATCTACAGTCTACAGAGACTTGGAACAATTTAATTTTTTAAAATATTATATAATTATAATATATTGATACTATTTGATGATTACTAATCTAACTAATGATGAATGCAGGGTGACGATGTCCGTACAGTAAAAACTAATGCACTCACTCACACTGAGTCACCAGTCAAACATCCAGTAGAATATATTGAGGATCTACTGCTCAACATAATTCAAGAAACGCTTACAAAATATAACTATAAACATTTTTAAAAAAAAATGAGTGATCAATAGGCTAATAATACTAATTATTAATATTTGACAATCACATTGTTAATTGTTCTTCAGTCATTTCTACAAAATCATTTGTGTGACAGTTTCATGTACAAACTGAACTTGCATCACAGAGAGCATGTCGTAAGAGGTGACGGTGTGACATGGCATAATACTGGCCAGGGTTAGGTGGTTTGTTTAGAGCAGCATAGATGGTGCCTAACAGGCTGCGGGTCTACTTTGCTCTATTGTTTGAGTCTATTAAGATGAACTCGCACATCGGTTAATCACCCTCAGTAAGCGCTTATCCCAACGCAGTGGACTCTTAAGTTGCTCAAGCCTAGCCTGCTAAGCAGGAAACCCTTCTCCCGGCTACATCCAGCTCATACCAGAGCTGGGAACTGCACAGGGGCATCTGTCCCTGTAGAAGTACAGGTCAACTAAGAACTGAACTTGCATGGGAGCAATTGTTGATTAATTGGAACCACCCTTCTTTCTGAAATGCAGTAGTGCCGGCTTACCTACTTACTTAGTCACTCCTTTTCTACCCTGAGGTGTTGATGCTAATGTTTTCAGGGAGAACTACATGGAAGAGAGGTGGGTCTTGATAGGTATATTTCACCTGGCCCTGAATAACATAGTCTGATCAGTATGTTTTACATTCCCCTGACTAACATAGTCTGATCAGTATATTTCACCTAACTCTGACTAACATAGTCTGATCAGTATATTTTACCTAACTCTGACTAACATAGTCTGATCAGTATATTTCACATGGCCCTGACTAGCATAGTCAGATCAGTATATTTCACCTGACCCTGACTAACATAGTCTGATCAGTATATTTCACCTGACCCTGACTAATACAGTAACATTCCATGTCCCCCACAGTTAATTAAGCTCTCAATGAGTTGGCGGTGGTTGTCCTGCCACTCAGTCCTATTAGGACAACATATTGACTTTGTTGCACATTTGCTACTCTTGGACGTTCAGACTTTCTGACTTCTCTCAGTTCTGATGATGATAAAACAATCTTGCAGTCTTTGAATGACTGAATGAGGGACTTCAAGTTGGCTGGCAAACATCTTGCATTGGCACATTTTCTTGAAACCATACCATGACATGCCATCTGTCAAGAGCACTAAGTCGGTTCTTCTGAGGCATTGACCCACAAACACAACCCTTGTTGTAATAGGGTCTTTCTCGGCCATGGTTTGCTGACACTGAAGCAAGCAGCCAGCTATGAATCGTTGGTTGCTGTCAGCTCATTTGCTGTGCTGCATCTTCAGCCCTTATTAATTATTTAAGTTGCAAAAGCATAGAGAATAAATTGAAGGTAAAGAACTATTACATTTACTGTCATTTGTTCTTCATCAGGCAATACAGCTCTTCATATTGCAGTCATAATGGGACATAAAGGTCAGTTGGAAATTTTTCCTTGCAGTTTTCACTGGTTTTTGTTCTGTTTGTGTTATTACGAGGCGTGTTCAAATGAAACCGGACCTAACTGCACCAAGTAAACATACATATGATGTGCATGATTACATCACTTCTAATGTAAACAGCACATACCAACCGTCAAGTTTCCAAAATTTTATTATCCTCCGACTCATAATTTCCTAGGCTGACCGTTAAATACATGGTGGGTGTGATACAGAATCCGTCCAGAGTTGATCAGCAAGAGGTGATTCGGTTTCTAAGAGCTGAAGGATGTCAACCAGTTGACATTCATTGCAGAATGCAGGCAGTGTATGGTGTCAAAAGTGCATCGAAGACAAATGTGAAGAAATGGACAACCATGTTTAAAGAAGGACGTGAATTAACGAAAGATCTTCCGAGACCAGATCAGTCGCATATTGTTGCGTCAGAAGATGCCATCGCTAATTGGTGCAGCAATTTGGGTGGACCATCGCCGAAGCTTACGCTCGCCACACTTTTTGTCACCATACACTGCTTGTATTCTGCAATGAATGTCAACTGGTCGACATCCTTCAGTTGTAGGAAACCGAATTACCACTCGCTGATCAACTCTGGGCGGATTCCGTATCCCACTCGCCAGGTTTTTAACGGTCTGTTGAAGAAACTATCAGTCAGAGGTTAATGAAATTTTGCAAACTTGACGGTTGGTATGTGCTGCTTACATCAGAAGTGATGTCATCATGTGCATCATACGTATGTTCACTGGTGCAGTTAGGTTCGGTTTCATTTGAACACACCTTGTATGTTATGTTGAGCAGATTAAACATCAGATAGAGCTGTGGGAACTCCATCACTTTCATATAATGGTGTAGTGTGTAAAAGCTGATGGTTCCTGTAGTTTGCTGGTTGTAAGTGTTTCTGATCCATCTTCACCATTTCCCAGCTTGACGTATGTTTGATTCCCAACTCCTGCAGTTTGTGCATTCCTGATTCATGAAGACTGCTGAGATGGTGTGGGAGGCAGATGAGTCATTAAGATTAACGGCTTCCTAAGCAGAAAGTGTCTGTCATACTAGAGACTTCTTCGATCAACTGATGCTATGCTTCTAGCCCGGTGAGGTTCATGAATGAGACTGCGTTTCAGATCTTCGCCAGTTCCCCACAGCTTTTCGAGCATTGTCACTTTCTCAGGCCAGACTGCCTCCTTTGGTCTGCAGCACACTAGAGACATATCTTAACATAAAAGAAGAAATAAACTGGCTACCGTTGAAGATATAAATCCAACCACGTGCAGTGGAAGGACAAACAAATAAACAGTTGTGCGGATACTTCCTGATCCTCTGGAGAAAAATCGTTTGTACATATAAACAGGGAAGTTAGAAGATCTATAATGACATATGCTTCCCAAATTCTGTGGAAAGAAAGCTTTCTGAGAAAAGCCACCTAAAATGAGGAGGAGGAAAACTACAAATTGGAACCTGGAATGTCCAGACTTTGAACAGATTTAGAAAGCTGCACAATATGATATCAGAGGCTAGTGAAATAAACCTTGATTTATTTATTGTTTCAGAAGCATTACTAACATATGAGGATATATGAGGGAGGGCTGTATACATCCAGGAGGACTAAATCATGAACGAGGAGTAGGAATATTGATACAGAAATGACTAGAAAAATATGTGTGTAGTTATTAGACACACAATGATAGAATGATGCTTATGGGGATCAAGATGCTGAGCAGCGCATGAGCTGCAGTGGTCAGCGACCCAAAGCTGACTGCTAGCGTTAGGGCCAGCGAACCAGAGCTGCCAAGACCCTTCTACACCTCCACGTGGTGATCCTGGATAACAGGCTGCAGCAGGGCAGACCGGCTAAGGAGAAGGGATCGAAGAGGGAATGCTAACCCGGTACTCAAAAAATGCTTGCTGAAGTTGGATGTGTTGGACCTAAAGGTGCAAATATCGCAGCCAATCTGTAAACTATGACACAACGCATTCTGTTCTCTGGACTACATTCTGTTACTTACGCTTTCAGGGTTTGGTAGCGGGAGATTGAGAACGAACAAAGAAGAAGAAGAAGAATAATGCTTATGGAGTTGAGAACTAAACCATTTGATATTGTTATTTTACAGAAGTATGCACCAACTCAAGTACACAGTGATAAAGAATAAGAAAGGGATGAAGAATTAGAAGAATATTATGAGAACTTACAACAAGCCCCCCAAACCAATAAAATCAACACATTTTCTGATTTGAATGAGATGTGAACTTCAAAATAGGAAAAGGAAAATACAAGAACAAATAAAAAGTAACAACATAAGAGATAAGCATTTACATTTTTGTGAAGAAAACTATACGTAACACATTTTTCATTCCCGACATACTGACGTCCAATCCAGATAAACTGAAATTGAGAATTGTCAGATGTTATTCGTATTCATCACTACTTTATGGACACTGCATAGTAAGTTAGAAAAAAGTATTGAGGCCTTTGAATTGTAGGTATAAAAACAGTAGTTGTACAGTGGGTTCCATCCCACTGTAACATCCAAGGCAACGAGGAGGCAGACAGACTGGCAAAAGAAGGTGCAAGACTACCACAACCAGATTCTAGTGTGACCTACAAAGAGTACAAAAGGTTTATTAGGGCCAGATACATGGCCAAATGGGAAACAGAACATACTGGCTACACAAAAAATGATGCCTACTACCAGCTGAACAGAAGAGAGCAGATCGTGGTCTTCAGATTCCACACAGGCCACAACAAACTGAGGTACCATCTATTCAATAAACTGAAGATAGGTGGCACATACCAATGCACCTGTGGTACAGGGAAAATGACCGCTGAACATCTGCTGCAAAATTGCCCGACATACGAGGACCAGAGAAAGCACATGTGGCCATCACCAGTGGCAACACTAGACAAGCTCTATGGCAGTGTTGACAGCCTCAGGATGACAGCTGCTTTCTTCGAACAAATTCAAATTGACGTCTGACAGCGTACGAAGAAGAAGAAGAAGAGTCTGCATCGAAAGGCGACATGGAGGATCACTCCTTGCCAGCAGTAGACACTTGTGCCAATTTCAGAACTGAGGCGAGGGCTGCTCATGCAGCAACTCAAATTTTTGTAGGCCAAAACATGGCTGGAGGGAAATCTGTCATTCTAGCTGACTCCGGGGTTGTGCTCCAGGCCATCTCAGTCCCCAAAATGGGATAGACTCTCACATGAAATAAAATACAACATAGGATTACTGTCTCAAAAAACAGATTTAGCTCTACAGTGGATTCCGGCTCCACTGTTGCATCCCTGGTAACGAGAAAGCAGATGAGCTCGTAGGGACCGGAAGTGGAGAAAACAGGGCTGTGCGGAAGCAAGGACACTCATCAAACGATCTAAGGGGACGGAGTGAAGAGACCGGCACAAGGAATGCAAGCCAAAAAATGAGAACATAGACAAACTTTGCAGAGATGGATGAACAAGGATCTCCAGACTCAGAGCGAGACATAGTAGACTCAATGCCCACCTTCACAGAATGGGTCTCGGAGACACTGCCACATGCGATTGTGGAGCGCCCAAGCAAACGTCGGAGCGTGTTCTGCAGAAATGATCTACTTGTGCAGACTAAAGAGATGCAGTCTGGCCTGGGGAGCGACCATACTTGAAAAGTTGTGGGGCACCAGCGAAGACCTGAAACGCACAGTCTTCTTCATGAACCTCACCGGACTAGAGCATAGCAGATGATCGATGAAGATAAAGAAGCACCATTACTGCAAGAGAGAGAGTACACTGGAGATTCATTGTAGCTGACCTTCGATGCAGCACTTAAGCTGAGCTGAACACATTTATCCAACAAGTTCCAAGAAGATTATATGCATGAATAGCCAAGCAGACATAATAGGAAATCATATTGACATTATTATTATTATTCTTTGTTCATTCTCAATCTCCCGCTACCAAGCCCTGAAAAGGACTTTGCAATGTAGTCCGGAAAACGAAATGCATCGCATCATAGTTTACAGCTTGACTGTGATATTTGCACCTTTCGGTCCGACACATCCAATTTCAGCAGGCATTTTTGAGTACTGGGTTGTCGTTCCTCTTCAATCCTTTTTATTTAGCTAGTCTGCTCTGTTGCAGCCTGTTATCCAGGATCACCGTGTGGAAGTGTAGAATGGTCTTTGCGGCTCTGACTCGCTGGCCATGATGCTAGCTGTCATTTATGGGTCGCTGACTGCTGTAGCTCATGTGCTCTGATATTATGATGATAAAGGATAGATTTTAAAATGGTGCCACAATGAGAAAAATGTAGCCAGGTGAGGACATTTACTCTTATCACAATCATATAGTGATTAAAATAGCCTTCAGACTGAAAAATATAGAAAGATGTACAAAGGATCCCCCAAAAAGTTATATCAACATTATGCCAGCCAGACATTAAGCAGAAATATCTTGTGGAAGTCACAAATAAAAATTGAAGCCTACTGTCAGAAAGCATGGGGCAGCGCATGAGCTGCAGTGGTCAGCGACTCATAGCTGACTGCTAGCATCAGGGCCAGCGAACCAAAACTGCCAAGACCCTTCTACACCTCCACATGGTGACCCTGGATAACAGGCTGCAACAGGGCAGACTGGCTAAGGAGAAGGGATCAAAGAGGGAATGCTAACCCGGTACTCAAAAAATGCTTGTAAACTACGATACAACGCATTCCGTTCTCTGGACTACATTCTGCTGCTTAAGCCCTTTCAGTGTTTGGTAGTGGGAGATTGAGAATGAACGAAGCCAAGCCAAGTAAGCATGGAAGAATACAAAAGTCAAAGCCCAGAAGAGAATGTACACTAAAGTGGAATTGTCTGAAAACAAGTATCTGTCTATCTTCAGTCTACTTGTGTCATTAGATGTTGTGGGAAGGTGTAACCTCCTTTGTTTAATATATTTTGGCAGGTGAAAATTCGCCAGTGACCTGCCAGATGAATCCCAGCATAAAAAAAGGCATACAAGCAGCAATCAAAATCCTGATAAAAGACGAAGGAAAAATAAAGTATAGTTGACAGATGACATCTTAAACAGAATGAAAGAGGGAAAAAGAGCACAAAATACTTCAGAAAAATAGGATGGTGGACAAAGCGTTGATGTGCAAAAGAACAATGAATATTATCAAAATGTAAGATAATAAAAGGTGGGGGAAAGAAGAACATCACAAGGGCTATGTATGCAGAAAATAAAAAATCTTTTAAAAATGACAAGGCTGGCACAATGAGGAGGATGCATTAAGAATAAAAATGGAGAAATTTTGCTTGATGAGAAAGATGTATCAAACAGATGGGTGGAATATGATACTAATAGATTGACTGTCAACATTTATTGCATAAGTGTCTTACTTACGAAGAGCAGAGAAAAACTCATATGACCATAACCTGTACCATTTTTTAGTCGGAGAGTGGTGCGTGCTTGGAATACATTGCCACGGGAAATAATCGAGGCAGGGTCAATTAATGCATTCAAGAATAGATTGGATGCACATAGTTATCTTTAGATCAAGTGAATGTAAAAAAAGACTAGTTGAATACAAACTCTGCAGTCTTCTAAACCAGTATAAAGACATTAAGTTGCGCATAATATTAGTAAAAAATAATTATAAAGTCAATTAAAATTAAATTGAATTAAAATTTTAAAATGGGTATGGTCAGGTACCGCACCAAGACGAAACCACAAACAAAACCTACGTTACGACCAATAGTGCTTCATCAGGTACAACAAATAACAACAATGCAGAACTAGCGAATCAAAGAAGAAGGGGAAAATACATATATAGGGGATGTCAACATATAAAGACAAAATAATGTACTTATCTGGTAACATGTCTCACACCACTACTTGTCAGGTCGGGAGCCGGACTCCAAGTCACAGACAAAGGTCAGATTGGGTGGCCAGGAGGGCGTAAGAAGAAGGAAACGGCCAGTGACGGCCAAATACGGAAAAGAAAAAAATGGGGGTATAAGTTGGGGGGGGGGGGGGGGGGAAGTGTGTTGAAAGAGAAGGGAAGGCAAATGAATAGGGTCCAATGTGAGATTTTAAGAAAAGGTATGGAAGATAATATTACTGCCATGTGGTTGGAGGGAAACTAAGCTGGAGATCAGTCTGTTTTCATATTATATTAGGCATCTCGTATAATATTAGCCAGTCCATTTGATCTCGACACATCATCAGACCATTGTGTTTTCATGTTTTTACAATGCAGTACAAAGTTTGTATAATTTGTTTCAGAATGCACTCACTTACTGTTGGCTCATGGTGCACCAGTGAAGTTAAAAAATTCTCTGGGCTGGACCCCACTTGCTGAGTCTATCAGCTATGGAGACAGGCAGACAAGTAGGAATTGTTTTATGACCTCAAAACAATGTTTAACCTTTACTATACCATATTCAAAATTTCCTGCAGCCGTTTGATTTTTCAGCACTTTATGTCGTGGTTGTTGATTTTGAGAACCTCTAATCTTTTTTTTAAAATTTTTATTATTTTTGATAGTTATAGTTAAAGTAGCCCCTTTCAGCCATGACTGACAATAGGTTGATATGACCGAGCCGGGGGGAAAAAAAATATATACTTAGCTTTTGTTGTCATTCTCCTTGCGATGTTGTCTTTTCACTTCACTGTGTTGCAAGAGCTTCGTTTCACGAAGCGTGAGCTGGCCCTTCAGGATACATCTCCACCTAGTTTGGTCTACAGCTTCGTCTTCCCAGGATGTCAGACTCATGTCCCAGTCCTTCATATCACGCTTGCATACATCTTTGAACCTCAACTGTGGTCGGCCGACTGTTCACGTGCTGTCCATAGAAGATATCTTTGGGAATGCAACCATTGATGAACATGACCAAGCCATCGTAGTCTTTGCTGCCTAGGTAGAGTGTACATGCTTGGGAGACCAGTGCGAAAATGCACCTCTGCATTTGTCACTCTGTCCCTCCATGTAATTCCAAGAATGGTTCGCAGGCGTCGTAGGTGGAAGGCCTGTGCTCTTGTTTGATATAAGTTGTCCAAGTCTCGCTGCCATATAGAAGTATGCCTACAATACATGCCTTGTATACCATGGCCTTGGTTTTAATTGTGTGTCTAAAGACATATATTAATAAAGAACGTGTGTTATTGTGTGAATGTTAGTTTCTGAGATACAAGAAGATGAAGATGATAGTGATGAAAAATATTGCAAACATATAGACTCACCCGCTAGCAGCATCCTTTACTTAAAAAGAAAAAAAATTGCAGAAAAACGTACTAATACTACTACCGATGTTTATCGTAATGACTTCGACTATAAGCGTAATTGTAGTATCTACATAAACAAACTAAATAGATTTACCTTCGAAAAATCCGTTGCAGTTACTTAATGAGGGACATTCTTAATAATCGTGAATCTTCAAATCCAAGCAAAAAACAGAAGAAATACTTTCAAAAAATCTAAAGCAAATTTTTAAATCGCCATTGTTTTTGTCTAGACATATATGACCGAAGTTGGAGCTCTCTACAATCAAAAGAGCAGTATGTTCAACCGTTTCTATGACATTAACCATTCCCACTCATTATGTTATAAAGGAATCCTTTAAATAATTTTTAGGATCCAGGATACCCTTGCTTTAAAATTAATTTATTTGTTGGAAAATAACTCAGCCACTCAGATTCTGTCAAAACATAAATACAAGGAAAACAGTCATTCTAACAGACTCCAGGAGTTTACTCCAAGCCATTTGAAGCCACAAACAAAATAGAGACTCACATGAAATAAAATACAACATTGCTGTCTCAAAAAACAGATTTAGTCCTACAATGGATTCCTGCCCACTGTGGAATCCCTGGAAACGAGAAAGCAGATGAGCTCGCAAAAGCCAGAAGTGGCGGCAAGCTGATTCCACGCAGATTCCCCATCCACAGAGCTATAAAGAAGCAAAGACACTCATCAAATGATCCATGAGGACAGAATGGAGAGAACAGCACAAAGAATACAATCCAGAAAATGACAGCATAGACAAACTTGGCAGAGATGGACAGACAAAGATCTTCAGATTCAGAACAGGACATTGGGGACTCAAGGCCCACCTCCACAGAATGGGTCTCAGAGGCACAATAAGATACAAATATAATGATCTATAATAAATATAATGATCTGTAAAAAGAAATAATTATTTGTAATAAATATTGTTATCTGAAATAAATAAATGCTCTGTGATAACAAAAATGATATAATTGATAATTATATTTTGATTGGTTGATTAAATTCTATATACAAATTTCAAGGACATCCGGAGCAGTCTCTTAAGTGCTGTCAATAATACACTACCTAGAAAATCACCTGGCCCAAAATCATTCAGCCAAAAAATCGCGGCCATGAAGGACATTGTAGTCAGCAAGGATCTTCATCTGCATGCTGCTCAGGATAGATGTATGATCAGAAAGTCTAGAGCAGAGGAAATGTCAGTACCAGCAGCAGGACCATGTTTACCAGTTGTACAGTAGAACGTTTCGTGCTTTCATTGACTTGGTCAGTCACTAGTGTACCCACGAACTCAAGGTTGCTATATGGCGCGTATGATGATGGTGGCCCTCATCGACAACGACGGACAAATTATTATTATTATACAACATGCAAATTTGTTACCAATTTTTAATAATAAAGCCCAGGGCTGCCAAAACCCTTCTTCACCCCCATGTGGTGATCCTGGATAACAGGCTGCAACAAGGTAGACTGGCTAAGAAGAATGGGTCGAAGAGGGAAGGATATCCAGGTAGCATCTACTGAAGTCAGATGTGTCCCTATCTGGGGCTGGTCTCTCGGTGGCACGACTGACTAGCATCCAGTGTACGTACAGCGATCTCAGTTCCGCCAGGCGGACTGAAAGCGCGGGCCTGCCTAACACGCTCGCCCGCCTTTCCCCTGTACTGTAGCGGGACCATTTTGGTGGAGTCGTACCGCTGGAAACGGTGCGTTACTGTGGTCCGTATCGACAAATAACACTGTCAGTGGCAACTGGAAAATACATAAGCAATTTCAGAGCGGAGGCAGAGGCACTGAGGGCTGCAGTAGAAGAAATGGTGACACGTAAAAGGAATGAAAGCCATATAGTCCTGCTTACAGATGCCCTGGCCGTAGTCACAGCACTAAAAAGCCAGAAAAATACTGAACTTAATGATTTAAGAGCAGTACTCTGTCAACTATGCCAACAGTCCGCACCAAAAAGAGAAGTGGTACAGTGGGTTCCATCCCACTGTAACATCCAAGGCAACGAGGACGCAGACAGACTGACAAAAGAAGGTGCAACACTACCACAACCAGATACTAGTGTTACATTCGAAGAGTCCAAAAGGCTTATTAGAGCTAGATACATGACCAAATGGGAAACAAAACATACTGGCTACACAAAAAACGATGCCTATTACCAGTTGAACAGAAGAGAGCAGGTCGTTGTCTTCAGACTTCGCACTGGCCACAATTGACTGAGGTACCATCTATTCAACAAATTGAAGATAGGTGGCACTGACGAATGCTCGTGTGGTACAGGGAAAATGACCGCTGAACATTTGCTGCAAAACTGCCCGACATACGAGGATCAGAGAAAGCAGATGTGGCCATCACCAGTGCCAACACTAGACAAGCTCTATGGCAGTGTCGACAGCCTCAGGATGACCGCTGCTTTTTTCGAAAAAATACAGTTTGACGTCTGATAGCGTACGAAGAAGAAGATGTGTCCCTGATGAAGGCCTATTGGTCGTAACTTTTGTTTGTGTTTTTGTCTCGGTGCAGTATCTGACCATACCCATTTTTAAATTTTGATTAAATTCAACCTTAATCAACTTTTACAATTTTTTTTCATGTTTTTTTCCTATGTGTCAGAATGGAATGTGCAAATATCGCAGTCAAGCTGTAAATGACACAATGCATTCTGTTCTCCTGCTAGTTGCAGGGTTTGGTAGTGAGAGTTTGAAAATGAACGAAGAAGAATAATAATAAAGCTATTACAAATTATGAGCCCAAGCTGAATTAGTACCGTAGTAAATAAAATAAATAAGTCCCATAACAGAAACTGCTGGTGGGTATAGAGTGTTAGAGACTTCATTGTACTAAGGCACAGTTTGTGTGAGGTTGGGTTCACTTCCTCGCTGCCTTTCTTATCCTAAATGTAGATTCTACATTTTAAAAATTGTTTATTTTTCTATCTGTGCAGCTGTGCACTGCACACCTAGCACAGGTAATGATGCTGTTCATATCTTCTTGATTGCTTCGGACAAGCAGTTCTGGATTGGGGATGATGTTTGGTTCGTTCTGTTTAAGAGCCATCAAAATTGCAGCCATTGAGCCATCAATCCTGTCTTTATTCAGCGCTCTATGTTCTTTCAGTCTGAAACCCCTGGGAGTTGCCATTCTATTCAATCCTTAATCTCATCTCTTTTTGCTATTTTCTTCAAATGCAGTTATGATAATTCTTCGCAAGATGAAACAACAGTCCAGAGAAACTTTAGATGAGAGAAGACCATTCCTAGTACAAGCCTTGAAGCATATAGGAGACTTTGACTTAGAACTGAAGTGGGATTTTCAGAGCTGGGGTAAGTAATCATTCCATGCATTTTATATTTTCCCCTTCTTGTTCTGGTTTAGTCCTTTAAAAAAAGGTAAGTTAAAACGCCAATGTGGCATATTGGAAATATAGTGTTAGGCTCATATTTTTCTTGACCAAGGGTGCACTAGGGATGATGTAGTCAACATTACGTCGGCCGCCTTTGCTTTCACAGATTATTCTGGTAAGCAATTTCTGTGACTGGGTCAACCCAAGGAGCTGTTGTGCGATTGGAAAAATCCCGCGCCAACTGGGGCCCGAACCAGATCGCTCTCAGCTGGGAAGCCAGTACACTAACCACTGCGTTATCTTGGTTTCATTTGACCTCTTACAGGATGCCTGTGTCAAAACACTTTTTGCTTACACACATTTATGGTTTCTGTAGCAATTAACTTTACATGATGAGGTTGCTTGCCCTATGCACAACCTTGTTTAATCGACTTTTACAATCTACTTGGATGTGGATCGGTTTTTTTGCTTCCTAGGAACCACATATTTTAAATTCTTCATAGTTTTAAGACCTTCCTTCCAGAATATCTGTCGCAGGAAACTAGGAAACCGTTGCCACTGAAACTCAACTGCAAAAAATGGAAGCTGGTTAGTGTAAACCAGTGTTGGGCCTATGCTCCATCATCTGGAGTGACAGGTTAAAGATGTTGATGATGTTTTACGGCATCTACTGACTTGCTCTCGCGTATGTTTGTGTGTGTGTATATTATATTATTTCTAGTTTGGCAGATTGTTTCAACATCTGCCTCCTCGTTAAGAACCAAGAGAGGTGCGAATCTTCCCCCATCACCGCTCCAAAGGTCTCCACTACATCCGGGTACTTCAACTTCTCAAAGTCAAATCTCAGTCTAGTTATCTCTCTTTTCAGAACTTTCTTTAGTCTGAGATGCATGGTCATCAGCACTAAGTCGTGGTTGCTGCCTATATCGGCCCCTGGGAAACTTCTTGTCCGGGTGCTATTGATGGTAGATCTGAATCTCCTTTGGACCAGAATATAGTCTATTTGACTATGAAGCGTACTATTTGGGCTGTGCCACGTTCACCGTCTTGACATTTTATGTGGTCCTAGCGTATTCGCTACTACTAGCTTATTATAATACGCAAATTCCAGGAGTCTCAGTCCTCTATCGTTCGTGGTCACATTTCCATATGCTCCACATGTGCCTTTCCAGCCATGTACCATGTCTTCGCTAATTTTGGCATTCCAATCTCCCTGTACCACCAATATATCCTTCTTCGGTACCTCGTTCACCAAAGCCTGCAAGTCCTCGTAGAAGCTCACTGTCCTCGTAATCTGAGGTAGGTGCATAGCATTGTATCACCGTAATATTGAAGGGCTTTGCATTTAGTCATATACTGAATGGTCGGCAACCCAATACACAACATGCTGTGTCTTTGTGCACCAACATTCCGACTCCATGAAGGTGTTTGTCAGGTCTTCTACTGTAATAGAACTTGTGACCTTCTTCTGTGGTGTGTTCTCCTACTGTAATAGAACTTGTGACCTTCTTCTGTGGTGTGTTCTCCGAAATATTTCCAACGTGCTTTGCACATACCAAGCACATTCCAGTGGTATCTATCTATCTCATGGGTCAGTTCTTTTATTTTCCCACTTGCACTTAGAGTTCTAACATTCCAAGTGCCCAGAATGAAATCCTCTCTTCTGAGTCTCATGGTATCACCAGTTGCACACTTAACACCTCCGCTCTGATGTGGGACGGCAGGCGCGGTCCTTGTTGACCCGGGCTGCGACCGATCCGGAATAATAGATTTCGTTTTTGTCCTCATGTGTGATTCTTAGGCTTGAAATTAGCTGGCGGCGCCAACCTCCTCTCTAGGCTGTGGTGGGCCAATATCTGCATTTAACCTGGAGGAGCCCGTCCCCCCAGGTGAGCCATTGTCTCGTTAGCCTAGAGCCTCACGGTTCTAGTTGCCCAGTGTGTACCCCAAGGAGGTGAGGTTGGCTTGTTGAGGTTGGAGCAGTCATGGGGGGAAGATTCGCACCTCTCTTGGTTCTTAACGAGGAGACAGATGTTGAGACGACTGAAGCCCTGAATTTGGCATTAATCTCCACGGCATCTGAGGTTCTAGGTAGGTGCAGGATTAAGAAGAAAGCATGGATCACGAGTGAAATACTGGATTTATGCGACAAGAGATGACAAACGAAGAGACTGAAGAAAACACTAGATGGGATTCAGCAATATAGAGAGATGAAACAGACCAAGGTGGAATGCATAACGACTCAGTGTGCAGATATCTAACAAAAACTAGGAAGAAATGATGCCAAGGGGGCATATAAATTAGTCAAGGACTTAGTAAGGCATGTACAAAGTCGAAATACAATGATTCAGGACAAGAATGGGAAATGTCTCACAGAAGCTCAAGACATTTGTGAGCGCTGGACAGAGAACTGTTCGGAACTATATAAGCATGAAGGTCGAGGTGACCCCAGAAATGCAATGTCTCCTGAAGTAAGTCTGATAAAGGAAAATCAAACGATATCAAGGGAAGAAGTATATGAAGCCATGAAAATGCTGAAGAGAGGGAAGGCTGTAGGTGTGGATAATATCCCAGCAGAGCTCCTACAAGTGGGAGGTGAGGCAACAATTGATACCCTGACATACATCTGAAATAGAATTTGGTAGACAGGAGAGTGGCCCTCCAGCTGGACAAAATCAGTAATTATACCACTGCCTAAATCAGGAAACCTAACTATCTAACAATCAGTCTGATAAGTTATCCAAGTAAAGTTCTCTTGAGAATAATACTTATCAGACTGAAACCACAGGCAGAGAATTTCATTGCCAAAGAATAAGGTGGCTTTCGAGCGGGAAGGAGTACCATCGAGCAGATATTTAATCTTCGGCTAATGAATGAGAAGTACTCAGAGTATCAACAACAACTCTACCATGCCTTCATTGACTTTAGAAAGGCGTTTGACAAAGTGTGGCATGCAGCACTATGGTCAACAATGACGCATTATAAGTTCAACAGTGATATTGTAAGGGTATTTGTAAACCTTTATGAGCAGGCGACAAGCACAGTCTCTGTAGAGGGAACGCTAGGCGATTGGTTCCGTACGACAATCTTCAATATATTCTTGGAGAGAATAATGGAGACGACCTTAAAAGAACATGTTGGCACGGTTAAAATAGGTGACAGGCTTATCACAAACTTCCGATTCGCTGATGATATTGATGTATAGGCAGGCACAGAAAGGGAACTCCAGGAGTTGATTGGTAGCTTGGATAGAGCGGCCCTGAGTTTTGGTATGGAAATAAATGCAGATAAAACAAAGCTCATGACGAATAACATAGCAGGGTTTAAATCTGTAATAGAGGCAAATGGGCAGGAACTTGAGGTGGTAAAACGTTTCAAATATCTGGGATCATTGATCAGTGCAGAGGGATCGAAGCCAGAGGAGCAATTTCAGAGCAGAGGCACTGAGGGCGGCAGTGGAAGAAATGGTGACAGGTAAAAGGAATGAAAGCCATATAGTCCTGCTTACAGATGCCCTGGCATCACAGCACTAAAAAGCCAGAAAAATACTGAACTTAATGATTTAAGAGCAGTACTCTGTCAACTATGCCAGCAGTCCGCACCCAAAAGAGTAGTGGTACAGTGGGTTCCATCCCACTGTAACATCCAAGGCAACGAGGAGGCAGACAGACTGGCAAAAGAAGGTGCAAGACTACCACAACCAGATACTAGTATGACATACGAAGAGTCAAAACGGCTTATTAGAGCTAGATACATGACCAAATGGGAAACAAAACATACTGGCTACACAAAAAACGATGCCTATTACCAGTTGAACAGAAGAGAGCAGGTCGTTGTCTTCAGACTTCGCACTGGCCACAATTGACTGAGGTACCATCTATTCAACAAATTGAAGATAGGTGGCACTGACGAATGCTCGTGTGGTACAGGGAAAATGACCGCTGAGCATTTGCTGCAAAACTGTCCGACATACGAGGATACGAGATGTGGCCATCACCAGTGGCAACACTAGACAAGCTCTATGGCAGTGTCGACAACCTCAGGATGACCGCTGTTTTTTTCTAAAAAATAAAGGTCGACGTCTGACAGCGTAAGAAGAAGAAGAAGCCAGAGGTAATTGCAAGAATAGCACAAACAGCGGCGCTGACTCGGCTGAAACCTATATGGCAAGACAAGCGGCTCGCCCTCAGCATAAAAGTTAGACTAATGCGCTCTTTGGTGCTATCAATATTTCTGTATACCTGCGAGACCTGGACCATTACAGCAGATATCCAGGGCAGAATACATGCAATGGAAATGAGGTGCTATAGAAAACTCCTAAATGTTACATATAAAGATCGTGTCACGAACGTAAAAATACGTCAGAGAGTTGAAGACGCTATTGGTTCATTTGAAGATCTGTTCACAGCTATCAAAAGACGAAAGATGGCCTGGTGCGGGCACGTCGCGAGGTCCAACGGAATTACCAACTCGGTACTCTTTGGTGCCGTACCGGGACAGAGAGGGCGAGGACGTCCAAGGAAGAGATGAGTGGACAACATCACTGAGTGGTCAGGCCTATGTCCCGGTGAGAAACGACAGGCGGCGACAGATAGAGAGGGATGGCGTGGGATTTTGGGAGTGTCTTCATGTGATGGGTTACGGGATGAACTGAACTGAGATTGTTTACAACATTATTGGAATTCTCAGTAAGTATATATATAAATATATTAATCTACCGCTTGCGGCGGCTTGGTCATGTGTGCAGAATGGAGGATGGGCGAATACCAAAAGATACATTTACGGAGAGCTGACCACGGGCAAGTGTAAAAATGGTAGACCCGTGCTCCGCTACAAAGATGTTTGCAAGCGTGACAGCAGATCTTGGATATGAACACCTTCAACTGGGAGGAACTTGCCAAAGACAGATCTGGCTGGAGGCAGGCTCTCTGTATTGGTCTGCAGGCAGTGGAAGACAAAATGCGTCAAGATGCAGACTACAAATGTGTGCGGCGAAAGCTAGGTCAACAACTGACTGTCCCCTCTCTAGCGTGAAGTCCATTGTCTCTCAAGACTGACAGGATGCCAATCAACCAATATATACATATATATATCTCAAAATAATGTTTACACTTTTTGAACGTAAATAACTCTAGCATAAATAACAGGAAGCATGTACTTTTTTAAAATGTCAAATACCTTAAATTTAAATGTGTTCAAAATGATGCCATTTGCAGCAATACATCGTCTGCAACGCTGTAGAGCAGAACGACAAACAGAAATGGTTTCCATGGGAAATCACTCACAAAATTTGAGACACCTATCTTGGCAATCCTTATTCATAGAGTGAAACAACTTGGGAATTTAGCGCTTACACTTTGATTGCACTAAAATGCGATGGGCACTTGATTGTCTTATGCCTGACTCATTCAAAGCTCCCTGTATGGCCCTCCATGGGGATCTTGTGAAAGTCTGCAACATTGCCTCCGCACTTCTTTCGTCTGTTCTCATTCTCTTCCAGCCGCATTATCTCTTCTACATATCACACGCAGTTCTCTCTCAAACGTGTCAGTGGCCCAGTATTGAGTTCTGTCCTCCATCATCTCTGCACTCAATCACATTCTCACATTTCCAAAAACAATTTAAATGCACTTACAATGCTCAAAAAAAAACTTGTTTACCTCTGCCATTTTGTCTAGTAAACGTATGCCCTTCGCCCAGAATCTAAAAACGGCAGAATGACTACACATGCTAGACACACTCAACATAGTCATTACAGTGCCAAACACAAACAGTCCAAACAGGTTATCTTTAAAAAATTATCTGATATTAACTCTCAAACAGTGTAAACATTATTTTTTGGGGCACTGTATAATTATGAGAGGAATATGAAAACAAATATCAGTCTTGGTCTTCTTATTTGTCAACAAATATCAGCGATTCATAAATAGTGGTAAGGGGACACAATAATGGCTACAAATACTGCAGAGTAGGTTCCATACAACTAGAGTTATGAACATTTGTTATGTATGATTTTTTCTTCCCACATCCTGCTCTATCTTGTATGTATTTCTTAATGCTGTTTGTATAATTGTTTTGCAACACAAATGTCTTCCTTGATACTTGCAGTACCTCTCGTGTCAAGGATTTTACCATCTGATATATGTCGGATACGAAAAAAAGGATTGAGAATTAGGTGAGTTCTCCATTGAAAGAAAGGATTGAGAATTAGGTCTGTGTTTGATTGAAAGAAAGGATTGAGAATTTGGTGACTTCTCCATTGAAAGAAAGAACTGAGAATTCGGTGAGTGCTTCATTGAAAGAAAGAACTGAGAATTCGGTGAGTGCTTCATTGAAAGAAAGAACTGAGAATTTGGTGAGTGCTTCATTGAAAGAAAGAACTGAGAATTCGGTGAGTGCTTCATTGAAAGAAAGAACTGAGAATTCGGTGAGTGCTTCATTGAAAGAAAGAACTGAGAATTCGGTGAGTGCTTCATTGAAAGAAAGAACTGAGAATTCGGTGAGTGCTTCATTGAAAGAAAGAACTGAGAATTTGGTGAGTGCTTCATTGAAAGAAAGAACTGAGAATTCGGTGAGTGCTTCATTGAAAGAAAGAACTGAGAATTTGGTGAGTGCTTCATTGAAAGAAAGAACTGAGAATTCGGTGAGTGCTTCATTGAAAGAAAGGATTGAGAATTTCCAGGAGGAATTGCGTGGTAGTGAGTTGGGGGGTCTTGGTCAGTATATCTTGCCTGATCACTGATTCTAACATTGTCAGATGACAAGGTATTGCCTGACCAGATGTCAGTCTCTTTTCCCATAATTAACTGATCAGGCACATTATTGAAGATTCCACTTTTATAAATTTTTGCTGTTTAATTAATTAACAAGTCAGACCCATTATTGAAGATCCCACTTTTATTTATTTTTGTTGGTTAATTAACCGGTTATACACAATGTTATTGGAGATCTGACTTTGTTATGTGATTGCTTTGTTCTTTAATTGACAAGTTACACACAACATTATTGAAGATGCCACTTTGTTATTTGATTGTTTTTTCCCCTGTTAATTAACAGGTTAGACACAACATTATTGCACTTCACAGAGATGCGTTGGGAAAGAGGGGACATCAGTTTCCTTTTTAATGGAGAGGCAAAACCTCGACAGATCTTATCAGTATTAGACAACAAGTCCGAAGTGTACCAGAAAGTGAGATATGAGGTATGTGTTGCATTTCACTAGTCAACAACAGAGCTGTCACTTGATTGTTCTGTTCTGTTTTGATGTCATTGGACTCCAGGCAGACCCATAGGTACTCCATCCCTCTCAGAAAAGGGCGAAGAGTGTAGATACCAATGATCCTTGTAGCTCGCTGTTGTTGTTGTTGTTGAATGCCCACAATGAGTAGATTTACTTTTTTGTGCACCCTGAAAAGGACGTTAAGTGGTAGTTTGTTGTAGCTTTCCTCACATCCCGAGCGTGCTGGTGAAGGTAGACCGGGGTCCTCCAGGCGGTTGTGCTATGCTTGGCTTTATCTGTGTGACCCAATCTACTACAGGGATCAAGTCTATCCACATCTAGTCAGTCAGACAGCCTTGAAAACAGCCTGTTTCCAGGGAATGCTACATGGAAGTGAGATAGTGGTCTTGGTCAGTATATTTTTCCTGACCCTGGCTAACATGTCTGATCAGTATGTTTTGCCTGACCAGACATTAGTCTTCTTCCCCTTGTAGCTCGATGGTTGTACGCATTCCTACTTTGTCTTCTCGGGAACCCTTCTCTGCTGGATCCGTGTATGATTTCACAATTCTTCAATCTATGCATCACTGGTTCAACAACTGCAGTGTCTTCATCCAAAAGGCAGTCATTGATCAACTTCAAAATATCACTTTTGTTCATTGCCAATGTACTCACTGCGAGTGCCCCCGAGACCAGGATGTCAGCTCTTTCATTCCCACAAACCTCAACATGGTCAGGACAGTAGATCGACACGTTCCCAGAGGTTCGAGGCCTATATGTGCACTAACTACTCATGCCACAGCCCGGAAGGAACGATTGAGAGTCAGAGACAATTACGACCCTCATTAAAGAGGTCCCAGATAGTCACTTCAGAGCTGAAGTCACCGTCACAATCTAAAGTCTAAAATCTTTCCCCCCGGCTGTGTTTAGTCCATTATAGTCTTGTCTAAATTTCACACACCAAACTTGACACTGTTTACAGCTAGGGCGAAGGGCGCCAATCTCGTGCAGTTCAGCCGTGTGAACTAGACTGTGAAAATATGACACAGGTTTAAGGGTAGTGCTACTCATAGCCAATGTCTAGACCACGATAATCGGGCGGAAGAAATCATAAAAAAGGAACAAATTAACCAGTCCAAATGGAAAACAGCAACACGTTTCAGTGAACACAAGTGTAAGTCGTCGACTACTGTGAATTCGTGGTCTGGCGGCATCCATAATGAACTAAAACAGCAGAGCAATGTAGATCCGCAGCTGGTTACCGCGCCATCTTTCTTGCCCATATACATCAGTATTTATGGCAGCATCAGAATCCTGGACATTTTCACTTGTTAGTTGTTTGACCTCGAGGTTCATTTTTCCGCTGCACCAGTCTTTGTATTGTCTCTCGAGAGTGATAATTATCTGATGGTAGTCTGTCATTTTATGTCCAGTGTAAATCCATTCTTCCCCTTTGTTTATGGTCTCTGCTGTAGTTACCTGTTCAATCAATCTCTCTGCCTGTGCCATCCATGAAATCCCTCTCCTGGTCCTTTTACCCTTGATATCACTAATGTGCTGTTTCACTAGTCAGTAACAGAGCCGTCCCGTCCCGTCCCGTCATTTAACTGTGACCTTTGGATTGGGACCAAGAGGATGGTCGTAACGTATGTCATTTTGGCACAGAGATGGCATTGTCAACTTGTACCACATGGAAACCTGTACGGCCAACCTATGTCAACTGTGCTAGAGGGAGGGGGAGTTACTTTGAAGTTCTTTTGAAGTATCTTCTTTGCTGTCTGTCTAAGTATGTTGTAAAAGGTGACTAAGCAAGGTTGTGTTTGGAACTGGCAACCACATCATGTAAATAAAAAAAATTGCCATTATAATCAGCCACTGCAAAACGTCAGATACAGGCTTTCTAGGAGCTGAAGATGCAGCACAGGGAATGAGGTGACAGCATACCGCAACTCATAGCTGCTGCTTGCATCAGACAGGGTCAGCGAATGAGAGTTGATCAAGGCCTCTATTCTGTATCCAAGCTGTGGCCCTGAAAACAGGCAGCATTAGTGTAGTTTGTCTAATAGAATAGGGATTGCAGTGGGAAGACAAACTCAGCAGCCAAAAAAAGCAACTTGAAATTGGATGTCTGGGCTGAAAGTTGCAGATGTTTCAGCCTTTGCTGTAAACTATGACACAATGTCACAACGTCCTCTATGTCTTGCTATTATAGCATTGAAACAACAAAACTATGCTCACATAGCCATCAGTATTACTAGCAGTTTTCTATACACATCCCGATTTAATGGGGATATCATGCAAAATATCCTGTTCCGGATTACTCATCAGCAGGTCTTGACAAAAGCCCTCGTCTGTGACGAGAAAAAATGTTTGCTTGACGAGTCAAAAAAAATACATTTATTTTTAATCGTTAATTACGTTCGAATAGATTGTACATAAGCTAGTATATGATGGTGAATCTAAATGGATCTCCACTGCCACAATTTAAATTTCCTAAAACCATAGATAAATGGTACTGCAGTGCTAAAACTACAAAGAATGTTTAAGGACACACACGCCATGCCTGAAACCTGGCCTAAAGAACAAACAACTGTACCTCTCTAGCGCTAGCATGACTGCAGGGGGGGCATTCGAGGAGTAGGAACATTCCAATCGTCCAATGGTCACTTTGTGATACTACGCGACTGAAATGAGAAACTGGTTGTCTGCAGACTCTGCAGTCTTCTAAACCAGTATGAAGACGTTAAGGTGTTAAATCCTTTTCAGTACAAATACAGAAAAAGAAGGTCAAGATACAGTTTAGTTTAGTCGAAGTATCAACATCATTGCACACGGTTTAACCCAAAAGTGCTCTGTACTTCTCTAGATTTTTTGAGAATCTCAGCACAATGCATGAAGACTGGAGCACCGGTGAGGATCCCGTAATAGATTGGGTAGATTTTTAACATAATTTTGAATTTTGCCCGGGAAGCGACCATTAGGTCTACTCTTTTCGATTTCCAACTGCCGAGGAATTTTTAGCGTTCATGACCATGAATGAGGGCGTCCAATCTCTACTATCTAGAGATCCGAGAAAATACCAGAAAGTTCACGTGAAATAATCTTCCAGTCTCCGCTGTGATTTGAACCCGCAACCTCCAGCACCCAAGGCTGGCGTCTTACCTCGAGACCACTCAGTCCCCTGATGCAGACTTCCTGATGCAGGGACCAGCTGTAGTTAAAACCTGTATTTCCCATTGAAGCGGAAAAGTGAATGATTTCAAATGCTTAGAAGGAGGCTTCCTTTAAAAGTGACCAGTTGCAATGGTTTTCTATGCCTCACATTAGAATAAAAAGGCGAATGACTGAATGTAGATTGTATCTTGTGTTTCTTGTTTTATTGTTATAGGAAAGTGAACTGGAGTTGAAGGAGGAAGTGGATATTTTGATGAGCAGTGACATTATAGCAGCACAGATGTCCACAAAACGTATATCATTCTCCAGAGCTCAGAGTGGGTGGCTGTTTAGAGAAGACAAATCAGTAAGATTACAGATTTCCTGTCTTTTAACTTTTATTTCTAGAACATTTTCGTTTCTAAAATAGTTCACAATATGCGATAGAAAAAAACTAACAGCTTAAATGCAATTTTATGTAAGAAAAGTGAGAATTTTACAGAAAAAAAAGTACATTTTAACTTTTGTGTTTTTCTGACTTGTACTGCAAGACGGGTTCATATATAACTGTAAAGACCCTGCAGCACCCAGAGTACACATTTCCTATAGAACTTTATCGGCGAATGAAGGTCCAGTACGGTTATGCATGCCTTTCACTCCAGCAAGTGTATAAGTGGAGTAGGAAGTTCCAAAAAGATGAGTTCTGTGACAGGCTGTTCACGACTGGGTCAGGCACACCCAGCATTGACCACAGAGTGGATTACAGCCATTGACCGGTTCGTAAAGGAAGATCGCTGATTGCAGCCGTTGACTGGCTCGTAAAGGAAGATCGCTCATTGACTGTGAGTGATAGGTATGCATCACGGTACTAGACCTTCATTCGCCGATTAATTTCTATAGGTTTCACCCCTTCGCTGCTCAAAAAAACGGATAACAGAACGCTGTTCCTCTTTGGTGCATGTCAATAGTGTGGCGACTATCTTTTAACTGCAATTATGACATGCTGTTCGTCTGCACCGTGATGGGACATGCAGGACACTTTTGACATCCTTAGCAACCATATTAACAAATTACAATACAAAGCCGTGGTTTTTCTCATTATTATCCCACTTTTAAGGTTTAGATAGCCGCGTAGCGCAGTAGTTAGCGAGCTAGCTTTGCATGTGAGTGGTCCTGGGTTCATTCCACAGTTGAGGCGGAAATGTTTTTTCAGACCGCAACGGCCTCCGGGTCGACCCAACCTTAAATGGGTACCGGTTCAGTCCGGGAAGTAAAAGCGGCAAATGAGAGAAGATGACTACTGCCCTCATATAGCCGATCCTTTGAAATGTGAGATCGCTAACACCTCACACTCCTACGGCAGTATTGCTATAGGTTACTTTACTTACTTTATATTTTTTTTTACTTTTAAGGTTTCCATTTGAAGCCCTCTCATTATTTCTAAACCTTACATTTTGCATCTACTCGGTCAGCCACCAATGATATGGAGAGATGATTTGAGTGAAACTCTTGGTCCAACATTGTACTCCCAGGGTGAGGATCAAGCTGAATTTCGCAACTTTTGTTACCATATACCTGATTGAATATCAGGATTAGAGATTACAGACAAGGGGACAGTACACATTCTTATCGCACTCATTTTCTTTTTACATTTATACGTGGTGAGTAAATCCTGCCTGTTCTTACTGTCACAGTTTGCTAACAGTATTAGTTGCTAAGTTTTCTTGTGTCTTTTTCATAATTTATTTAACATGTAATTTGTTTCTCATGTGGGCCTTATTTCATTATTGTCAGGAAATGGTTGGTGATTTTAGATCTGACTTCTACAGCGTTGAAAACCTTGTTCTGGAATCTAAAAAAAGGTAAAAACTAACCATTAGAGACTTCTTATTTTTTAAGCTTAGCCTTTACCACGCTGCAGGCCGCTGTCTGCGCCATGCTCGTGACGCTGCCAAAAAAAAAAATTTTGAAATTTTTTCCCTCTAAGTACGGAGACCCTACCGATAGCCATTTTTATACTGCTGGATTCGTCATGTCCATCTACACACCCTTTTTGCCGGTAAAAGTAGCGTAGGTTAGATTACAAATGGCTTTTGAACGATTTATTTTTGTTTTCGCCGATTGGAGCAGGCCGACTTTTTGGGGAAAGGTGAAGTAGGTTGTTGGGAAAGATCTTTATCTTGTAAATCTGTTTATTTTATTTGTTTAAATGAAAGAACTACACTTGAATTGGAAACTAACAGTTATGTCGATATTGTAAACACAGTATCGATTCTTTGTTATGGTTTCCATGGTTTTCTGTCGGAGAGACTAGGCCTAGCCGGGAAAGTTCAAATATTTAAATTTTTTTCAAAAAAATTCACATTCATCTTCTTGTATCTCAGAAACTAACAAACACACACCAACAACAATAACATCAACAAGTTCTTTATTCAATTGTGTCTCTAAACACAAGAAAATCATATTTATTGACCAACAAACAGAACAGTTACAATTTTTGAAAGTTGAAAAATGTGAAAAATTTTCAAAAATTCAATGCGGAGTGCTAAAGGTTAGCTTAACCCTTGACTCTCGGGTCTAATTTACTGGATTTGGGTCTTAATGTGCAAGGCAAAGCGACAATTCTGCTCGTTAAATTCTTTTTTTTTTTTTCAAAATGAAATTGATGAATGCTAAACTGATTTTCCTGGAGACGTGATGTTTTAGAAGACTTTTAAATGGCACCTCATAGACCATATCACAAATGATGAAGAGTCGAGAATGAAAGTGGACTTTACATCGACCTCTTCACAACGATCAAAAGGTGAAAGCTGACTTGATATGGCCATGTCTCAAGTCCAAGAGCCTTGCAAATACGATACTACAAAACACAGTACTTAGTCCATCAGAACTCAGGTCACCTCAAGACGACTTCCGCAATTAAAGAGTAAAGCCGCAATAACTTTTTCGTGGACTGGCAGGACATTTCTGCAAACCGGTACCAGTCCGTGAACCAATGGTTGGGAAACACTGCTTTACGTGGAGCATAAAAGTAAATCAATCAATCAATCAGATCAATAATTCACTGTAGTATACAGTGGACCCATTTTCTTCTTCACGATAAAATAGTCTCATGCTCCTGTTGCATAAAAAAATGAGGCAGAATGAAGGCGAGTTATTAACTTAACGTCTTTATACTGCTTTAGAAGACTACAGAGTCTGTATACAACCAGTTTATTGTAGGGTGGTTTTTATTGATGTGCCAGTCGATATTAATAGACTGAAACACTAGAGCTAAGTCGAACTGCAGCCAGTTAGGCGCCATCTATAGATGAAAGGTACAAATAATTTAGGTAGATTTTTTTAAATTTGAGTTTTGTCCGGGCAGCGACCATTAAGCCTACTTAGATTTTAGATTTCCAACTGCCAAGGAATTTTTAATGGGCTCGACACTGAACACCAGAGTCCGATCTCACTACCCAGAGATCAGGGGAATTTTGACCAGAAGATTCACCTTAAAAAAATCCTGATCTCCACCATGATTCAAACACGCGACCTCCAACACCTGAGGCAGACACCTAACCTTGAGACCACTGTGTCCCCCTTATTGTGTATCTTTGGTGGCTCTCCTCACATCCCAAAGCATATTTGAGAAGATGGGCTGAGGTCATCTTGGCTGTACTGTAAAGTGAAGCTCCTTGTTAACTCTTTACAGTTCAACCTAATTTACAAGATATTAAGTTTTAATGTCTAAAATAAAAACTGCAGTTTTATGGCTCACAACAAAAAAAATAAAATAAAAATATAATCTTGATTTTTACATTTAAAGATACATAATTGAATTATCCAGAACACAAAGTTTGTTTATATCAAATTTAGCTTAAATATTAACCCTACCAGACCTACGGCCCTGAACCTAACTGTCCCCCATATCTGGGCTCCTGAACATTAAAGAGAAAAAAACCAACATGATATAGAAAAATGTTAGTTACATGCAAACAAGTGGTTAGAATAATGTAACTTGGAGACATTGTAGAAAATAGGTTTACCCTTCATCTAGCGTCAATATTCCACCTTTGTGTGCCAATCTACCCAGCAAAAGACCAAGAATCTATCTTGAGTCATAACATTTCAAAATCCAGGAGTAAACCCAACAATGAGCCCTCATTTGTCAAATAATCCCGATAGCTGGTCTTTATACATGAGTATTCCATATAGATTCTCAGTCCAAGAAAAGCCTTAATTTTTTCCACTGTGGCATCCTTGAAATTTTTGGCATTGTAGGAGTTGGGCTTTGCTATATGCAATTGGTGTGTCCGGAGGTTGGTTTTCTCTGTCAAATTTTGCCAGAAAGTATCATCCAAAAACAAGGATGAAAAGTCAATCGGTTCACTCTCCTTTGTGATATATCCAGGAATGTTCACTGGGCCTTTTCCATCCTCATTGAAATTCAGATCTGTATTTGGTGATACAAAATTCCTTGTCCAACCTTCATCACCACCTAGATCTCCCCCATCAGCTGTTTGAGGGACACGTCCCCCTTCTCTTATTATCGATCTAGCTCTAGATCTACAAGGTTCAAGCTTCTCCTCATCAATTGTGCTCTCACTTTCTGTTTCACTTGAACTGGAAAAGTATTCTTGATTAAATTCTGACTCCTCAGAGTCTGAATCAACCAAATTATTGATCACATGTTGGACTGTCATAAGCCTAGACTTACTTTGCTTTCCTGTTGAAGTGCTTGGTTCATCAGCCGCTCGTTTCATTGTCAATTTTCCGAATTTGTTCATGTTAAACCCCACAAAATCAATTCAAACATGGGGGCAGACATTTGCAATGACTAACCATGAGGTTTGACCACGATTGGTTGGTTATTTTTAGATTCTGACGCATTTTATTCATGTACTACCCAAAGTACCGTAAATTCGGTCCAGCGGTATAGCTGCAGTTAAGGAAATTACCGGAAAAAGGGTACATCAGTCTGGTAGGGTTAAGATTAGTTACAAATTACATCAACCAAAAATTTCCACCAACAGCCTGGACACACGCTTACACGGATGGCATTGGAAACGGGGTAGGAGACATCACTATAAAACTAAAAAGCAAAGTATACTCAGCAGCATTTGCCACTGGGATATGCTGCAGCAACTTCAGTGTCGAAGCCAGTGCCCTGAGACAAGCAGCTGGAGGCGGACAGACTTGCCAGAGAAGGAGGAATGTTGCAACAGAGTGATACAGACATCACATACAATGAGACTAAAGTATTCATCAGGGCAACATACAGTGCAAAATGGAAAAAATACCACCCTAGCTACATAGAAAATGATGCTTACCATCAACTCTCCAGGTGAGACCAGGTGATCATTCTCCGGCTACGCACAGGTCACAACAGACTTAGATGTGATCTGTACAAGTTCAAGATTGGTACTACAGATCTTCGTGCCTGCGGCACAGCCCCCATGAAGGCAGAACATTTTGCAGTCCTGTCCACTATATACCAACAAAAGAAGTAGCATTTGGCAACAGCCAGTGTCCTTCCATGAGAAGCTGTACAGAAGTATACAGAGCCTTGAGTCGACTGCCGCCTTCGTTAGAGTCAATGAAGGAAGAAGCAATAATAAGATATGGTTGATATGCGACATGTGACTTCAGACAAATCAGGCTGTAATGGGTGCTATGTAAGGGGTGCTACTCTAATAGACTACAATATACAATTGTGACTGTAAAGGAGTAAGCTCATCATTATGCAGATCAGTGTTGGTCCCCATCTCATTAGCCAGACTGCAACGAGACAGCCTGTTTCCAGAGAGATCTGCTTGGAAGTGAGGTGGAGTCTCGATCAGAATGTGTCACCTGACCCTAACTTCTTCTTCTTCTTCTTCGTACGCTGTCAGACGTCAACCTGTATTTGTTCGAAGAAAGCAGCTGTCATCCTGAGGCTGTCGACACTGCCATAGAGCTTTTCTAGTGTTGCCACTGGTGATGGCCACATGTGCTTTGTCTGGTCCTCGTATGTCGGGCAGTTTTGCAGCAGATGTTCAGAGGTCCTTTTCCCTGTACCACAAGTGCATTCGTCAGTGCCACCTATCTTCAGTTTAATCAATAGGTGGTACCTCAGTCTGTTGTGGTCTGTGCGGAGTCTGAAGACCACGACCTGCTCTCTTCTGTTCAACTGGTAATAGGCATCATTTTTTGTGTAGCCAGTATGTTCTGTCTCCCATTTGGCTATGTATCTGGCCCTAATAAGTCTTTTGGACTCATCGTAGGTCATACTGTGGTCTGGTTGTGGTAGTCTTGCACCTTCTTTTGCCAGTCTGTGTGCCTCCTCGTTGCCTTGGATGTTACAGTGGGATGGAACTCACTGTACCACTACTCTTTTTGGTGCGGACTGCTGGCATAGTTGACAGAGTACTGCTCTTAAATCATTAAGTTCAGTATTTTTCTGGCTTTTTAGTGCTGTAACTACGGCCAGGGCATCTGTACACAGGACTGACCCTAACTAACTAGTCTGACCAGTATGTTTAGCCTGACCAGATTTTAGTTATCCTCCTCTCGCCATTGTTGAGTATAAATTGGACTTTTTAATCTGCAGACGGGAACATTTAACTTCTGAAGATATTCAAAAGAATAAAGCCATTATGGAGAGCTTTAGCAAGGGTGCTTGGGACAGTGCAGAATCATCATCAAATGAGGTCAGTTTATTGTGCTTGGACTTTGTCAGAACTGTACCTTGTAACACCAGGAATAAAAAACTGACACAATTTTCCCCTGCAACCACACCCATTTTTAGTCAGACAAATCTTACTATGGTTGTTGATTTTAAGAGCCTGTACGTTTGTATTTGTTGATTTTTATGTGTGTAGAGACATAAGTTAATAAAGAACTTGTTAGTGTTATTTTTGTTTGTTTGTGTGTGTGCATTCACCTTATATCTCTAATCCCTAAGACGGTGTGCGTTGCACTGTGGTTTTTATTTTGCACCTGTCCGCCCAGTGCATCCGACTACAGCATGCATTTTATGTAAGGGTCTGCTTCCTCCTGCATTTTCTAAGGGTTTGCTTCCCTGGGGAAACGGCCGGTGCTGTGATGGGGTTCGAACCCAGCACCTTCTGGTTGTGAGCTATGTCACTTAACCACTAGCCCACGTCGTCCCCCATGTTGGTGTTATTGTTTTGTTGTGTTTATGTTAGTTTCTCAGATACAATCATGTGAAGGTGTTGAAAAACAGCTCAAACATTTAGACTCGCCTATTTTAGGTGTACAGCGAATTTATTCAAAATAATATATTGAATAACGTAAATTTCTTTTTTAATTAAATATTGGAACAAGGTACAACGAGGTCGTGAACAATAAACATAATTCAGCAATAAACTTACCTCGAATTCAAAGATTCTCTTAGTTTCCGAGCGTGAATGTCTCTAGGTTTTTGGTGAATACGCTTTTGATCGAACCTGTTTGCTTTATTTGGCATTTTGATTCCGTTTGCTGTATCTAAATGTTAGTAAGACAGTAAAGGACAGACCGACGATGAATTGGAAAACCCCTCTTTTGCACACTTTTGTTCTCATGGATGATACATATTTTGACCAATGAGAAAGAGGAAAATAATAAAACCAATGAAATATAGCATCAGTCGTGATATTGGGGATTCCGTGGCGAAGTGGTTAAGCCGTCGGCCTCGTGATCAGGTGGTGTGGGTTCGACTCCGGACTCCGCCGTTTTTTTCACGGGTGTTTGATGCGGAGTACCCTGCATCTCGTAGCCACCTCCTAGTCATCTTGTCTTGGACTTGCCACTGGGATCGGGCGGCTTGAGACGAGAGAGTGAGGATAAAATGTAGCGCAGTTAATCCTTACTAAAAATAGCGCTAGCAAAATAAATTATGCCATCATCGTTTGCGATGGACGACGGCCTTTGCCTTAATATTTGAAGCTTCGTATCTTTTAGACAAAGCTAGCATTTGCTTTCGAATGAAAATATGTGATCAGTGCTTTGAACCCCGGTTGTTACGATATATAATTTGACCCATTATACTTTTTTGAAAAAGCTGTTGCTATGTGAAACATTGTGTGTTAGCATCGACTTTCGGTTTCTTTTTAAAGTAGGTCAACTTTAAAGCAGAGGGTGGGGTGATTATTATTAATTTTAAAATGTTAATAAGCTTGTAAAATAACATAATTTTATATGTAAACGATTCTATTAATGTCGAACTTCATAAAAATCACCAAAACAAGAAATTTCCAAAGCGCATGCTCCCTTAGGGAGCTATGTACCCTAATCGATGAGTCTAATGTTTGTACTTTGTTTTATAAATTTTCACCTTCATCTTCTTGTATCTCAGAAACTGACACACACACAACAAAAACAATAACACTAACAAGTATGTTATTCAAATGCCTCTACACACAACAAAATCATATTCATAGTCCAACAAACTAAAAAGTTACAGGCTCTCAAAGTTAACAACCAAAGAACAAGGCGACGTGCTAAAAATAATGCAGTCGCTGATGAAATTGCATTCAATTTTTAATGTGGTGTGATGAAGATTAATATACATTTAACTTGTAATCATAGTTACAATTGGCATTCCGTCTCACATTTCTGGCCACTTCCTAGTAATGGATGCTAATTCAAACTATCGTATTTACGTCTTACATCATAACTTAACGTCATTATACTGGTTTAGAAGACTCTGGAGAATCAGTATACAACCAGTTTCATTTACATATCCTTGCTCTAAAAGCTATGCACATCCAATCTATTCTTAAATGCATTAAATGTCCCTGTCCACTATTTTATGTGGCAATGCATCCAAGCATTCACCACTCTCTGACTAAACAAATATTTCCTAACATCTAATCTAGACCTTTCTTTAGTTAATTTGTAGCTATGCTCTCTTGTTCTTGTTGGTGTTTTTGTATTTTGAAAAACTTGTTATAGTCTAATGTATCCCTTCCTTTGATTATTTTATAAACTTGTATTAAGCCATCTCTATTTCTTCTCTTTTCTAGACACTGTAGGCCAGTAAGTTTTTCCTCATAACTGTAATTTGCATCATGTCTTGTTTTTTTGTCGTGATTTGTTGTTTTTGTATGTTCTTGATGAAGGCATTACGTTTTGTTTTTTGTCCTGCTGCCATCGCCTATTTTTCTTGACGAGGGAAAGGCCAAGAAAACTCATCTTCCATGGGTTCAGAAAACCCATCATCCATGGGTTCAGAAAACCCATAGTGGAGATATCATTTGATCAATTTCAACAAACGGTCATTCTAACAGACTCCAGAAGTGTACTCCAAGCCACCTCAATCTCCAAACAAGATAGACTCTCACATGAAATAAAATACAACATCAGATTGCTGTTCAAAAAAACTAATTTAGTCCTGTGGATTCAGGCCCATTATGGGATCTCTAAAAAGGAGAAATGGCGACACTCAGACTCCTCATCCACAGAGCTGCAAAGAAGCAAAGACACTCATCAAATGATCCATGAGAACAGAATGGACAGACCAGCACAAAGAATACAAGCCAGAAAATGACAGCATAAACAAACTTGACGAGATGGGCAGACAGAGATCTTCAGACTCTAACGGGACACTAGACTCGAGGTCCACCGCCACAAAATTGGTCTCAGAGACACCGCGATTGCTGAGCACCCAAGTAAACAACAGAACATATTCTTCAGGACTGCCTGGCCTGGTGGAGCGACCATGCTCGAAAAGCTGTTGGGGACTGCTGAAGACCTGAAACCCACAGTCTCATTCATGAACCTCACCGAACTAGAAGCATAGCATAAGTTGATCAAAGAAGAAGAAAAATCTCAACTCAGCACAAGTAGCTTCTAACATCATGTTTGTAAAATTAGCATAGTTGCATGCAGTGTGGGTTACCTGGGCCCAAAAAGGGAGCAATGAATAGTTTAACTGCAACCTGCCAGACATTGTCCTAAGATGTGGCTAAGTAAGATTTTGCATGAATTGAGCTGCTCCATCCTGTAGAAAATATAAGCCACAAGACACATAAAAAAAAGACCTCTTCTACCGAGTAGAAGAGGAGTAGCTAAAGAAGACGGTTGCAGTGGTTCTCGATCTACCTCCTGTATGGAAGTACCCACACATAATAACAGATTCCACAAGCCACTTATAGAACAGATTCCACAAGCCACTTATAGAACAGATTCCACAAGCCACTTATAGAACAGATTCCACAAGCCACTTATAGAACAGATTCCACAAGTCACTTATAGAACAGATTCCACAAGCCACTTATAGAACAGATTCCACAAGCCACTTATAGAACAGATTCCACAAGCCACTTATAGAACAGATTCCACAAGCCACTTATAGAACAGATTCCACAAGCCACTTATAGAACAGATTCCACAAGACACTTATAGAACAGATTCCACAAGCCACTTATAGAACAGATTCCACAAGCCACTTATAGAACAGATTCCACAAGCCACTTATAGAACAGATTCCACAAGCCACTTATAGAACAGATTCCACAAGCCACTTATAGAACAGATTCCACAAGCCACTTATAGAACAGATTCCACAAGCCACTTATAGAACAGATTCCACAAGCCACTTATAGAACAGATTCCACAAGCCACTTATAGAACAGATTCCACAAGCCACTTATAGATGTTCGTCTTCTTACAGCTGCAGTTTGAAAATCGTCACTCCTTGCTGTCACCAGACAGGCCATCTTACAGTTGGGAGGACTACATCACAGCTCCAAGTGGACAACCTCCTTGTCTTGGTAGGCAGTGGGTGTCGAAAGAAAATTCCAAGACTTTCAAAGCAACAGTTGCTATGGTAAACAAATGTTATGGCTTTGGTCTAAGTTTCTCTTGCTCATCTCTTTTACTATCACTTCTGGTTTAGTCCAAGACAAATCAGTCCCATAAGAGTCTAAATAAACATCCCACACACATAGCAGAGCATACACATGGCAGTGTTGCAAGAGGCAGTTCACTAACAAGGCAACTCTCTCACAAAAGAGTCCAAACATTAGACAAACCCACTCACAAAACCATAAAAACAGACAACCCACTAACCTCCTTCTTCGTACCCTGTCAGACGTCAACTTGAATTTGTTTGAAGAAAGCAGCTGTCATCCTGAGGCCATCAACACTGCCATAGAGCTTGTCTAGTGTTGCCACTGGTGATGGCCACATGTGCTTTCTCTGGTCCTCGTATGTTGGGCAATTTTGCAGCACATTTTCAGCGGTCATTTTCCCTGTACCACAGCTGCATTCGTCAGTGCCACCTATCTTCAGTTTATTGAATAGATGGTACCTCAGTCTGTTGTGGCCTGTGCGTAGTCTGAAGACCACGACCTGCTCTCTTCTGTTCAGCTGGTAGTGGGCATAATTTTTTGTGTAGCCAGTATGTTCTGTTTCCCATTTGGCCATGTATCTGGCCCTAATAAACCTTTTGGCCTCTTCGTACGTCACACTAGAATCTGGTTGTGGTAGTCTTGCACCTTCTTTTGCCAGTCTGTCTGCCTCCTCGTTGCTTTGGATGATAGTGGGATGGAACCCACTGTACCACTACTCTTTTTGGTGTGGACTATTGGCATAGTTGACAGAGTACTGCTCTTAAATCATTAAGTTCAGTATGTTTCTGGCTTTTTAGTGCTGTAACCACGGCCAAGGCATCTGTAGACAGGACTATCTGGCTTTCATTGCTTTTGCCTGTCAGCATTGCTTTTACTGCATCCTTCAGTGCCTCTGCCTCTGCTCTGAGATTGCTTGAGAATTTTCCAGTTGCCACTGACAGTGTTATTTTTCTACCATTTGTTTGGCTCAGGAATACCCCTCCCCCTCTATTATGTGTTATGTTTGTTACAGAACCGTCGGTGTATGCATGGGTCCAGTCCACGCTTGGGTAGTTTTCCTCTAAGTACCTCAGGGTTATGTCTCTTCTTTCTTTTTCAGTTCGGCTGTTCTTGTTTCCAATACCTGGTATATTTTCTACCACCTTCCAACCCACTAACCAATTAGCCCAAAGAGATAGTCCAAACATTAGAAAACCCACTCACAAAACAGCCCAAACATTAGAAAACCCACTCACAAAACAGCCCAAACAGAAAATCCACTCACCAAACATTAGACAACCCACTCATAAAACAGCCCAAACATTAGAAAACCCACTCACAAAATAGCCCAAACATTAGATAAGCCGCTCACAAAACAGCCCAAACATTAGAAAACTCACTCACAGAAACAGCCCAAATATTAGGCAGCCCACACATTAGACAACCCACACACAAACAACCTGCACATTAGATAGCATACACACAAACAGCCTCCACATTAGACAGTACACACACAAACAGCCCACACATTAGACAGCCCAAACATTAACACCCTACACATTAGGCAGCCCAAACATTAACAACCTACACATTATACAACCCACTCACAAAACAGTACAAACATTAAATAACCATCACACAAAGCATCCCACACATTAGACAGCCCACACACCAACAACCTACACATTAAACAGCCCACATACCAACAACCTACACATTAGACAACCCAAACATTAAACAACTAACACATTATAGACAGTCCATACAACAGCAGCAAAGGCGAACTTCGATAAAATTAAAACCAAGCCATGAGAGTAATAACAGGAGGCATGAAGTCAACGCCAATTGTAGAACTTGAAAAGATTACAAAACTGCAATCCATGACCGACAGAAGAGACTGCAGAGCCCAGCAGCAAGCAGAGAAACTCAGAAGACTGACTGACCATCCAATGCATCAGAGACTAAAAAATTTTTGAAATGGGAAACTAAAGCAGAGAAACTTTGCAGAAATAGCCAAAGCAAAGATGAACAGAGACCCTATGAACGCACTAACAACACCAAAGCCCATCCCTACTGTACGAAAACCTACCTGGAGGCAGCATATATTTCCAGAGGTGGTATAAAAAATACCAGGTATTGGAAAAAAAAACTGCCAGACTGAAAAAGAAAGAAGAGATACAACCCTGAGGTACATAACGAAAAACTACCCAAGCATGGACTGGACCCATGCATACACCGACGGTTCTGTAACAAACGCAACACAGAACGGAGGGGCAGGGGTATTCCTGAGCCTACAAAATGGCAGAAAAATAACACTATCAGTGGCAACTGGAAAATACACAAGCAATTTCAGAGCGGAGGCAGAGGCACTGAGGGCTGCAGTAGAAGAAATGTTGACAGGTAAAAGGAATGAAAGCCATACAGTCCTGCTTACAGATGCCCTGGCCGTAGTTACAGCACTTATAAGCCAGAAAAATACTGAACAATGATTTAAGAGCAGTACTCTGTCAACTATGCCAGCAGTCCACACCAAAAAGAGTAGTGGTACAGTGGGTTCCTTCCCACTGTAACACCCAAGGCAACAAGGAGGCAGACAGACTGGCAAAAGAAGGTGCAAGACTACCACAATCAGATACTAATGTGACGTACGAAGAGTCCAAAAGGCTTATTAGAGCTAGATACATGACCAAATGGGAAATAGAACATACTGGCTACACAAAAAACGATGCCTATTACCAGTTGAACAGAAGAGAGCAGGTCGTGGTCTTCAGACTTCGCACTGGCCACAATAGACTGAGGTACCACCTATTCAACCAATTGAAGATAGGTGGCACTGATGAATGCTCGTGTGGTACCGGGAAAATGACCGCTGAACATTTGCTGCAAAACTGCCCGACATACGAGGACCAGAGAGAGCAGATGTGGCCATCACCAGTGGCAACACTAGACAAGCTCTATGGCAGTGTCGACAGCCTCAGGATGACCGCTGCTTTTTTCGAAAAAATACAGGTTGACGTCTGACAGCATACGACGAAGAAGAAGAAGAAGAACCATATGTCCGAACACAGACAGGCGGCAGACCAAAGTGTCAGAGATGGAAGGAAGACCTGTCTTTGCAGAGACCTTGACATTGCGAACAAGATCAAATTACCGGATACTAAGGATGCGCTTCTGGTTGCAGATGTGAAAGGCATCGAGTCTTGATGTGTTCTGTTTAATTAAGGTCCAGGTGTCTGAACCATTCAGGAGGACAGGAATCACACAAGTCTGATAAATTCATATTTTGCATCCAAGAGAGTCTACCATTATACCACACGTGGCGAAGGTTATTCATAGTGGAGGCAGCAAGTCCGATCCACCTTAACATGTCAGGAGCATTCATTAGATGAAAATGAACTCCCAGGGTATGTAAATTCACTAGTCCCCTCCACCTTGTGACCATAGACAACTGTGCTATGAGGACCAGTGTCGGAACTAAGATTTATAATTTTTGTCTTGACCCAGGATATTGATAGGCCAAAGTTTGATGTTTTGAAATTCAATTGAGAGAGAGAGACTGTTGCAGAGCTGTGTTGTCTGAGCCAACTAGGACTGAGTGTCACCAAAGCCTGAAAGGAGAGCAAAGAATAGTAACATTGTAACCTGCCAGGCATGCCATAAGACTGAGACGTCTAAAGATGGTTGGGCATAGGACTGTAGAAACTAAGCTAAAAACACTTCAACAAAAATAGATAGGTCAAATTATTTTTTTTTGCGTTCGCCTTATTTCTCCATTCCCAAAGGCTGTGTGCGTTGCACTGCGGTTTGTATGTTGCGCCTGTCGGCCCAGTGCATACGACTTCAGCATGCAATGTAAGTGTCTGCTTCCTCCTGCATTTTCTAAGGGTTTGCTTCCCCGGAGTAGCGACTGGTGCTGTGATGGGGACCGAACCCAACACCTTCGGTTTGTCACTTAACCACTAGCCAACGCCGTCCCCCTAGAGATAGGTCAATGGTTGATGACCTCACAGGGAATTTATAAAGTTTATATTGATATGAGAGAGAAGATATTTGTGAGTGAGTGTCTGCAACACTTTTAGTTAGATGCCACGTGTGTCCTAATCTTCTAGATATTTTACCAAGCAAGTCAAAATGTAGTATAGCATGTATAATCTTGTACTAATGTGTTCGGATATTTGGACAGTGTTTATGGGCAATACTAGCAATAGTCCATGAATATCCCTTTACAATCTGGTCTAATTGATTAGATTCGTGATGAACCAATGAAACAGTTCTGGGACAGACATACAAACGGCAAGAATTATTATTGTATTTTATTTGAAGAATGTAATTTTAACATGCAAATGAGCAATTGAAAATGCTTTCATCAACCCAGGAACTAAAACTTGGAATGAAACATCTGTCAGCATATTCATGTCGGCATACTTTCTTTTTTTCAGAGTGATGAGTTTCCAATGACTGTTGATGTGTAAGTACCTAACTGACAATACAAACTTTGACATTGGTTATGTCCTTTTCCAGTGGTATGTTGCATTTGTATTGAGAGCCTACTGAAGTATTAATTTATTTAGAAAACCATATCAATCAATCAACGTCTGTCGCTCCATTAGAATTCATGGAGGAGGTTACTAAAATGATAGATAAAGGGGAGCCAGTGGATGTAATTAATTTAGATTTTTGCAAAGGCCTTTGATTGAGTACCTCATAAAAGATTATTTAGAAAGTTGAAATCAAGTGGAATAGGTGTGGAAGTTGCCAAATGAATTGAAAATTGGTTAGCGGGAAGAAGGCAGAGGGTGAGCATAAATAAGGAGTACTCTGAGTGGTGTGAAGTGAAAAGCAGAGTGCCATAGAGCTCAGTTTTGGGACCAATTTTGTTCTTGGTATACATAAACGATTTGGACATTGATATGGGATCCATGATTTCAAAATTTGCTGACGACAAAAAACTATGTAGTAGTGTCTCATCTAAAGCAGAAGTGGATATATTGAGTTCGGATTTAGATAAAATTCGAGAATGGTTTGTAAGTCTGGCAAATGGAGTTTAATGTAGATATGTACAGTCATCCACATGGGTAGATCCAATATGGAACATAATTACAGAATGGGCGAGAACAATATTAGAAAGATTGATAAGGAAAGGGACCTAGATGTTATAATAGATCAAACAGGTAAGGTGAGACAACAAGTTCAGGTAGCAGAGAAAAAGGCAAATGCAATGTTAGGTATGATAAAAATAAATATTAAACATAGGAGCAAGGAAGTGAAAGTCAAACTGTATAAAGCATTAGTTAGACCTAGATTAGAGTACTGTGTACAGGTGTGGAGTCCTTATCATAAAGGGGATAAACATGCTAGAAAGAATACAAAAAAAAGAGCGACAAAGCTGATAGTGGGATTCCAGAATTACAATTATGAGGAAAGAGTGAGAAAAACCAGCCTACAGTGTCTAGAAAAGAGAAGAATTCGGGGTGATTTATACAGGTTTATAAGATAAAAAACGGATAAATTTGAAACAAAAATTGTAAATATCAGGAATTTGTACACTGAAGTTCCTAACACTGCAAACTCTACAGCAGTGTCTGCTAAGGGTCTGTCTTTACCTATACAATGTTTTCATATCCAGGCTGCTGGATGTTCTGGAGATGGTGGCCCCTTTCAAACAGTTCCAGAAGTTGAGAGACTTCATGACCTCCAAGCTACCACCTGGTTTCCCAGTGAGGATAGGTAAGTCATGATATGTACAGGTGTTCCCCACTAACTGTCGCAGCAGCTTTTGGCAGTTACACAGTCATATTGTAGCTGAAAGTGGAATTAATTTCCAATGTAAATATTACAGGGACAAGGGCAACATACTAGGTCTTAACTTAACATTTGTATGCTGGTTTAGAAGACTCTGCAGAGCTTGAATACAACGAGCTTCTTTTATATTCACTTGATCTAAAAATACTTATGCACATCCAATTATTTCCTGTGGCAATGCATTCCAAGCATTCACTACTCTTCGACTAAAAAATATATTTTCTGGTATCTTATCTATATCTTATTAATTTGTGGCTGTGCCCTGTTGTTCTTGTAGGTGGCTGTATTTTGAAGAAACTTGTTATAGTTTTGTTCCAAGCTCGGGAAGTTGTTCACTCAAGTTAAAACAATTTTATAGGAATGAGTGCATGAGCAGTACATGCTGTTGCGAATGGTTTAAGTGATTTAAGACTGGTTGGCAGTCAACAGATGACTTCTAAATGACGCATGCCAGAGCTGCACCCAATGGAAGACAGACGAGACAGTAAAATTCTGAATAATTTTGACTCATAGAAAACTTGATGCACCACATACTAAATGGACTGGGATGCGGCAGGCTAAAGCGGAAGAATGTTGTAGTCCAGGCAAAAGAAAAGATTTGAAATGATGCTGCACTCTCAAATAAAAACATAAAATCAATGCCAGCATGCTCCGTCCGCTGCCTCTGGAAAGGAAGGCCCTTTTCCGATCTCATATATAATATCCCCAACATAAAAGACAAAAGGTCGCAAACAGATGCCTGCCACCAACTCTCCAGATGAGATTCTCCGGCTATGCACAGGACACAACAGACTGAGATGTCATCTGTACAATAAGTTCAAGATTGGCACTATGGACCTTTGTGCCTGCGGCACATCCCCAATGACAACAGAACACATTTTGCAGTTCTGCCCACTGTATACCGATTACGGAAGTGCACAGAGCCTGAAGTCGACTCCTGCCTTCGTTAGAGTCATTGATGTCAAGGTCTAAAGATGAACGAGGAAGAAGAAGTAGAAATGACGCACAACAATATCTGACCACACTCATACTTGCCTAGGTTCATGAGATGATGTGTTCCAATCGTCATGTAATTGTAGAAGAATGCAATATCTTCATAATATCATGCCATGACATTCAAACACATAAGTTACAATTGCATAGTATAGCTGTGAAGTTTGTTCCACAACTCCTGACACAAGATCTGAAATACATCTGTCAGGAATTTCTGGGTCATATTAACAAGGATGACAACCTCAAGAAACCGCCGCTGAACACGGGTCTACAGATATGACATTGAGACAAAAGTGCGGTCATTGCAGTGGGTTGTGAAGAATTTGTTAAAACTGTAAAACGTGCACGTGAGTCATGTTGACTGGTTTCCTTGACATCAAGGGCATTGTGCGCCATGCATTCTTACCTGAGTTAACTACTGGTGCTACCTGGACGTGTTTAAAAGCTTTTAAAAACCCGAAAAACACTACGTTGTTAAATCTCATTGTTGAGGTCCAAAGTGAGTATTTATAGAGCTATTAAATTAAACACATTATTTCTGATACATTTTTGGTACATGACTCACGTGTGCTTGGAAGATGCGTGTATTGAACCACCATAGAAATGTTAGGTTCAATTTTGTGTTTATAAATTCTTTTTTAAATTGTTTTTTAAAAATGTATTAAATAATATAAATTACGAATGATAAGATTAATGATCCTCTGCCGAAGACAGATGTGTCAGACCGAAAGGGGCTAATATCGCAGTCAAGCTGCAAACTAGCACAACAACGAATTTCGTTCTCCGGACTACATCCTGCTACTTGCAAAGCCCTGTTCAGGGCTTGATATTGGGAGATTGAGAACGAATGCAGAAGAAGGATACACTACATTGCCCTTGCCATTCACTGTGCAGACAAGGTTTTAATTTGATCTCTAATAGAACAAAAAAACACCTTTGCCGTACAGACGATTTGAACACATGTCCCCATGATCAAAGGTCAAGAGCCAAACTGTTCAGCCTGCTGCTCCAATTATAAAACCCAAACTGCAATTATCCCTTTAAATCATTTTATTTGTATGTTGCAAAAAGAGGACTGTGTGGCTGTAATATCAGGTCTTTATTATATGGTCAGCGGAGTGGCATAGATGGCACCTGACAGACTGCGAGTCTACCGTGCTCTAATTTATGCTTCTACCACCACCAGTCCCCCCCAAAAAGGCGATCATATATTCCAAGGGCAACCAACTGGTTAGGTTGGTAACAGATACTGGGATTCATCTGGCAAGTCACCAGTGGATTTTTGCCTGCCAAAAAAGTCACAGCGCCAATGGAGGTCATACCTCCCCACAATGTCTAACAGCACAAGTGAAGATAGATAGGTCATTTTATTTTCTGTGATATTTGGCCCTTATAAATTAGAATTTTAAAAAGAAGTTTATATAGAATACTAGAAATTTAGCATCTGCCTTTGCTCGGAAAATAATATAATTTTTCAATATACACAATTTGGTGGTGACTTAAAGTGGAGCGCATGGCCAAATGGTTTCGAGGCCTGCCTGTCGACAAGGAGGGCAGCGGTTCGAATCCCCGGTATGGCATATGTTGTTTTTCTGTTGGAGGTGAAATAAACAAACATAGCCAGCACACGACGTGGCGACAGCAGTGGCGAAGCGGCCTGTAGTCCTCGGCCTTTAAAACCCCTCGACTACCCCAGCAATGGGAAAATGTTGTATGACAGTTTTTTTTTCAAGTTGTCACAACGACTCGAAATAAGATGGGTTCATGGCTACAACTTTGCGTGTTTGAGAGTTAAAAAATAATTGAATTTATGATAATCACACTATCCAAAATATTCACCCAGTGTTGTATTCAAGTGAGAACAAAAGTTATAAAACTGGAAGCTTGTGGGCATAGTGCATGAAAGGGTCAACGTTTATACTTCTGTATTTGCCAACACTTCTAAATATGTACGTTGTCAGTGATAAAGGACTGACATTCTCTCATACTAATCAGTTCCAAACATGGACTGGTCCTGGGGTTTCAATTATCTGACCTGAGTGTCCAAGCTTGAAAAAAAATTGCACCCCTGTGGTATACCAGAAAAGACATTTACTGTAAATAGTTTAACTTTGTTAATATTAACTAGGGAAGAGGAGGACACATCAAGCTGAAAATAGTTGTGTTGACCTAGAAATTCCAGACAGAATGAGCTTTGCAAATTTCAAGTCACTAGAGTTCACCTTTTGAGAGTTTTTGCTAGATACACAAACAGATTAAATTATTTTCTGTTTTACAGTAAAGATGAATGTTTTGTTTTCAACATAAATCTTTTTATCTCTTAGAAATTCCAGTGTTTCCCACGATAACAGCCAAAGTGACATTTACAAGCTTTCAATGGAGAGATGACTTGGACAGGAGCCTGTTCTCTATACCTGCCCATTACAGAGAGGATGCGGGCCGCTTCCCTGACTTATGACAATACATGGAACTCTACACCATGCACATCATCTGCAGCTTGAGGACAGATCGCCCGTACAACCTGCTCGAGGAGGATCAGCAGAAGAAAGGGTCGGGCACTGAAGAAGCCATTTCATGCCACAAAAGCATGTCTTGTGGCTCTGGCTTAAGTGATAAGAGCAGTGATTCTGGATGTCGAGGTGAAGACTTTATGGCAATTGATAAGGTAGATTTGAACAAACCTGAGCTAAATATTGTCATTACAGATTGTCAATCTATTCATCGGATCAGACACGATGACGTCAGACAGACAGACAAACCATATGAGCTATTGGAGAGGGGTAGGCTGGATTTGTCTGATGTTCTAAAAAAGTTCACGTTTGAGGCTGATGTAAGTATTGGTGCCTACTCCCAAGTGAACAGCTTGTCCACACTTGTGACATTGATGCATTCAGGCTGTGAAGACTCAAAGAAAATGGTTAAAGGCTTATGCAAGCGCTGCCTGCAATGTGTAGAGACAGATTTTACTGGAAAGGGTGCTGGGGCAGAATCTTTATTACAGGAATCTGTAAATTCTGGTTCTCGGATAGCATCTTTATTCCAAGAATCTGTAGGTTTTGGTACACCCTTCTATCACAACCTTTCGGATAATGCATCAGTGGGTCAACCACAACATCCCCAAGTGTTTCCACTTATGAGGCTACAACAATGTCAACTTACTCATCAGAACCTTCACTGTGATACTGTGAAAAAATATTCCTCTCTGCCAAGGTGCAAAGAGACAGGACAGATGGTTAAAGATTTATATAAGTGCTGCTTGCAAGGTGTAGGGAAAGATTTTCCTGCAGAAGGTGCAGGAGTAGAATCTACATTGCAAACGTCTGTAGATTCTTATTCTGGGTTAGCATCTTTATTACAAGAATCTGTAGTTTCCGGAAGACCCAGCTGTCAAAATCTTTCATCAGTGGCCCAACAACAACATACCAAGGTATTTCAACATATCAGACTCAAATATCATCAACTGACCAATCAGAACCTCCACTATGATGCAGCTATCCCAGTAGACGTTCAACAAACCAGAAGTGAAGAAAACAGCATTAACCAAAGCTGCCATAGGAAAATACTGCCGCTTGAAGATCAGGTGTGTAACGTAGATCCTCCTAAAGAAAAGTTAGTTACAGCCAAAGGATGTGGACAGACTGACAGTCAACATCCAAAGACATTACATACCTTTACTGCATGTGATGGCTTACCTAACGAGCAGATACCTCAGCTAAATGTTTATCCACTTACTCAGACATTATGTGTTATGTGTAGACAGGAATGTGATGATTGCTTCGAGACCCTAAGTCCACATGAATGTTCTGCGAGCACAGCATTGGAAAATAGTATTACTGCAAATAAAAATCAAAACTGCGATCTGAGAATGAATAGACTACATTATGGCAACAAAAACATTGTTTCAAAACATGGTGAACAAGTTTTCTGTGAGGATGAGCCAGAGACGTGCAACAATCAAACACTTAATGGAGTAGATATCAAGAACCAGGCGTGCTGCAGATCCAAGGCTGTTGTGCAAGCGATGTCTTGTGATGGCATGAAGGCAGCAGACGGTGAGAGGCCGGATATAGAACTCTGTAATGGCATAGTTGATTGTAATTGTGAAATGGTCTGCATTGATTTACCAATGACAAATTTTGGCTTTTACAGCTCGGAAGTCACTATCTTAATGTGAAGTACATAGTAACAAAAATAAATATATGCTGGCTTTTTGCTTCCTGTGAAGCATAGAGTCACCACTACAGCTTGCCCCTTTACAGGAAGCCTGTAACTGAGAGATTTGTAGTGAATGTTAAAACCTCAATTGTTTTACATGATGATTTTGCGAGATACATGCACAACTCTCTTTAGTAAATGTATGCTTGGTTCTATTCCTCTCAATCAGGTTACCACTCAGTTCTACGTCAGCAGAACTATCAAGACAACCTATATCTTTACCTAAAGATCTTAATCAGGGGCTAGGGACACAACTGATTAGAATAATTAATCTTGCCCTTTTAGTGATCAATGGGAAAATGGAGATGTTCACTTTTTTTTCCCACTATCAAATATGGATATTTTTCAAGTGCTTTCTTCCGTTCAATTGATGAAAATATTGTTTCTAGTCATAAAATCTGTCATGTTCAATGAATGTATTGATTTTCTAATCATAAAATCTGGTATATTTAGTTCATGACAATTTCTAGTCATACCATTTAGTGTGTTCAGTTGATGAAAATATTGATTTTCTAGTTATAAAATCTGGTGTGTTTTTCTAGTCATAAAATCTGGTATATTGATTTTCCAGTATTTCTGGTATGTTCATTTCATGAATATGTTGATTTTCTAGGATGTTCAATTGATGAATATATTGATTTTCTTGTTATAAAATCAAATATTTTTAGTTCAAAATCAATCAATCAAAATCTTTCAGGTGGAAGTGGAACATAAGCCTTTAGTAGGAGAAACGCCTCAAGTTCTCTGCCATCTATTCCAGCTAGAGCCACGCCATCTATTCTAGTTAGAGCCACAACTCTTTATCTGTCCTTCTGCATATGTTGATTTAATCTCTCTCTCTCTATATTTCCAGAATAAAGATTTCCTTGTAAATGCTATCAGCTGGTTCCTTAATGGGTCTGACGCTAGTATTTTCTCTTTACCTTCTGTTTTATTTCTAACAGCTCATCTTCTTCTTTGTGTGCCTATAGGATTCATCTTAAATATATCCAAGAAAGTAGTTGAGTCTGAAGCTATTGGTATTTCCATAGAACTAGTCCAGGAATGGTATCGGTGAGGGTCATATGTGCTTTATTTGTCCCTTGTATGTTGGACACCTTTGCAGCAAATGTTCAGCAGTCATTTTGTCAATGCCACAGATACATTCATCGGTATGCTCTATTCTTAGTTTGTGAGATGGTATCTGTCTGTAGTGGCCTATGCCACAAGATTACTGCCTGCTCACCTCTGTTGAGCTGGTAATGTGCGTCATATTGTTGATGACCTGTATGTACTACTTTCAACTTATTCCTGTATCTACACCTGGTAAACCTCATAGACTTTTCAAGTAGAGGTAGATTTTCACCTTCCTTTGACAGGCTGTCAGCCTCTTCATTGCCAAGAATGTTGCAATGAGATGGGATCCACTGTATCACAACTCTATTGAACTGGTGACAAACAGTAACACCTTTAGTCCCGATTTTGTTTTGGCTCCACACTGCCGCAACTACTGACAGTATGTCTTACCACTTGTCTCTGTTTCTGCCTTGAAGGTCTTTGTGTACTGCTTTTTAGGTTCAGAAAGATCCCTCTACCTCCATTCTCTGCTGCATTTGTTGGTGATCTATCTATATATACATGGGTCCATATGTTGCTTGGGTAGTGTTTGTTTTATGTGTTAGTTATGGCTCTGCCAAAGAAGATTATGTCGGACCGAAAGGTGCAAATATCGCAGTCAAGCTGTAAACTAGCTGCACAACGCATTCAGTTCTCCGGACTACATCCTGCCACTTACAAAGCCCCATTCAGAGCTTGGTAGTGGGAGATTGAGAACAAATGCAGAATAAGAAGAAAATAGTGATTTTTTTTTTGGTACAATGAATGTTTTCTGTCAGCTCCGAGAAGAGCTGTTTTTTTTCAAACGATGTGTGTAGTGTACATGGGTTTTATTTGTAATGTGTCATTTGTAGAAGCTGTCCTCCACTTTTCTGTCAATGATGTCACAAATTTGTTCTGCTTAAGTCTTCCCCTTCCAAGCCCATTTACTTAATTTCTCCCCTTGTTATTTGACTCTGTCGTCTCTTCTGTCTTCGATTGATTGCAGGTTTGTCATTTTTGCTAATTCTTCAACGGGTGTTGTCCTATTGCCCCCTGTTGTAATTCTCATTGCATGTTTTTCCCATGCTGCTATGTCATATTCTAGGGCTGGTCTCACACATCCAGTGTACATCTTCTTTAGTACGTTCTCATCTGCTTCCCAAGTTGTTCCAGCAAGTTTTTTTTGTGGTTGACATACTTTAATATGGAAAACACGATGCGTTCAAGGTAGACGCCGACCAAATAGTTAGGGTTGTCACATTTAGCCTTAGTTTAGAGCTCTGAGAAAAGATTCAATATGTAGTTTATTGTCTCAGTACTTGTATGTTGCGCCGATCGGCCCAGTGCATCCAATTTCGGCATGGATTTTATGTAAGGGTCTGATTCCTTCTGCATTTTTTAAGGGTTTGCTTCCCCAGGGTTATGGTCCCAGCACCTTCGGATTGTGTACCGTGTTACTTAACCACTGGCCCACACCGTCCCCTAAGGACGTGTCAAGGATGTGATTGTCTTCCTTTGGTTGGTTCTGTTCTCTTCTGACAGCCTAGATCAGAGATTTTCAAACTTTTTTGCTCGACGGCTCCCTTGACCTGTGCATAAATCACTGCAGCTCCTCTCTATACTATATCTATAAGCCTTGGCTCATAATATAGAGTCCAATACTTTTCCATTAGCCGACTGCCGCAACACGCAGTTTGAAAACGTCTATCTAAATGTCTTCTTGTTCACAATATCCCCTCCTTTATCTGCAAGCAAATCTGCCTTATTGTTTCCTGGTATACCAAAATGGGATGGTAGCTCGCTTATTGGCAGCTACCGTGATTAATTTATCCCTCAGGTGTTGAAGTTTGCCGACCTTGAAAGCTTGTAGTACAGGTGTGACGATGGCTGCCAAGTAGCATTCAGAATTCTTGTTATATATTTTCAGCCTGTTCAACCTTCGCCACATGTGTGGTGTAATGGTAGACTCTCTTGGATGCAAAATATGAATTTATCAGACGTGTGTGATTCCTGTCCTCCTGAATGATTCAGACACCTGGACCCTAATTAAACAGGACACATCAAGACTTGATGCCTTTCACATCCGCAACCAGAAGCACATCCTTAGTATCCGGTGCTTTAATCTTGTCCGCAATGTCAAGGTCTCTGCAAAGACTGGTCTTCCTTCCATCTCTGACACTTTGGTCCACCGCCTGTCTGTGTTTGGACATATAGATCAACTGTACCAGAAAGTTCCAGCTCATCAGATAATGCTTAAACCAGTTACGTGTAACAACAGTCTCCCACCGACTGGCTGGAGGCATGGGAGGGGCCGCTCCCACTCTACATGGCTCCGACAGATAGCAGTCTCTCCTTCAGCACTGGATGAGGTTTGATAACAAGCTTCATTAGCTGGACATGGTAGTGGTCAATAGACGCAACGAGCTTTAGATGCCTAGGTTAACACAGGGGACGACCACCAACACAGTTAGTCCGACTCCATTTCATCCAGCATCAACATTCACGATCCCACAGATATGCGACTCATTATCCACTGGTCCACGACAGAGACTTGGAAGAGAAGTTGGGACCCGCAACGATGTAACCGCTGCTGAAGAACGGGTCATCCAGTAATCCCGTAACAACACTCAGGCATCTCCATCATATCAGGCAATCAAAAACCTTTCAACTCCCAGAGGGGCATAGGCCTTCAATAAAATATCTTCACTAAACTGTCCTATCATTAACCAGCATGTGCAGCTCATTCTTAGAAGTATAGTTATATCAGAATTCTTGTTATAAATCATATTTCCAGCTTGTTCGTTCAAGGTTGAACCTCAGCTGTATAATTAGAGCAGAATTTACTAGTGGGAGGACAAAGTGCTACCTTACACAAAACCACCTTGTGTGATCTTGTACTGGTAGTTTCTGTAGTAATTAGCATTACATAATGAGGCTGCTATCTCTATACACAACCTTCCTTAGCAACCTTTTACAACATTCATGGCGAGGGACCCAAGAATCCATATTGCTAAATCTTTTCTTCAAATTATCAAAATGTGTCAACTTTGTTCATGCACCAAAGATGGAGCTGTGCTCCAAAATTTCATGCACCAAAGATGAAGGTGTGCTCCAAACATTGGAGACTTCTGTGTTAAACAATCTTATTAACAATGTGCCTAGTCATGTATGCAATAAATGAGACTGTTGGTTAGTTACAAGGTGCCTAAAGTCATAGCACCACCCGAGACATGAAGAAGTGTTGAATCAGAAATTGAAAGAGAGAAAAAGAGGTGCCCCAGGGCAGAGTCCTGTCACCCACATTGTTCGTCATGTATATAAACGACATAACAGAGAATATCCCAAACAGAGCACTGTTTTTGCACAGGTCTATCGTAGACGATGATGACATAATTAATTTTGCTAGCGCAATTTTTAGTAAGGATTAACTCTCTGGTCTCGAGCCACCCGACCCCAGTGGCAAGTCAAGGACAAGACGACTAGGGGGCGACTACGAGATGCAGGGGACTCCGCATCAAGCACTTGTGAAAAAGACGGCGGAGTCCGGAGTCGAACCCACACCACCTGATCACGAGGCCGACGGCTTAACCATTTCGCCAATATTTGCAGAAAAAATTACAACACCAAACCTTCTGATGCAGAACACTCTAAAATCTTTTTCGAGGAATCGGCCAAGACATGGTTAATGAAGATAAATGATGGGAAAAAAAAACAACCACATATACAATGTTTACCCTCTCAACCAAACTACACAGCTCATATTTAAGACTGACAATCCAATATTCCCTCCAAGCAGATGATAAATACTATCTTCATCCCAACCCTGTGCTACCAGTGCCAGACATGGGCATTGATTAAGGCCCAGGAACAAAAGCTAGCCACAGGAACAACACCAGAAGAAACAGAATCACAAATACAAGGGGCTTGTCTTTAAGTCCTGACCATGAAGGAGGAGGAAGTTGAAATTTGGCACAGTGCTTATATTCCTTCTCAATGTAGCCACCACCGGAATTATAGAATTTTCCTTCAAAATAAAATAACCTATTTTCTCAACTAAACCAGTTATCTTCGTCACTGTAAAATAGTGATGGATCTAAATCCTGAGAATATGGTGGGTGTGGAAGAATTTCAATATTCAAATTGTTGGCTGTTTTTGAGTGCATGCTATTCCTTGTTTTCTGGTCACTTTCTTAGTTTGGTAAGGAGATCTGCAGATGATCTTTCAATATGACACCTTTGATGTCCCAAAAAACAGTCAGCAGATTTCTGTGCTCTTGACATGTGTTGGTGAGCCCAGGGTTTTCCCACTGCATGCTGGAAATTTTGGGTCATAATGGTGAACCCAAGTCTCATCTACTGTCACCATGGTCGGCAACATGTTTTTCGACCGACACATTGATAACCTGACCACAGCAATCAACCCTCGTTTGTTTCTGTTCACATGTCAGCAGACGCAGGACTTAGCGAGCACACACTTTTTTCATGTTCAGGCTTGCGCGAAACATTCTAAAATCTGTACTTTCATTCAGTTTTTCTGACCTCAATATCTCTGCAATTGTCATTTTCCTATCCTGGTCAAGGATTTTCTTCACTGCACTCTGAGGATGGTCTTCTTGATCTTAGAAGATCTGCAACATGGGACACTTAAAAAGCATATGAAGGACAGAATTCCTCAAGCACTGGTTCCATCTCCCTGTGTACCTCTGTAGATGTTTTTTTTGCCTGCAACAATCAAGAATTTATCACAGCTCTGGCCTCTGATTTCTCCATTGTTCTGAAAAACCATTAGAGTAGCAGATCCGGTCAATAAGGTGTGTTGCACCATGCACTATACTGGGTAAACCCATTGAGGAGGGAAATTCATACTTCTCAAGTCCAGTGCAAATTGAATAAGCTACATATGTGCCAAATTTCAACTTTCTCCTCTATGGTCTACCCATTACCCAAAGACTTATGATAGGACAAGCCCCTTGTAAGGAGGAGGTTGGAATAATTCCCCAAATCAAACTTTGATTGACAAAATCAATGGAATCAAGAATCATAAAAGGGGGTATGAAGTCCACAACAATTAAAGACCTAGCAATGATTATGAACCTCCAGCCAATGAAAGACAGCAGAGCCCAACAACAAGGTGAGAAAATCAGAAGGCTGATTGACCACGCAATGTACCAGAGAATAAAATAACTTTGTGGCATCAGATTATATTTATATAATAGGCTCAGCACCCATTCACACTACACACAGGCTCCCCACCTGGAGAAAAGAGTGCATCTCAGAACTGGAATTGTGAATAAGAACAGGCATTACTCCAAAATACATTAAAAAAAGGGCAAATGTAAGTGACCAGAGGCAGAGACCTTGAAAACTGCAGCAAAAAGTACTTTTCAATCTGTGGTGCCAGCACTCGAAAAAGAACTCTATTACTGAATACAGAAAGTGGTTATTCAATGGATTCTGTCTCATGGCAATCAGGAGGTTGAACACTGTCAATGAAGTCAACGCCAATTGTAGAACTTGAAAAGATTACAAATCTGCAATCCATGACCGACAGAAGATACTGCAGAGCCCAGCAGCAAGCAGAGAAACTCAGAAGACTGACAGACCGTCCAATGCATCAGAGACTAAATAGATTTGGAAAAGGGAAACTAAAGCGGAGAAACTTTGCAGAAATAGCCAAAGCGAAGACCCTATGAACACCACCAAAGCCCATCCCTACTGTACGCAAATCCACCTGGAAGCAGCATATCATTCCGGAGGTGGTAGAAATATACCAGGTATTGGAAACAAGAACTGCCAGACTGAAAAAGAAAGAGACATAACCCTGAGGTACATAGCGGAAAACTACCCAAGCATGGACTGGACCCATGCATACACCGACGGTTCTGTAACAAACACAACACAGAATTTAGGGGGAGGGGTATTCCTGAGCCTAACAAATGGTAGAAAAGTAATACTGTCAGTGGCAACTGGAAAATTCTCAAGCAATTTCAGAGCGGAGGCAGAGGCACTGAAGGCTGCAGTAAAAGCAATGCTGACAGATGAAAGCCAGATAGTCCTGTTTACAGATGTCCTGGCCGTAGTTACGGCACTAAAAAGCCAGAAAAATACTGAACTTAATGATTTAAGAGCAGTATTCTGTCAACTATGCCAGCAGTCCTTACCAAAAAAGAGTAGTGGTACAGTGGGTTCCATCCCACTGTAACATCCAAGGCAACGAGGAGGCAGACAGACTGGCAAAAGAAGGTGCAAGACTACCACAACCAGATTCTAGTGTGACCTACGAAGAGTCCAAATAGTTTATTAGGGCCAGGTACATGGGAAACAGAGCATACGAGCTACACAAAAAATGCCTATTACCAGTTGAACAGAACGGAGCAGCTCGTGGTCTTCAGACTCCGCACATGCCACAACAGACTGAGGTACCATCTATTCAATAAACTGAAGATAGGTGGCACTGACGAATGCACCTGTGGTACGGGGAAAATGACCGCTGAACATCTGCTGTAAAAATGCCTGACATACGAGGACCAGAGAAAGCACATGTGACCATCACCAGTGCCAACACTAGACAAGCTCTATGGCATTGTCGACAGCTGCTTTCTTCGAACAAATTCAAGTTGACGTCTGACAGCGTACGAAGAAGAAAAAGAACACTGTCAACGTAATATCTTAGTGGTTAGCTAAACAGGTCCTGAAAATATCGGACTCTGCACAGGGGACAACAGATTGTGATAACATCGATTCAACAAGCTAATAAAAATACCACATACCACATACCACTGAATGTGTCTAACAAACAAGATAAAAGGTACATTTAGCCATCACCCGTTCGATTCCAAGACAAGACAGGCTTCATGGAGATACCGATGACCTCATGGGGGCCGCTACTTTCACATTTATGTCTGAAAGCGTATTAATTAAGAGAGACTCAAGGCACCCTATGTTTCAACACCAGGGGCAGTGCACAAGACTAGTCCTGGAAAATGGCGTATAACAAAATGGAATGAACTGACATTGGTTCTCAGGATCGAGCTACGGCAGGAACCCACACCTGGACACCGCGGAATCACTATAGACTCGGAACTGATGGAAGAAGAACCTAAAGAGAGGGTATACGGGGATGATATGGCTTGCTATACAAGACCCAGTCCACCTGTTGATTTTTTGAGGCGGTAATGATAATGCAATCAAGGTGGCTGACTATTGGAAACATGATGTCTGACATGGACAGAGGAAGTATGTGTGTATGCATGCTATAAAGTACTTGCCTTAGCCACTGGTCCAAGGCAGCTCAGGAAGAGAGAGAGGTTGATGACCAGTGAAGTGTCTTCCTCACTATAATTCCCAAATAGCACAAGTTACATCATAAAGATGAAAACCGTCTGATGTCGATTATCGCTTGCGGTTATCTTTAAAAAGTAGTGATATAGTAATGCTGTACAGTACTTATGTAGTGCTATAGTTCATGTTCTACAGTACTTGCCTAGTGATAAAGTAGTGATGCTATATGGTACCAGCCTATAGATATAGCTTGTACATTTTGCTTACAATTCTTTATGGGTATTTGTTTTGGATTGTCCATTGTAAATCTCCACTCTGGGGAATCCGTACTTTGGGGACGACAAAGGGGTATGTGGCACAGGTCAAGTTCGATTTACTGGGACCATTAGATGCAGCTCACAGTGAAAAAACCATATTGCCTTAGGTGAACAAAAAAAGATCATTTTAATTGACCTGTACTTCAAGGGTGGATGCTCCTGTGCAAGTCCTAGCTGGACGGAGCAGGAGGAGGAAATCCTGATTAGGGTGCTAGGTTCGAGCAGCTTATTACTCTGTTGCATTGGGACAAGTGCTGCAGAGGGGTGGCTAACCGATGTGTGAGTATATCTTAATAGACTCAAACAATAGAGCAAAGCAGATTTTTTTTAAAAACAGGTGTCATCTATACTGCTCTTAACAAACCACCCAACCATGATCAGTGTTATACTATGTCACACACCTAGTCACCTCTTAAGACATGCTCTCGGTTGGGCTATTCTTGTCCTTAACAACTGTCTGTAAATATTTGCGTTTGATCAAGAGTTGTAAGAAATGATTAAGCTGGGTTAGACATAGGGGCCAGCTTGGCCCATCTCATAAAAACTAGGTCACAAGAGAGTGAAAAGTTGACATGCACACGCCATGGTAGACGAAGAGTGACTCGGCCGGCCTATTCAGTCTACTTGTGTCGTGACCTCCTATGTTTCTGAGACTTGGTGGTAGAAGCGTAAATTAGATTTGCAGCCTGTCAAAGCGCCATCTATGCCGCTCCACTAAACACAACCTGATGTACAGCCACACATCCCCTAGACGAAATTTTTGAGTAGATCAGTGGGGGAGAAAGTTTTTTTACTGGGTGATCCATATGGGAAAAAAAAAATCCAGGTCTCCACTGTGATTTGTACATGCAACCTGCACCACTTTACCTGCCGATCAATCTAAAGCCCATCACTTCTCTCAGTACATAGGCTAAACATCTCGCCATACGTTGCTTTTTCTGACCCCTCTCGAGGTGATGCCTTAATTTCCACTCCATACAGCATCCTCCATTTCTGATCCTTACATCTGCCTGTGCTCTCCCTTCAATAGAATATCCATATACTTGACATCATGCAGGTTATGCCAAAGCAATATTCTTTTTTGTGAGTTGTGGATCAAGTAGGAATTTCATTACCTTTTAAAATTTGTCCCTGGCACAGCTAACTGCCTGCTCTTTCAGATTTTCCACTGTCATATCTCTGACGTGTTCAACTACTATGCTGGATACAATAATATTTTGTGACCCTTGTGGGCAACCCTATATCATCCATGGCAGGCTGCAGTATTAATATCCATCTTAAGCAACGCATATTTTGTCTAGATTCCTCAAACCTCTTGCGAGACATAAATAACATTGGCACAGCTGGTTATGTTGTTCCACTGATTGCAACTTTCATCCAAAGTTATGGCTTTTTGCACAATTTGTAAATTGCTGCCCTGACAGCGGACCAATACTTTAATAGTGTGGCAGATGATGTATCGTACAATGAAATCCAACTGAGGATGGATATTTGGGGAAATAAAAGACCGTGTTCACAAAAAATCTCACTCCAAAATGGCGTTTTTATATCTCAAATACTTTGGCCACTGCCCTAAATCCTGTAGAAAATGCAGTTTGGGGGTGAAATAAATTATTGCCAGTTAATAGGACATCGAACCACAGTATGACATATGTTTTATCAGTAACAAGAGGCTACTTTGAATAGAAAATGAAATTCATCTTTGTTGGCTATTTATGTACACCTGTACGAATTTGCATTAAATTTACTTCAACTTGAATAATCATGAGTTCACTCCTTTTTTTTTTCCTACCAAAAGATCTACTCTATGGGGAATTGGTGTTGTGGTCGGCTACAACGATGTATACAAGCGGGTTATGGTTAGTTGGTACAAGGATGTATACAAGCGGGTTATGGTTAGTTGGTACAAGGATGTATACAAGCGGGATATGAAAGGTCTAAGGACAGACACTTGCCTTATGATGAATCGTCTGACAAGATGTAAAGAGACTGATGAAGTAAGCAACCACAGACAGAGATATGGTTCAAAAGATCACCTGAATATATATAATCTGTGTACGTGTTCCAAGGTAAACGAATACTAGTCCGGAAAAGTCCTCAATGTGGCAGCGACTGTTACAGCTGAGTTGATATATGCAATCCTGAACTTGGAAATGATTTTGAATACCCACAATGAGTAAGTCTTAACCTTTCTTGTTAAAAGTCGAGTTGTAGTAGATTTCCTCACATTCCGAGCGTGCTGATGTGGGTACTGTAGTCGCGCCTGCCAAAGTCTATAATCTAGTTGCGTCCCTTTGTCACAACTATTTCTTGTGCAGACAATCTATGAAATGGTCATTAGTGCACTTTAAACAGAGGGAGGGAGTTGTGTTGCAGCCAGTGAAACCAACGATCCTGATCACTACTGGTTTTCTGATCAGCCCAAGACTGCGGGGGAGGGGGGGGGGAGGGTGTCAATGAACATTCCAATCGTCACGAAACTACACGACTGGAGTGAGAAACTGGTTGTCTGCAAAGGGGGCAGTCACCTCTCAAAGTGATGAACGAAAACAGTAGGCGATCAAACCCCGCATGTTGTCAAGTGAGCCCTGGAACCAGAGTGCCCGCATCCTGGAGTTTCTTCCTCCTCATAATACATATACATCACCATCACAAAACCATCGAGAGAAAGACACTTGTCAGTGCGTGCGTCTCATATAGCCTCTGACAACAAAGTCTAACTTCTGACCTTCGCGCGGCAGAACTGTTTTGAATAAGAGAAAGGGGCGGAAATCACTGGATACATTAAAATCAGTAGTTTCGAACAGATGGTGCTCGAAAGCCAGCTCATCTAGGAGAAGGAAAACTCTGATTTCAAACCAACAGCCACCTTGCTAAGATACGTCAGTCAGATATGGCTGTGTAACCCGTTTTCTGATCACTCTGAAAGTTGGTCAGCATCTACCAAACCTGACAACCGACGATGTGCGAAGGAGCATACGCAAGAGGATACAATGCCTTATCCTAGAGTGAGGAAAGACAACCTCAGCTGAGTGATGTGGCAGAACAGACCTTAGCCTTTGTTGGCGGCTGGTCTTGGAGTGAAGTCCCGATACGTGAACAGATAGATTTTCCAAATGTATTGGTATTATGGTATTACCTTTCCCTTGTAGTAAACAATGCAGACCGAGAGAGGGACCATACTGCATGGGCAACACATGGTCTCTATATTTCTGCCCGGGCTTTGTGCTAATAGCACAATTACTATCGTTTGATAAGACGGAAAGAACCAATGATGCCTTCAATGTATATATTTTCACGTCGACCTCTTTGGCTGTGTTGTTTATTCTGTTCAAGCAGTCTTCGTAACGTTACTATTGATCCTACCACTATGGCTCGTTCACTGATAAATTTGGTGGCATTCACGTTCATACCATTGACTTTGGCACCCAATCACAGCTCCGAACAACTGTTTCGATCATCATTATCCCAGAGTACATCGTAGAGACATTGCAAGAGAGAGAGAGAGAGACGGAATATTGCGAGAATGCTAAAGTTGACACACCCTATAACAACGGGAAAAATTGTTGTGAGCGGAAAGAGTGACAGCAGTGGTACGACAAAGAAAGAAGTGACTGCTCAATTTTACATCATGGCATAGAAGACAGCGAACATGACGTGAGATCCAAGGCGACATGGCACATAATGATGATGTAAAGTAACGCAGAATTAACCGCTGGTTGGCAATGGAGTTTTTGAAGACTCTATTTTACTAAGCCGCAGCCTGTGAGAGGTGGGGTGGCCAGTGCCCTTCCTTGCTGTTTTTACTTTCCCTAACTCATGCGTCAGGTACCCATTTACAGCTGGATCCCCGATTAAAATCACGCCCCGGATTTTGTTAGTCTTCGGACGCGATTCGAACCCAGGCCCACTGTCACCACATAAAATAGCGAACTGCTCACATGTCTCTCCATTTGACCATATCCTCTGCAACTGAGCTAACGCGCCCCTCAATAATGAATCTATGAAATTTTTAACAAGGGAGAGCCAATGAAGCGCCTTTTGATGCCCAAGGTCTCCGAGGGGTACAAATTGAGAAACGATGCTCTCAAAGTTAGATCAGACCACCACAAAATCCAGACTTCCACCACTGCCAGGGGACAGCCATTATCTCTAACGACTATAGATCACAATCTGAGAGAACTTGGTCCATCATCTCCAGACAGTATGGGTGGCATAATCATCTGATCTTTGTTGTTTTTTCACTTTCTCTTCAATCCCGGCCAACCTCAACAGTCAGTTAACTGGTTCTGCTCTGGGCAAACCTGTTTTGTTTTCGAGAATATATCCGGTTACCCCGGATCACCTACGCATCAAGCGGCTATGGTTACTTGCCCCTTGTTCTGGCGCCGATTGGCAGTAGGCGGGCTGGAAGCAGACTTGGAGACATGATCTTTGCAAGGAATGGTTGTATTGGAACGGTGAATCCCACTTTACAAACCGTATCCAATAGAAATTACAGGGATGTTCACATGCACCGGATTCCTATCATTTGCTCTGCGTAGATTCAAAAAGGGTGGAAGGGAATAGTAAGGGAATTTGTTTATGTACGTAATTGTTGCGTGGGCCTTCCACCGTCGAGCTAACGCCGGAGGTAAGCCACTCTCGTGTCTCTTACGTTGTTGAAATGGGAAGATGTGAGATGCTTTTCTGAGTTCACGTGGTACTTCATTTCTGTTTCTATATATTGCTTAATTTGTCCAATATTCCTCTCTCCGCGCCGGCTTCACGAATGAAGTCAGCAAAACAAACAAGTCATATTCACGAAGAAGATTGAAGGCGCCTAGGCAGTGTCATGACTTGGCAAGTATTTGGTATCAGCATGTCTAATCGTATGGACAATATTTGCAGGATTTCTCAAAGCAAAGTCCTCGATTATTATGTTTTGTACTCAAGGAATTATACATAAATCCCTGACTAACAAGGGCGGTTGAAACAGATTATTGATTTTTTATTAAGGGTTGCTTTATCATTCATACTAATAGTCGTTTATACAGCTCGATTTTCATCCCAACATTATGCTACCAATGATAAAACTGGACACTAACAGCAAATGAAAATAGACAAATCGTAAAAGCAGAAATAAGATGGTTTGCAAAAAGTATTGCTTGTGACAAGAAGAGACAAGATCAGACGACCGATGTGAAGGATCTTGAACTGCATCGAAAGATGTAACTGACGCAGGCCCAATGAATCGAGCTGCAAGATGAACCTGTGTCTGGATAAGACTTGGCTTTCGCAACATAAAGGTCACTTAATAGACTCCGAACTTGGGCGTCACAATGTAGGAAGTCTGAACTTGGGCGTCACAATGTAGGAAGTCCGAACTTGGGTGTCACAATGTAGGAAGTCTGAACTTGGGTGTCACAATGTAGGAAGTCTGAACTTGGGTGTCACAATGTAGAAAGTCCGAACTTGGGTGTCACAATGTAGGAAGTCCGAACTTGGGTGTCACAATGTAGGAAGTCCGAACTTGGGCGTCACAATGCAAGAGGAACTTAACGAGCTGAAGATGCAGCGATGATGAGACCACCTGATGATCTGAACTTCTTTTATTTCTTTTCTTTTTCTTCATCTTTTGATTTCTTGTTGTTTTCTTCTCCCTGTACTACCTCTTCTCCATTTTCGTTTTTTTCTCTTCATTTTTCTCTTTTCTTCTGCCATTTTTATTTTTGTTCTCCTTTTTTTTTTACTTCATCTCTTTTTTCTCCATCTCTTTTTTCTCCAATTCTTTCTTTCTTATTGTACTTCTTTTTTCCTCATTTACTTCTTCTTTTCCTTTCTATTTTTTCTCTTTTCTTTTTTCCTCCCTCTTCTTCTTCTTCGTCATAGAACTTCACTCTCAAATACTGGCACCTGTGTTCCTCATAAACTTAACAGACTGTCTCAAACTTCTCTCGTTGCCATATATATATATAATGTATATATACCTTAATTTGGAAGAAGAGGGTAATGTTGTCACTTTGCTCCTCTCGTAGAGCCAACAGCCCCTGAGAAAATGTTCTACTGTTGTTTCGGCGCAGATGGATACGTGTCTATGTGATTTTGTATATTTGTTTTATATCCTTGAAAGTGTCTCTGACAAGCTTCACTACTGATGTCAGCTCCAGGGAGAAGCTTGCGCAGAACTGTTCCACATGGTGCGCTAGCGTCACCAAGGGTGCTCAGATCGCAAAGCGTAACTTCATCACAGTGGATCAGAGAAAGCGTGCCGCCAGAAAGAATAGAAAGCACGACTACTCCATAGCTGACGCCCTCGCATGTTTGCTTCAGATGTGGCAGAATCTGCTGTGCCAGGATTGATCATTACAGTCAAACGAAAACACATCTCGCGGCACAAATATGATGCTGTCGCATCTTCGCTTGTGATGGACAACTATTATTATTATTAGGTATGCATGTATTAACGATAAGGGACAGTCTTTCGCTGTATTTCATTTACTTAGATGCCAACAGCGATAATTATTTTTTCTTTTGTGTTCATTCTCAAACTTTCGTTACCAAGCCCTGCAAAAGACTTTGCAAGTTGTTATGTCGTAGTTTACAGCTTGACTGTGATATTTGAACCTATTTGTCCGACACATCCGACTTCAGCATGACATTTGTGGATACTGGATTGCCTTCCCCTCTTTGATCCCTTCTCCCTGCCCTATTGCAGACTGTTATCCAGGATGACCACATGAATATGGAGAAGGGTCTTGGTAGCTCTGGGTCGCTGGCTCTGACGCTAGCAGCCAAATGTGGGTCGCTGACTGCTACAGCTTGTTCATTGCTCAACATCTTGATCCCCAGTAGGCAAAGGCCGCCGCCCATCGTATAATTAATTTTGCTAGCGCTATTTTTAGTAAGGATTAACTGCGCTACTTTTTATCCCAGTCGCAGGTCAAGGACAAGACGACTAGGGGACTACTACGAGATGCAGGGGACTCCGTGAAAAAGACGGCGGAGTTCGGAGTCGAATCCACACCACCTGATCACGAGGCCGATGGCTTAACCACTTCGCCACGGAATCCCCAATAGAGTTACAATATTAAACGCATAGCAGAGACCAATGCTTCCAAGACGAAGGTAAAGAATTTCACTAACATGTCCGCTATTATCCAGTTGCATGGAACATTATGGAGGCTGCGTGGCCTAGAAGTGAAAATCGTTCGGTTTTCACAATCCCAACGTTCCGGGTTCGATTCTCACTTGTGTCCAGTTTGGCAGACACTGGGTTTTTTTCTCGGGGGAATGCTCCTCCACGTACGGAAAGTAATGGCAACCTACCGTACTGCACACTTGTCAAGAAACGTATAACAGCCATTTAGGTGGCGGTTGTAAGAAGCTACGTTCTGTAAAAGGATATGCTATTTACTATGGAGAATTATTACAAACAGTTGACAGGGAAGCAAAATGGCTCAAGATGGAGATACAGCTAAGGAAATTTTTCACTCGCATTGCTCTAGTCGCAACTTTACCAACTAACGAACCCCTGGGAATGAAAATCATTGAGTGAGCACACCAACGTATTACCAATACTGACCCATGGATGTGAATACTGGAAAATAACAAAGGCATTGAAAAGTGACTATTTGTATTCGATAATAAATGGCTTAGAAAACTGTTGAACATTGGTTGGGAGGAATTCATAACCAACAAAATAATTGATTCATCACTCATCAGGAAAAAACGGTGGTCATTCATCGGTCATGTCCTTAGAATTGACATCAACAGACTCCATCTGCTTGCGTTCATGTAGTCACCATCTGGCAGCATGAAAAGAGAAAGATCGAAGGAAACTCTCCACAGAATAATCGTCAGAGAGGGCTCCACTAGGGAGCAGTGGCGTCACGCAGATCAAACTGGGGAGCACTGGTTTCTGTGTATGGCACTTAAAAGAACATTGAGAGACCACATTCGCTTATATAGACCGTTAAGACGGCTTTGAAACCGGTCTCAACTTTTCATTTTATTTCTTTTTCTTCCTCATTTTCTGGGCTGTGTTGAGCTGTCCCTTCCTCGTTAACTTTCCTTCACTAATTGCAAATTAGGGGCCAATTTTACAGCTAGGTAGGGACTAAAATAATGAATAATTCATTTTCTTTGGAGCTCAGAAAAAAAAGGCGAGAAAGAATTGTATATATCACCACGATATTTGAAACTGTATCCGGCAGCGTGTCATTATTATCTGCAATAGTTCCTGAGAGATACATCATGACCTTCAGAGAAACCCCTGCCAATAAATAAAACTATTAAAACATCACTTAATTGTGTGGGAAAGTGTTCGAAATTCGTCAACAAGTGTCATACAATTTCATCCAATGAGGCGAATGCTAGTAATTTGTCACGCCCACGGGCGATAAGAGGCCTTACCAGGGATGTCGTAGTCAATTAGCTTTGAGTACATTTCTCTTTGACATGAATCCTCATTACGTGGTGATTTAGTGCGCGAACGTCTCCGGTGCTGATATGATATTCTCATATCACGGTTTGTATGGTTACTTGTTGCGTTTGTAAGAATAAATTTAGGTCAGTATTATCCGCGTGTTATATATCTCGCTGTACTGGTCGCCAATTCATGTCCAGACCAAATTACGATAAATGTAATGGTGACGAGAGAATCCCCACACAGACTGGCAGGTTTACGTGGAAATATTGGTGTTTGTGACGAGAGAATCCCCACACAGACCGACATGTTTACGTGGAACTATTGGTGTTTGTGACGAGAGAATCCCCACACAGACCGACATGTTTACGTGGAAATATTGGTGTTTGTGATTTATTTAAAGAGTAAACTATATGTGACGAGATACGTTTTAGATAAAAGGTCACGTTCTTTTTAAGAGAAATGGTTGTGGTTATTTGAAAGAAAAACTGTATAGGGACAAGAAAATCCTGAGACAAGCAAGGTTAGGTGGGAAGTGGATGTGGTTATTTGAGGGATATATTGTACAGAAACAAGGATAACCTGAGACAGTCAAGTTTAGATTGGAAATATATTAGATTATTTGATGGATAGACTAGTTAAGGTCAAGGAAATTCTGAGGCAGATATCCAAGTTTAGATGACAGACAGCCAAGATTAGGTGAGAAACTGATGTCGTTATTTGAGGGATAAACTGTTTGTGACAATGTTATGTCAATCTTAGACAAATCGATAGTTCTTTTTAGGGAAATAGCTGTTGATATTTGAGGCATAAACCACATGCGATGAGAGAAGTTTTAGACAAACAGCAAAGTTCTTTCTTTGGGAAATAGATGCAGTTAATTGAGGGGGAAATAGATGTAGTTAATTGAGGGGGAAATAGTTGTGGTTAAAAAATAGTTGTGCTTATTAGTAGGAATCTGTTTGTGATGAAAGTAGTCTTAGACAACCATCAAGTACCTTTTAAGGAAAACAGAAGTGGTTATTTGAGGGGAAAACTGTATGATGACGAGAAAATCTAGCAGCAGGCTACCAAGTTTATGTGGGTAATAGATGTGTTTTTATGCGGAAGAAGTGGATCTATTGAGATCAGATTTAACTGCGAATTATAAATGGTCTGAGAGCTGAAAGATGGAGTTTGATGTAGAACGATGTACAGTCATCCACATGAGAAAATCCAATAAGGATTATAATTACGCGATTGGAGTGAACAATATTAGAAAGATAGAACACGAAAGGGACTTAGGTATTAAAATAGATCATACAGGTAAGGTAAGTCCAGGGAAGCAGTGAAACAGGCTAAATCAGTGCTAGGTATGATAAAAAGAAGCATTACACATAAGAGCAAGGAAGTCATTGTCAACCTATATAAATCATTAGTGAGACCTGGATTGGAGTACTGTGTTCAGGTGTGGAGTCCTTATCTAAGAGTGGATAACATGATAAAATGGTACACAGAAGAGCTACACAAATTATCGTGGGATGTCAGAATTATAGTTATGATTAAAGATTTAAACTGATCTACAGTGTATAGAATAGAGAAGAATTCAAGGTAACAATACAAGTTTATAAACTAATCAATGAAAGAGATAAATTAGACTATACCAAGTTTTTCAAAGTACAACCGACTACAAAAACAAGAATGCACAGCTTCAACTTATTTAAAAACACATCCGGATTAGATATTAAGACTTTTTTCTTTTTTAAATCAGAGAGTGATACATACATTGCCACAGGATATTGTGGAGACAGGGTCAATTAATGCATTCAAAAATAGATTAGATTAACACAGTAATTTTTAGTATAGGTGGAGTGGAATAAACTGGTTGTCTACAGACTCTGTAGAACCTTCTAAACCAGTATAATGAGATTAATTAAGTTACTCGTTTGTGCGTCCTGAAAAGGACGTTAAGTGGCTGGTTGCAGTAGCTTTCTTCACATCCCGATCGTGCTGATGAAAGTGGACCGATGTCCTCCAGACGGTCGTGCTATGCTTAGTTTCATCTGCGCGTCACTCACTACTACGGGAATCACGTCGATCCCTCACCTCGTTAGCCACGCTGCCATGAAAACAGCCTGTGCCCAGTGAGTGCTACTAGGAAGCCGTGGTGAGGGTCTTGTCCAGTATGTTTTGCCTGACCAGACGTTAGTCTTCCTCCTCTTCCTCATTTGTAACCCGGTCTTTGTATTTGAAGTTTAGAAGTCTCCGGAAACATCTCACATGGGCATACATGACATCAGAAATCGTGGATCTCTACTTCTTTTGCAGCTAAAGCGGTGTGCTGTTTGTTGTTTTGTTTTTTGTGTGTTTTTTTTTTGGCTGTCAAATCGTTAAGCTGTCGAACACCTTTTTTAGTTTACCGTAGCGTACGTTTTGTTTCCTTAATTTCTTTTTAAAAGTGCCGCAGAATGTCTAATGACATGAAAACACAGCGAGACGAGTGGTACTCTTCACAGATAACGGTGTGTCAGACAAAGACAGACCTAAAAGAACTCAGCCGGCTACGCACATATCACAACAGACTTAGATGCCATCTGTACAACAAGTTCAAGATTGGCACTACAGACCTTTGTGCCTGCGGCACAGCCCACACGAAGGAAGAACATATTTTGCAGTCCTGTCTACTGTATACCGACAAAAAAAGTAGCATTTGGCAACAGCCAGTGTCCTTCCACGAGAAGCTGTTTGGAAGTGTACAGAGCCTTGAGTCGACTGCTGCCTTAGTTGGGGTCATTGAAGTTGAGGTCTGAAGATGAATGAGGAAGAAGAAGAAGAAGAAGAAGAAGAGTTAAACTATAAACTATATCGCCTGTTCGAGAGAGAAAGGACACAGTGGATTCCATATCAGGGCAATAGTTTTGGCAATGAAGAGGCTGACAGACAGTCAAGAGACGGTTGAAAGATACTTCAATCTGATGAAGGCATATCTTATGATGAGGCTAAAACGATTACCAGGTGTAGATGCAGAATATGTGCGACGCAGGGCATGTAGGGCATCAACCAAATGACGCATACTACCAGCTCAACAGGGGTGAGGAGGTAATAATCTTTAGTAAGACAATGCAAGATAAGGTAATGTAAGACAATGTAAGGTGAGGTAAGGAAAGACAATGTAACGTAAGGTAAGATAAGGTAAGGTAAGGTAAGGTAAGATAAGGCAATGTAACGTAAGGTAAGATATATATATATATATATATATATATATATATATATATATATATATATATATATATATATATTAGACAGATTAGGTAGATAGGTAGACAGACAGACAGACAGCCAGACAGACATAATGAGAAGGCCTACTCTTTGTGCGCCCTGAAAGTACGTTACGTGGCGGGTTTCAGTGACTTCCCTCACATTCCGAGCGTGAAGATGAAGGTGGACTGACGTCCTCCAGGTGGTTGTGCTATGCTTGGCTTCATCTGCGTGGCACTCACTACTACGGGGACCACGTCGATCCCTCACCTCGTTAGCCAGGCTGCCATGAAAACAGCCCGTCTCCAGGGTGGGTTACTAGGAAGCAGAGGTGAGGGTATTGCCCATTATGTTTTGGCTGACCCTGACTAACATGTCTGTTCAGTATATTGTGCCTGACCAGACGATAGTCTCTTCCCCCCCCCCCCCCCCCCCCCCATTGCTCCACAATCAGTGTGCGACGATGGAAATGAACTGTAAAATCACATGAACGCGCTTGCGACTACCTAGGCTAAATACAATTCACGAATTAATGAGAAAAACAACCAGAAACTGTGAGATCAGCAGCACACGTGGACCACTCAAGATAAGTGTAGATGATATTGCTTTTCAACAGGCCCACGAGTTCCAAGTATGTAACAGTATTTTTTCGGCAAACGGTACGATCGACAGGGAAATCAAGAATATGTATCAGATAACAAATGAAAAGGCTACAGATTAACTAATGAGAGGTCCAGATTAGATATTATGAAATATTTTTTTTTAGTCAGAGAGTGGTGAATGGCTTGGAATGCATTGCTACAGGAGGTAGTGGAGGCTTGGGCAATTAATGCATTTAAGAATCAATTGTATGCGCATATATTTTAGAGCAAGGTAATGTAAATGAAGCTGGTTGTATACTGACTCTGCAGAGAAGTTAAGTTAAGAAAGCATCCGCGGTGATTTATCAGTCATGCGATTAAATAAAAGTTTGTAATGAAAGCTAACGATCACCTGCATTTTGTTTGTAACAAAAGAGGATTCAGTTAAACAGCACGAGTTATTGTTGTTGTGAATGCCAACAATGAATAGGTTTACTCTTTTGTGCGCCCTGAAAAAGACGTTTTGTTATGGGTTGCAGTAGCTTTCCTCTCATCCCGAGCGTGCTGATGAATATGGACCGGGGGTGGTTGTGCTATGTTTGGTTTCATCTGCGTGTCGTTCACTACTACGGGGATCACGTCGATCCCTCCACCTTCTACTTAACCAGACTATCAAGAAGAACAGTCCTTTTCCAGGGAGGACTAGTAAGATTAGTTATGCAGCCTCACCGTCTTCAACTTATTTTTATTTTATTAATTGTACGTGTTTGTTTCACTAGTTTCTACTGGCGGAGGCGCGCCTATTTCACCCCAGACCGTAGCCAATATTAAGACACATAAACCAGTACTTGTATGCATGTGTGCGTCTGTATATACCCATGCTAGGTTTGTGCGCTCTTAGAAGCCAGCCCAACCAAAGTGCAATGGAAGGGCCTCACTCTGAGAGAGCGTGTGAAAGTTGTACAAGAGTGTGATTGTTGGACACAGCAAAATGAAACGAGAGTGTGTGGAAATGAGAGAGTCTTCAACAAGTAGCGTACCACACTTTAAGTGCCATACGCGGCAAATAAGGCAGAAACCAGTGCTCTCCAGTTTGATTTGTGTGACGTCACACTTCTCAGTTCATGAATGTTGCTCAAACCTATAGGAACCCTGTCTCTGTCGACCGTTTACACTTACCCCAAAAAGAAAGTAACCGCGGCTCCCCACTACGCTTAACAGCACGCATGGATGAAAAGTATATAAGTACTTACATGTATACCGACTATGTCCCCTGGCAACACGACTTTATTAATCCATAAAGCGTGGTTCAAGTGTTCCCGCCGCCATTTTCAGCAACAAAGCTCTCAACATTCCCTTATTGTTTTATAACACAATTGTCACCTCGCCCCAGGGCATCCATCGGAGGCAATTAATCCCTTTATATTCCCCTGGGGTCAAAGGTTGAAATGAAATCCACACTAGAGCTATAAACCTCGTTTATTTCTATAAACGAGAACTTGATATGTCTGGAGTTATAAGACAAGCAAAATGGCGGAGAACTCTAGTTTTGGATCTTATCATTGTTTCTCCCCTTGAGGTGGGGGGCAACTACGATTACCGACCCCTGCTCTATAACCCTCTCGTTCGCGGCTACGCCCCTGTATATTTATCTAACTGCAGGGATCCGCCAATGTCTCAGAACACGTTTTGAAGATCATTCCTTAATGTACACATTTTGATTCGCCATTTAATGCGCTAGCACCGTTTCCATTTCCGTTTTTCTGCTCAGAGGTCAACAAACATAGGGGTCGCTGTACACTGAACTTAACGATTGCAGGCATTCTCAAACAACAGCCTAGCAAATTTAGTGTTGGTAATGTTTCTGGAACTGCTAGGGAAGTCGCATTGCTTTTCTGAATTGCTAGGGCTTAAGAATAATATAATAAAAATATAAAAATAGAATAATAATACAAATATTTTAACAATGGTTAGATACTGGTAATGTATACCCATAAAACAATTCCAATGAAATGGACGAAATGCCTAGATTGAATATATGAGGACGAAGTATCAATATCAGATATGCTGAAGTTGGATGTGTTGGACTGAAAGGTGCAAATATTGAAGTCAAGCTGTAAACTAAGACACAACGCATTCCGTAATGTGGACTTCATTCTGCTACCTGCAAAGCCCTTTTCAGAGCTTGGTAGCCGGAGATTGAGAACGAACAATGGTAAGACAAGCCAAGATGTGCTGATGATAGAGTGTTAGTGGCAGAAAATTCAGTACATATGCCGAACTTAATGAATTGATAAGATAAACAGGAAGAGCCAGAAATGTGGGCTGGAAATCAATATAAAAAAGCCTAACATTATGGTCTTTTCCAAAAGGTAAGGAAGTCCACATCAATGGATACATTCTAGAGCAAGTGTCAAGTCATTTATACCTTGGCCAGCTAATAACGGATGGTACATGCGAAGGGGAGATCAGTAAGGGAATTGGAATGGCAAAGAATTACATTTAACAACATAAGACATTCACTTCTGACCAGGCAGATATTTCAGAACTTAAAAATGAGAATAATTAAATGCTATGTACATTCAGTTTTATTGTTTGGAGTAAGCACTTAAATTTGAGAAACTGCCAGATCTACAGGCTCTACTGTCTGAACTGAGCAACCAGCGCAAGATTGTCATGCAGTGGATACCTTCTTATTGTGGAATACCAGGAAACGAGAGAGCAGATCGACTGGCAAAGGAGGGTGCTGCAGACGAGCAACCAGATGTGCCAGTTACATACCAACAGAAGATAAGGATGATCAAATCAATCAGAAAGCCACCAACAGTAACACCAGACGATTACCATAACATGAACAGACAAGAGCAAACTGTTGTGTTGCGCCTTAGAACAGGACACAACCGACTCCGCAGCCACATGTACACAAAAATGAAGATTGGCAACTCAGCATGTGTACATGCGGACAGGCGCCCCAGACAGCAGAGCACATACTGCAAAACTGCCCCGAATATGATATACAGAGAAAATCTCACTGGCCCATAGAAACAACACTGGAAGAGAAACTTTATGGACCTGTGTGTGAACTACAAAAGACAGTGACGTTTATACAAGAGACAACATTGCAGATATAGACAATATTTTAAAGCGAACGAAAAAAGAAGAAGAAGATTGTTTGGAGTCAAAACCTGGACCCTGACCAAGTAAAAAGGGGAAGAGTATTAGAGCTTTTGAAATGTGAGTATTCATAAGACTTTGATGAGTTTCTTGGAAAGATAAGGAAAACAAATAGTGACGCTCTGGAACAAGTCAAGGTGAAGGAAATGAAAAGCAATAAAAAGTGTAGAAAAAGTAAAAATAGTGGCAGAAGTACAGATGGACAGACAACATCAAGATATGGTAGGGACATAGTTTGACAAACTGTCAACTGGTCGACATCCTTCAGCTGTTAGAAACCACACTAGCAAACAATCGGATGCAGCAGGCACTAACATCGTTGGAGGAGTAGGCGAACTCATGGCTGGTCAAAATAAACGAGGAAAAAAACAACATGAACGATATTCTCGCTTTCAAATAAACCACAGAACACCAACATAAGTCTTAACGGCTAATATCTGCTGCCAAACGACAACCTTAACTACTTGGGAGTCACATTTGATCGGCGCATGACATGGAAAAGTCAGATCGAGAGAAACCGAATGAGAGCCAGACAAAGAATGGCAATCATGAGGAAACTTGCTGGCACCAGCTGGGGAGCAGACGAAAGAATACTTAAGAAACTGTACACTGGAAGAGTGAGACCAGTTCTTGAGTATGGCATTGCGGCATGGACAACAGCAGCAAAGGCAAACTTTGATAAAATTAGCAAACTTCAAAACCAAGCCATGAGAGTTAAAACAGGAGGCATGAAGTCAACGCCAATTGTAGAACTTGAAAAGATTAGAAATCTGCAATCCATGACCGACAGAAGAGACTGCAGAACCCAGCAGCAAGCAGAGAAGCTCAGAAGACTGACAGACCATCCAATGCATCAGAGACTAAATAGATTTGGAAATGGGAAACTAAAGCGGAGAAACTTTGCAGAAATAGTCAAAGCAAAGATGAGCGAAGACCTTATGAACACCGTAACAATACCAAAGCCCATCCCTACTGTACGCAAACCCACCTGGAAGCAGCATATCATTCCGGAGGTGGTAGAAAATATACCAGGTATTGGAAACAAGAACAGCCAGACTGAAAAAGAAAGAAGAGACATAACCCTGAGGTACATAACGGAAAACTACCCAAGCATGGACTGGACCCATGTATACACCGACAGTTCTGTAACAAAAACAACACAGAACGGAGGGGCAAGGGTATTCCTGAGCCTACCAAATGGTAGAAAAATAACACTGTCAGTGGCAACTGGAAAATTCTCAAGCAATTTCAGAGCAGAGGCAGAGGCACTGAGGGCTGCAGTAGAAGCAATGCTCACAGGCGAAAGCAATGAAAGCCAGATAGTCCTGTTTACAGATGCCCTGGCCGTAGTTACAACACTTGAAAGCCAGAAAAATACTGTACTTAATGATTTAAGAGCAGTACTCTGTCAACTATGCCAACAGTTCGCACCAAAAAAGAGTAGTGGTACAGTGGGTTCCATCCCACTGTAACATCCAAGGCAACGAGGAGGCAGACAGACTGGCAAAAGAAGGTGCAAGACTACCATAACCAGATTCTAGTGTGATATACGAAGAGCCCAAAAGGCTTATTAGGGCCAGATACATGGTCAAACAAATTGGAAACAGAACATGCTGGCTACACAAAAAATGATGCCTATTACCAGTTGAACAGAAGAGAGCAGGTCGTGGTCTTCAGACTCCGCACAGGCCACAACAAACTGAAGATAGTTCCATAAACTGAAGATAGGTGGCACTGACGAATTCACTTGTGGTACCGGGAAAATGACAGCTGAACATCTGTTGCAAAACTGCTCGATATACGAGGACCAGAGAAAGCACATGTGGCCATCACCAGTGCCAACACTAGACAAGCGCTATGGCAGTGCCGACAGCCTCAAGATGACCGCTGCTTTCTTCGAAAAAATACAGGTTGACGTCTGACAGCGTACGAAGAAGAAGAAGAAAAAGCTGTTAGAAACCGAATCACCGCTTGCTGATCAACTCTGGACGAATTCCGTATCACAGCCGCCATGTTTTCAACAGTCTGCTGAGGAAACTATGAGTTGGAGGATAATGAAATTTTGCAAACTTGATAGTTGGTATACGCTATTTACCACCAGAAGTAACGTCATCATGCGCATCGTACGAATGTTCACTTGGTGCAGTTAGGTCCAGTTTCATTTGAACACGCTTCGTATAAACCTTATTAAGAAATGGTTTTGTTGATTGGACAGATGTGCTTTCTCTGCTCCTCCTCATTGTCTGTTTTAAGTAGAGGTAGAGAATTTGTTTTTCATGACAAAAGTACGAATTGATCTTCCGTTAACGGCATGCTCCAGTCGACCCAGCTCTAAATAGCTACCCGGCTTATTGTTATCGGGAAAAGAAAGTAGTTACCTCACGTCACAAGGTATGATAAAGTGTTTACCACACGGTACAACAAATCTCGGGCGCCAGGTCGCCATAGTGCTGAGAAATGCTGTTATGGTGTCGAACACTTCAGGACAAGTTTTGTATTTATTGGCATAATTTCCTGCATCCCGCGTCTCCCCCCGCCCTCTCTCTCTCTCTCTCTCTGCACCCCCCCCCCCTACCCCCCCCCCCCCCCCACCTCTGTTTTATGTGACACAAACTATAATAATTTCCTCTTCCTCAACTGACTTTCAAGGTCAAACTGCCCTCTTCGTGTTACGCAAATCAGAAATAACAGTAATATGAAAGTATTACTTAAACTTAAATCTGCACATTTAGAATGCATATGTTCGAGAACAGATCGGCCACACCCCTCGGCATGTTACACAACTCAACAAGGAACTTTTCATCCAGCACTGTCTGGCTCTTACATTGTTTACCTGGCTCCTATTTACTAAGCAAATTTGTCCACCCCTGCTACACTTTATCCCCGACAACAGTGCCTGGCATGGGACTACCTTTCCTGTTTTTCCTATTTTTGGACACATCTGTGGCAAATACTTAGCGGATAATTTATCAGTGAAGCGGTCCCATTCATCGACAGTTCGGATCTTTGATTTGTTGAATGATCGATGGTGATTTATCTGGCGCGAGTACTGAGAGCACTAAGAGTGAAGATCAGCGCTTTTGAGACACAGTGCTACAGAAGAATACTGAAAATTTGTGCTACAGAAGAATACTGAAAATCCGTGCTACAGAAGAATACTGAAAATCCGTGCTACAGAAGAATACTGAAATTTTGTGCTATAGAAGAATACTGAAAATCCGTGCTACAGAAGAATACTGAAAATCAGTGCTACAGAAGAATACTGAAAATCAGTGCTACAGAAGAATACTGAAAATTCGTGCTACAGAAGAATACTGAAAATCAGTACTACAGAAGAATACTGAAAATTTGTGCTACAGAAGAATACTGAAAATCCGTGCTACAGAAGAATACTGAAAATTTGTGCTACAGAAGAATACTGAAAATCCGTGCTACAGAAGAATACTGAAAATCAGTGCTACAGAAGAATACTGAAAATCCGTGCTACAGAAGAATACTGAAAATTCGTGCTACAGAAGAATACTGAAAATCAGTACTACAGAAGAATACTGAAAATTTGTGCTACAGAAGAATACTGAAAATCCGTGCTACATAAGAATACTGAAAATTTGTGCTACAGAAGAATACTGAAAATCCGTGCTACAGAAGAATACTGAAAATCCTTGCTACAGAAGAATACAGAAAATTTGTGCTACAGAAGAATACTGAAAATCCGTGCTACAGAAGAATACTGAAAATCCGTGCTACAGAAGAATACTGAAAATCCGTGCTACAGAAGAATACTGAAAATCCGTGCTACAGAAGAATACTGAAAATCCGTGCTACAGAAGAATCCTGAAAATTGATGCTACAAAAATAGTGCTGAAAATCCGTGCTACAGAAGTCCTGAAAACTCGTGGTGCAGAAGAGTCATGAAAATCCAGCGGACAAAGAAAGAAAGAAAGAAATCCATCCGGAAAGACATGAATCTAGTGTAGATTTGGCTAACAAATGATGTAACAACCCAAAAACTGCAGTTTTGTTTTTGATACGTCAAACGACACAACGGAATGGAGTGAGTAGTTATGAAGGGCTTGGGGACTGGACAGCGAGGCAGGGGTCAACCATGGTCATGAGTCGACAGAGAAGACGATGGACTCAGGACATCAAGGAGACGCTGGATTTGACCTTGGAGCAGGCCGGAGGGTTGGCAGAAGACACATTTTCCTACAGACAGGCGTCCATTAGAGCGACGTTCTGTAAAGGGCATGTTACATGATAATGATGTAAAAAGTAAAGTAAAGTATCCCATAGCATTACTGCTGTAGGGATGTGAGGTGTTAGCGATCTCACATTTCAAAGGCTCGGCTATATGAGGGCGGTAGCCATCTCCTCTCCCTCGCCGCTTTTACTTCCCGGACTGAACCCGTACCCATTTAAGGCTGGGTCGACCCGGGAGACATTGCGGTCTGAAAAAAACATTACCGCCTCAACTGGGGAATGAACCCAGGGCTACTCAGATGCGAAGCCAGCGCGCTAACCACTGCGCTACGCGGCTCCCTTAAATGATGATAACTACTGAAAACAGCGTCAAACCACACGTACATGCTTTTACGCAAGTTTCCATGAAAGAAACAAGCGTCACTAGTCGCCATTTAGTCTGTACATACTGGAACAGAGAGCCAATACAAAACCATTTATATGTATATATATATGTGTGTGCGTGCGTGTGTGTGTATGTGGCATATGTGCGATACCGGGATCCTAAAATGGAGCATACAATAATAAACTGAGCACTACCAAGCACGTCGTGAGGACGCGGCTCAGGAAGTTTTGGTATCGCGTCGGCAGACTCATCCTACAGAAACAACGTATTGATTAATGGGGAAAAAAAATCGGTTTTTCGATAAAATAAAAATAACAAAGATCTTTAGAATGACCCGTCCAGGATCCATAAAAATGGGATAGAATACAAACAGACAACAGTCGTGTCAAGTACAGCATTGTCAAAGGAGAGGTGTTATATCCCAGCGTGGGGACGGCGTGGCCTAGTGGTTAAGTGGCACGGCTCACAACCAGAAGGTGCTGGGTTTGATCCCCATCACAGCACCGGCCGTTACCCCGGGGAAGCAAACCCTTAGAAAATGCAGGAGGAAGCAGACCCTTACATAAAATGCATGCTGAAGTCGGATGCACTGGGCCGACAGGCGCAAAATAAAAACCATAGTGTAACGCACACACGCCTTGGGGAATAGATAAATAATGCGAACGCAAAAAAAAAATAAATAAATAAAAATATCCCAGCGTAGACACGTAGCGACTGCGTTAAGCCAGTATATACGAGGTGTGTTAAAAAAATCTCCAACCGTTGGGCCTGAAAAATACAATGACTCACCTGGAGATTTGAAGCCCTAATCCCTTTCAAAATACTTCCCTTGGGACTCCACACACTTCTCCCAGTTTTCAGGAAGGTCTCTTTGGGAATGGAGTAAAGCGGAATCGTTGCATTCCGCAAAATGTCTTCTAGTGACTCAAATCGGGCCTCTTTCAGAGGAATGTTCAGCTTAGGGAACAGAGAAACATGGCAGAGGGCCGTCTCGGGAGAGTAGAGAGTCGTGTCGGGAGAGTAGGGAGCCGTGTCGGGAGAGTAGAGAGCCGTGTCGAGAGAGTAGGGAGCCGTGTCGGGAGAGTAGAGGGCCGTGTCGGGAGAGTAGGGAGCCGTGTCGGGAGAGTAGGGAGCCGTGTCGGGAGAGTAGGGAGCCGTGTCGGGAGAGTAGGGAGCCTTGTCGGGAGAGTAGGGAGCCGAGTCGGGAGAGTAGGGAGCCGTGTCGGGAGAGTAGGGAGCCGTGTTGGGAGAGTAGGCAGCCTGGCGAACTAATCCAGCATGTCCTGTGAGACTTCCAGACGGAATTGCTTCTGCTCCACCCTTAGCAGCTTCTGCACGAATTTCACGGACACTCTCCACGCATCCAATTCCTTTCTCAAAATGGCGTGTACCGAACCAATGGTTATCCCCACCTCAGCCGCAAGTTCTGGCATGGTGACACGGCGGTTTTTAATAGACCAAATTCCGGTCTTGGTCAATGACCTCATCATTTTGGCTTGCTGAGGGCCTACCGAAACGTAATCCCATCTTCACCGATGTGTGGCCATCTTTGAAGTAATTGTACCACTCCTTAAATTGAGTGATGCTCATGGCATCGTCACAAAACGTATGTTGAATCTTTCGATTGGTTTCCACTTGGGCATCGTCTAGCTTTTCAGGAAAAATTTTATACAACAACGCTGCTCAACTCTTTCAGTCATTTCGTGGTGAATGAAAACTCGAAGTTTGCTCACTTCCCTCAACACTGACAGATTGACGCAATTTGTGAGCGAGAACAAATTAACGCATGCGCATGACTGTCCCCTATACCTATCTGCCGAAGGAGAATACACACGCTTCATTTGTTTTTGTGGACAAAATTTAGATTGGTTACTTTCTGAACACACCTCGTATCGTATGTACATAAGAAGATGCCCGCAATCAGACATACATTCAGATAAAGATTGCAATGACAAAAAAGGGCTTCAGAGAAAAACATAAATTGTTAACCTCAAAGAAAGGATCAAGACGCTGAGCAGCGCATGAGCTGCAGCGGTCAACGACCCATAGCTGACTTCTAGCGTCAGGGCCAGCGAACCAGAGCTGCCAAGATCCTTCTTCACCTCCACGTGGTGATCCTGGATAACAAGCTGCAACAGAGCAGACTGGCTAAGGAGAAGGGATCGAAGAGGGAATGCTAACCCGGTACTCAAAAAATGCTTGGTGAAGTCGGATGTGTTGGACCGAAAGGTGCAAATATCGCAGTCAAGCTGTAAACTTCGACACACCGCATTCCGTTCTCTGGACTACATTCTGCTACTTAAGCCCTTTTAGGGTTTGGTAGTGGGAGATTGAGAACGAACAAAGCCAAGCCAACCTCAAGGAACATCAGGATAGACCTGATGAAAAGAATAATCACTACTCATGTATTTCCAATTGCACTCTATGGGGCTGAAACATGGACTCTAGCAAAGACAAATGAAGAAAAAAACTTGGCAGCGTTTGAAATGTAGTGCTACCGTAGATTGAGTTGGACAGAAAGAAGATCCAATGACAATGTACTCAATGATGTGGTCGCACAAAGACAAATATTGCATGTGATACAAAAACCTCGGTTGAGTTGGCTGGATCATAATATGAGACATGAAAGTCTTCTACATAAGATACTAGAGGGCAAGATTCAAGGGACGAGAGGACCGGGGCGATCAAGACTCACCTTTACATCTCAGGCATGCAGGACAGACCACCAAGACTCACCTTTACATCTCAGGCATGCAGGGACAGACCAAGACTCACCTTTACATCTCAGGCATGCAGGGACAGACCACCAGGACTCACCTTTACATCTCAGGCATGCAGGGACAGACCAAGACTCACCTTTACATCTCAGGCATGCAGGGACAGATCGAGACTCACCTTTACATCTCAGGCATGCAGGGACAGACCAAGACTCACCTTTACATCTCAGGCATGCAGGTACAGACCAAGACTAACCTTTACATCTCAGGCATGCAGAGACATTAGAGTACCAACTTATGCTGCAATTAAGAGAACTGCAGAGGATAGGGTAAGATGGGGAGACATACTCAGACAACCCTACAACCAGTCTCAGGACTGATAAACCAGATGATGATGATGAGGATATATATATGTGCTTGCGTGCGTGTGCGTGCGCTTGTGCGCGCGCGCGCGCGTGTGTGTGTGTATGTATTTATGCACGGGACAGATGTATGTTGCGTTCGGAAACACAAAACACACACACACATACACACATACCTAGAAATATATTCATTTCAACAATGACAATTATCGCAAACAGCTGGGGACAGCTTCTGCAAGGAAACATTACATTGTCGAGTTACTTCGCTGAGTTTGAGATTTCATATCGAACAAGCTTGTTGACTTCAGCCGAGAAATCTGCTGGTCCAACATGAAGTTCAATATGGCTAAGAAACTCAAACATTTTCTGAAAATCTGAACTTTCTGGTTCTCAATCTTGTTTTACCTAACGGCAGTGCCTCTCAAACTATTCAGTGTGACGGACCAGCTGGGATTTGTCTATTGTAGCATAGGCCTGGTGCACAATGGAATAATCATTGGTGCTTTTTTCGAATATCTTAATTTGTATTAAACTTTCAATATTTCAAATATCGAAAGAGTTGTGTTCGTTTTTATATGAAAATATGACGGAAATAATGTTTTGATCGAGAGACAATCCTACTAATTTGTGTGTGTGTTTTCTTTATTCTTCCAAGGTTCGAAAAAAAGTTCATATTTGTGTCCAGTTTCTTTATGCATTGTACAGAACTTGTAGAACTACCTTTCTCTTCTTCTTCTTCTTCTTCTTCTTCTTCTTCTTCTTCTTCTTCTTCTTCTTCTTCTTCGATCAACTGATGTTTTGCTTCTAGCCCGGTGAGGTTTCAGGTCTTTGCCGATCCTCCAATTTCTGTTTTGTTAGTCGCTCCCCAGTGCCAGACTGCCTCTCTTTGGTCTTTATAAGCAGGGCAATCCTGCGGGATATGTTCTGGTGCTTGCGTTGGGTGCTCCGCATTCGCACGTGGCGGTGTCTCTAATGCCTATTCTGTGGAGGTGGGCCTTGCCTCTGGAATGTTCCGTTCTGAGTCTGAAGATCTCTATCTGCTCATCTCTGCTAAGTTTGTCTATGCTGTCATTTTCTGACTTGTATTCTAAGTGTCTTTGCGTCGTTATAACTCTGTGGATGGGGGTGTGTGCTACAACTTATGTCCTTTGTGATCTCATTTCCAAGGATGACACAGTGGGCCGGAATCCACTATTGGACTAAATCTATTTTTTTCAGACAGTAACCAGATGTTATTTTTATTTCGAGTGAGAGTATACCGTGTTTGAGGGCTTGAATTTGCTTGGAGTACGCTCCTAGATTCTGTTAGAGTAGAATAACAATTTTTATTTAAGTTATGTTTTTCTGATACGAATCTGGGTTGTTGCATATACAGCTGTTGCTTCAGCTTTGAAATTGGAACAGGTCTCTCCTGCTGATATGAAGTAGTTTTCTATGTCCCCTTTGGAGTGTGCGATGTAGATTCCACTGCCTCCCGTTTGTGCGCTCACCTATCCATCTGTGTAAACACGTGTCCACAAGTTGCTAGGGTACTGTCTGAGCACATGAAGAACGTGAATTTTTTGGTGCCGCTGCTGACTGCTCACTTTTTTTTTCGTTATCCCTTGACCATCCAAGAATACTTTGGACCGGACCTGTCTCTGTTTCCATAGTTCTGGAATGAGTACTTCCCACTATCTGATTTCGTTTTCGAGAATGTTGGCAACGCGAATCAACCTTCGCTTTTGTTGCTTTACGTTTCTTCCTATTATTTATGGTTATCCCTAATCGTTTACACGGGTTCTCGGAGTTTTTAAACAATTTCCAAAATGACTAGACTAGACAGGGGACGCTTGAAAATTGTGGGACTCCTAACGCCATCGTTCCGCGCTTTCGTTTCTTGAGAGGTGGTTGTCTTTCCCTGTCAACCATAACGACCCGCTGCACTAGCTATTTATTGACAAGAAGCGCTAACAATTCAAAACTTATTTACTATTTCGGGCAACGCCAGGTAGCTCAAATAATTATTTATATGAAAATGGGTATCCTAAATACATTTACTAGGTAGGTATAGCTGTGGAGATCAAATCCCAATTATTGGTCCAAATACCCCCATTATTTGGTTCACATACCCCCCCCTCCTCATTATTTGGCTCACATACCCCCCCCCATTATTTGGTTCACCTACCCCCATTATTTGGTTCACATACCCCCCATTATTTCGTTCATATACCTCCCATTATTTGGTTTACATACCCCACATTATTTCGTTCAGATACCTCCAATTATTTGGTTAACATACCCCCATTATTTGGTTCACATGCTCTCCATTATTTCGTTCACATACCTCCCATTATTTCGTTCTTATACCTCCCATTATTTCGTTCACATACCCCCTTTTTTTGGTTTAGATACCCCCCCCCCCCATTATTTGGTTCAGATACACACACCCCCCCCCCCCCCCATTATTTGGTTCAGATACCTCGACTATTTGGTTCACACTGTGGATTAACATCTGGTGAGGTATAATATACTGATCGGTACAAAATATTGGCGAAGACCACCACCTCACTTCAGACCAGGTCTTCCTGGAAGCGGGGTGTTTTTCTTTGCAGCCTGACTAACGAGATGGGGGATCGACGTGATCCCTCTAATAGTGAACGATACTCAGATGAAGCCAAGCATAGCACAACCGCCTGGAGGACTCGGTCTGCCTTCATCACCACACATGTGATGTGAGGAAAGCTACTGCAACTCGCCGCTTAAACCTTGAACAGGGCGTACACAAAAGTAAACTTACTCATTGTGGACATTCAAAACAACAACAGCATTCGGTTCCTATACCCAGACTATTGTATACCCATACAATCATAATCCACACACCAAAGGGGTATTGGTATCACTGGTTAAGAACCACTGACCTACCCGCTCATCCCGCTGGCGTGTACTCAAGTTTAATAACTCTCCTTTCTTCGGGACAAACTGCGACATGAAAGGGGAAGCATTGCTGGCGATCACAAAACTAGGAAATGAACTTCCTAACGGCAAAAGCAGACATAACGGCCTCAAGGGGTCGAAAAGTCTGTTGTTATGGGCAGTGTTTTCGAGTTCCCTTCTTCGTGGGGGATCCGCTGTTATTTCCATTTATTTGTATAAAGACGTGTATTACACTGGAAAATATCAAGGATAGATCCCCAGGTACACGCTCGTGTTTATAAACTGTTGGAGCATGTCTCTGGAGGCTTTCATCTTTGATATTTTAGTTTCGTGATTTTCTCGGAGTGCAGCCATTTTTTAGGGCTGAGTGCTGTTTAGCGCTACTCAAAAGTTAGCGAAGGGAAGACGGCAAGGAAGGAAACTGGGCACCGACACACTAATTCAGTCAAAAGCTGAAGCGTTGTTGTATTTGAATGTTCACGATGAGATAGTTGTTGTTTTAATGACCGCAATGAATAGTAGCTTTTCTCACATCCCGAACATGCTGTTGATAGTGGACCGCTGTCCTCCAGGCGGTTGTGCTATGATTTGCTTCATCTGAGTGGCACTCACTCACTACTACGGGGATCAAATCGATCCACATCCCGTCAGCCAGGCTACCTTGAAAACAGTCTGTTTCCCGGGAACGGTACATGGAAGAGAGATTGTGAATTTGTGGTATTGGACAATATGATATGCCTGACCCAGACGCCATGTCCTGGTCAGTATGTTGTGTCTGACTGGACTAGCGTCTCAGTTCCCCATAAGTGAGTTAGAAGTGCCCCCTAAATACGGCGCTGTGTGGCGGGTTGCAGTAGCTTTCCTCACATCCCGAGCATGCTGATAAAGGTTGAGCGTTGGGTCCTCCAGGTTGTTGTGCTATGCTTGGCTTCATCTGCTAGACGCTCCCTACTACGCGGACCACGTCGATCCTAATCTCGTTAGGCCAAATGTCGTAAAAACATGTTTCCAGGGAACGCTAAATGGAATGAGCAGCGAGTT